>QEPC01014531.1:595000-627432 GCA_003113815.1 Sphenodon punctatus
GTCTCCAAGCCAATTGTACCTAACCATTTCTTAACCTCCCTGTTAATTGTCTTCCTAGTCTTATCTATTTTTTTAGTTAAGTCGCCCTCCCCCCATCGCAACCTAGTCACTAACTCGGTCCAAATTAGTCTAACTCCCTGAAAGTATCTCTGAACTTCCCACAAATCATTCTTTATAACCCTGATCAATTGTTTGATTCCCGGCAAATCGTTCTCACCAAGGTGAATAACTAATATATCCGGCCTATGCCATCTACTTAAATCCTTCAGCATAGGAAGGAGTTGGCGCCACCTCATACCGCTCCTCCCATGCCAGTTAATTATTGCCCATTCTGACAGACCCATCTGGGATCCAGCTGCGGACTCCCGTGCCACCTTTGCCGCCCACCGTACCAGACTGTGCCCGCATATCCAGATCCTTGCCTTCCTGGATACAGTTTGATCTGTCAAGGGAAAGGAGATGACATTGTTAATTAGAGCGTACTCCATGTATTCAACGCACATAAGCGCAATATGCTGATGAGCGCCAATGACCAATTGCCTGTATCTCAGAACTCGACATCCCCATTTGTGCTGCAAATGTGGCCACACCTATCCGAAATGAATGGGAACCATAATCCCCAGGTGGAAGGCCCAACTTCGCCAATGTTGCCCGGAGCACAGACATAAATTGATGTCTAGTTACTGGCTTTCCATTAAGGTGACAAAACAGGGTATCCCCAGCTGTGGAGCATATGGCCATATACCCTTGCAGAGCCGAAACCAGGCACAACTCGACATCGCCGGCCCGTGCTAGTCTAACTATCCTGCCCTTTCCCCGCTGGTCTGTTTTGGATACCCTCAGTCGTATTCTCACCTGATGACTGTCCCATGTATATCTTGATACCCTAAAGCCCTACCTGATCTATCCCTGGCTGACTAGGCAACCATCTCACTCACTCTGAAGGCACCAAAAAATGCCACTTTAAACAGTGTATCAAACAAAGATTCCTCGAATTTATCAAAACACACAAACTGTAACATATTTACAATTCGAACCAGTAAGTGGGGGGTGATGGGTAGCCTAGTGTATCATGGCGCCAGGGTTTCCCACGCCCAAGATTCCTTTTTCTGGGAACATTTCCAGCTGAACGCCATGATATATGGCATATGCAGCTGACCAATTCGCCCAGTTTCTGTCTGCTTTCGGGTGCTTGTACTTCTCCTTCTTTTCATCCTCCTCACCCGGATCCACTATCGGATTGCTGAAGAGGAGGGCAAAAATATCGACGTATTCTCCCCTCCAAATCTTCTCCCTCGTGGCGGGTAATAGGTGCTCCCCAATGGGGTCCGATAGATCTACACAACCTCCCCCCATAGGGGCGGGCTGGCAAGGCATCCCGAAGCCCGAGCCTGGTGGGGCCCATGCCATCGGGGCTACCTGCCCTGGGACAAACCACCCCGAGGGGACACTACTCTCCTGCCCCCTGGCTACCTGCCCCCCCGCCCGCGTACCAGGCCCCTGGGCCGGGAATGGCCACCCGCAATTCCCATGCAGCCCCTGTACCTGTCTGCCGGTTTGGGACACACTCACTATGCCCTGTTCAAGCAGGTTCCCCTGCACGCCCATGTCCTGGGTAAGTGGAAGCTGCCCTTGGTGCCCCAGCTGAATCCCCAACTGCCCGCTATCGGGTCCAGATACTCCAACCCGCCCACCGTGCTGGCCAGCCACCAGGGTGGCAGGTCCCTGGACTGCAGGACCCCAAACCTGCAAGGCCTGTTGCATCTGTACTTGCCCGGGAATAGGGCAGGCCCCCCCATTGCCTCAGATCCCTTGCCCCGCTCCCTGGGTGGGTGTACCCTGAGGGGCTGAGGCTGTAACCTGAACCCAGCCCCAATCCACCATAAATAATGGGGATGTTTTCTCCCAAAAGGGGGCCTGCTTGCCCCAATGCTTTGGGCACCCAGCCACCCATTCCCCATAACCATGGGTCCACTTGTGCCATACACTCCATTACCTCCCATTGGGGAAGGAACACTATTCTGGACCAAGGGTCCCCCAGTCCCTCCCATCTGCCTACCTTGTATTAATTATTATTATTATTATTATTATTATTAACAAACATTTATATAGCGCCAGCAGTGTACCTGGCACTTTACAAAGTAATAAAACAGACACGGTCCCTTGCCCCCTTACAATCAGAGACAGGAGCTGGGGGAGAGACTTAGGAAGGGGAACAGAGGGAGAGACAAGGGGTCTAACATTCATGAAGATGCGAGGTCTCAAGTGCACGTACTTGGCTTGGTTACGATGAGAATGACAGCAGGCAGGTCCATGTTGCAAGGATAAGGGTAAACCGATCGTAGGTATAGGAATAGTGGCTCAGCAGGATAAAGAGTCAGACAGAGCAGAGCGAAAGAGGTGAGTTTTAAGGAGAGATTTGAAGGTATGAAGGGAGGGTGCAAGGCAGATGTGGACAGGGAGGGAGTTCCAGGCATGGGGGGCAGCATGTACCGACAAGCTGTGTTGTTGCGGCCCACAGCCAGTCCGTCCCTCTCTGCAAGCGCCCGCTCCAAGACCTCTATCCTTGCTAGGAGGTGCAAATTCTCACCGCCTCCTCGTGCCTCTCATTGGGACCTGTAATGATCCTGACAAGGGGGTGATTGCCCCCCATGCTGGTACAACTCCTCTCCTTCCCTGTCCTCCTGGGTGCCCCCTTCACACCTTTCCTCCTCCTGATCAACCTGTGAACCCCTTTGAGGTGCCCTAGGCGCTCCTCCCCCAGACTGCCGCCTCGGCGTCTCCAAATTGTCAAAACGGGCAGGGGGGCCTGCCTGCCGGCCACTCCTCCGCAGACCCCTTTTGGGTTATCAACCCCTTTCGGGTTATGATAAGGACGGGTTATCAACCCCAACATGCTGTTCACCCTCCCCTTGGGCCTCAGGAACCAAGACTCTGTTCAAGGCCTCGACAACCGGTGCTGGGACGCCAGCTCGCGATGGCCCCGGCCTACTGTCATGGTTCTGTTGGCCCAGCTTGGCCACGTTAGGCCCTGCACCGGGGGGTGTCCCCCCCCCCCAAACAGAGCCGCCTCACAGGCCGCCAGACGCTCCCATGCAGAACCCCTTGCCACGGGCGCCTGCAGGTCCCACTGCGGGGGGGAGGGGGTGGGTTCACCCCTTTCTTTCCTTTAGCCCCCCCCTTTCTTGGTTTGGCTGCTCGTGGAGGCTTTCGCCCCCTTTTTATTCCCACCTTTCTGCGCCCCTTTCTGTGCCTCCTTAGTCTTCTGGGCCCGAGCCTCAGCCCCACCCCTGGGGCCACGTTTCCGCCTGCACGCCATCCCTTCCTTCCCCCACCTACTGCGCGCTGGCTACTCCCTGCTCCAGGCTGCTTCCCAGCAAGGAATCCTCTACAACAAAACCCAGGCCGCTTCCCGATCTCAGCTCCTAACCCCCCGGGACTCGCGTGGCCTGCTTCTTCTTTTCCCCCGCTTCTCCTGGACTGAGCGGGGAAAGCCTCTGGCGCCGCCGACTGCCCCCACGTGCTGCAAGGGGCCAATCAACTGCCCTACCTATTTGCACCTGCAGCGAGGGTTGCCGTGGCAACCCTCACAACCTTCTCTGCAGCACAGCCAACAAACCCTTTGTGCAACCGCCGCTAGGAGCAGCGGCTTGCACCATCCAGCCCAGCTTGTTGGGGAGGGGCTCGACAACCCACCACCGTCTGCATTCGCGGCAGAGGGTACTGGATGAAGATTTCTTATGCAATTTCCCTGCACTACAGCTAGATCCACGGTGACTAAGCATTTTTAGTTTTATTAAGGATATCAGCTGCTTGCTTAGATAATCCTATCTAAGCATTTTTTTTTATGGGGCACCATCCTTAAGAGATTAAAATTTGAATGTGGAAACAGGTCACAAATTGTTCACTTCCTGGCACTATCGTGACACCAGAACGGCCATCATTACTACAGGCTTGCTGTCGTTAATGTATCAAGGCCATACCTTAGTACATGTGGTTTTCATTGTGTTTATTAAACTGAGGAAGCCAGTAGTATAGGAATAAAACTGGCTATTTAATATTTAAATATAACCCAATAGCACATGTCTGACGAAAATAACATTCTTACCAGGGCAACTCACAGAACAGACACGTGCAATATAAATATGCAACTTACACCTGGGTTTATCGATTTCACTGTGCGTGACTTGGCTCTGTAACACATACTTCACCTCGGCCTACGTCCTGACTGTATCACACCCCTGTAAAAAGATCAAGCAGCTCCTAGGGACAGATGAGATTACTGACAACAGAATGATTGCAAGCCAAATATTAATACATACAGGCAGAGTCCTCCAGACGGCAATCTTTTCCTGAGGTGTTACTTGGCTCTGAAATATTGCAAAGCAGCAAATGGCCCCCACAAAATAAACATTTTAGCTAAAAATAAAATTAAAAAAAAAAAAGATAGCAGTAGCATTGTTACAGTTTTATACTATGTATTTTTATTTGGGAGTATTAAAAATTCAGAAAAGAATTGTGGTGAGAGAGGAAATATGGCATATCATTGAGTGTTACTATCTCCTTATATACACCACTGAAAATAGGACTATGCTTCATGAAGGGGCAAGAGAGATTAAACAGGCCAAGTACTTCACTGCAAGTTTCAGACAAAGGTAAAGAATTCCCCTTTGGCAAAAGTGGATTATTCTTAAAATGCTGCAATATTTTCGCCATGAAAATGTGTGCGGTGAAACGGGCTTAATTCAAATGCCTATGGTTTAAATAACCGGATGGATAGAAACAATGTAAACTCAAGTGATAGCTGCCCTGGTGGAATTTTCCCCTAAAACTCTCCAGACACAGCCATAGAGGGAAATCCTGACCAAACGGAGTCAATGGCAAAAATCTCTAATAGTGTCTATATTTCATCCTTTGGCTATTGTCCGTTTGCACTACAGCTTGGACTGAGTTAACTGCCAGCCTCTTCATGCATTAACACAGTGTTTCCCCAGCGATCACTCATCATCATCCATGTGTATCGTGCTGTGGTTTATGAGCAGACGTCACAATGTCCAATCAGGGGCCACCCTTGTAAACTCAGACGAGAAAGCCCGAGACCACAAGCATACTAAACTAGGTTAAGCTGAAATGCTTTAGGCTAATGTGGATTGTAGAACCAACATTACTAAACTGGGTTGAGAACTGCACTAGGGCAAGTGAAGATTGTGGGACTGCAAACCTTTGCATTCTTATACCAGGTTAAAGGGGTACCAGATTAAGCTGGTACAAAATCTTACTGAAAACAAGCCCTTGGTGTTTAAAATTGCAGTTACTCACTTATTTAAACGGGGGACTTCTTTCCCTATCTTTTCACCTCCACCACATGCAAAAACTAGAAAGAGAATAGTCTAGTTATGCACGGACAAACTGAGAAATACAGTCTTTATGCACATTAAAGGCAACTTACCAAAGACTATCTCGCTGTGTGTAAGATACAAGAGAAGGTTCAAGTCTTAACTGAGGGAATAAGTATGTGGGGAGGGTGAGAGAAAGGGATTTCCTTGGGTGAGAGCCAAAGGAGCAGGAGGTGGTGGGTTAAGTGCGATGTGGAAGGCTGAGGCGTTTATATATGTATTTTAATCTGATTGTTTTATTGTTGTTGTAAGCTGCTCCAAGCCACTGTGAAATTGCAGGGTAATAATAATAATAATAATAATAATACATGAAATTAAAAGTGCTCAAGTCATTTTTCACTGCTTTATGTTGTGTAAGCGTAATCCTAGAAGCTGAGATGGTGTTTTTCTTTTAACAGAGGAGAAAGGTTCTAGAGTTTTGTCTGTCTCTCTCCAACATTAGCAATGTAAACCTGACCAGACTGGAAGACTAGAATGACTAAGGCCCTCTTCAAACAGACGGCCCATCTTGGTCCACGTGTGCAGGTGGGTGCGGCGTTCCCACGGATGCACACCCACCTCCACGCATGGAGCCAATGGCGGATGTTCCATGCGTGGAGGTGGGTGTGCATCCGTGGGAACACACACCCCTTACACACCCACTGCAGCGCCCACCCATTCCCCCACACACCGTGAGGAGCCGTGGCCCGTGTCAAAAGGCCCTTCATAGTAGTGAAATAGCAACATTTTGGGAGATTTAATTTCAAATAGTAAATAAGTACTGTCAGTATTGAATACTTTACATATTAGTTACTATCCTGACAAAGAAAGCCCTTGTAAAACGTTCCGTGCCCTGACTCTTTTGCCCTGACAGAGCCCACAAGCAACAGTACTGAAAACTCCCAGAAATTTATGATGGAAAACAAAATTTGGAATTCCAAACTTTGGGTGATTTCAGACGTTACGGGGCCCGTTGGCCCAAAATCAACCCATTCGTTCCCCGCCGGGGTCACCCCGTCACGCCATATCAGACGTGCCGGGGGGATCCCGGCGGGGAATCCGGGAGGGGGCGGGGCCGCGCAGCACAGCGTGCGGCCGCACGGCCCTGCCCCCTCCACGCACCCCGCCGCCCGCCCTCCAAGGAGACGGGCGGGCGGCGGGACCAATGCGGCCGCCGCGTCCGGTCAAATGCGCCACAGCCCGGGATCCCGCCAGTGATCCCGGGCCATGGTGAGTGGCCAGACGTTACTTTTTTCTGGTCCCTGTCGGGGGTCCGTTTGACCACGCTTCCCAGGACATTTTGCCGGCTAGCCCGGGAAGCGTGGTTCAAATTGACCCCTTGTGCAGATTGACCGTGGCGAACATCTAGCGGCCGCCAAACAGACGTTCGAGGCACAGTGACCACAGGTGGGTATTCACCGTGGTTCACTGTGATCTCGTAACGTCTGAAAATACCCTTTGTAAACTAAAAAATACGAAAAAATAAGAAAAAACAACCCAATCCCCGAACTCCTCAAACCTTCTCTTGTAGATAAGCAGAAAAGGGAATCAGACCAATTTTTTAATTCTGTGCAAGTCGTTGACATCAAATTAAAGCAAAGCTTTTTTCTATTTAATATCTCCATTGTTCTTTAGCCTTCCTGCCACACAACAAGCAAATAATCTATACATCTGTGGTTGAATACGGCTCTTTTATGAATATTTCCTCTCTTCTCTTACATGGGGTGTCTTTAGACAGAACGTCAATGGGTGTCTGAATGGGTGTTTTGACCTTGATATGATCACTGCTTTGGCCCTGTGTTCACCATGTGGCGCTGCTTAAACGCACAGCCCATCTTGGGGCAAATGGGTGGTTTTGCTCGCCACTTGATCTCAGCACACAAGTACTGCCACCTCATTCCCTGTTGTACCAGCTAACACACCACGCGATATCATTAGACACAACGTTGGCCATGTGTTCAGCCAAAACATGCAAATTGTCCTCGTCATGCATGTTCAACGGGTGGCCAAATTGGTGTTGGGATTTTTATGATGCTTACACACAATGGTGAAACACATGCTTAGGGGTTTTGACACCCAATCATTATGATGTCTAAAGACACCCATGAAGTTCTTTGGTATGGTGTTCATTGGGAAGACTACGCATGTAGTCTACAATGTACATATAGCTTAATTTGATTTTCAATTCCTTTAATATTTACATTTATTTTTTATGTTTCAACTCAACTGTCACTCTTCCTTCCTTCCCTCCCTCCCTGCGTGTGCGTGCGTGCGTACACACACACACACACACACACACACACACACACACACAAAAGATAAGTCAAGGAAAAACTTTTAATTTATTACCCAGGCTTACTTAAAAGAAACAACAGTCGCGTGATTAACGTACTTCCTTTCCTGCAGCTTTTTCACTTAAACCATATAACTGTGCCTATTTACTGTGCCCGTGTCAGCGACTCTGTGCTACTGCTGATGCATCCAGTCAAGAGGCAGGGTGAGCCTGCTGCGATTAGACTCTCCCCAGGACCACTCTTCGAATACGTAAGTAAGTTTATGAAATTCACCCGCGAGACAAATTTAACCATGTTTAGTTTAGTTGTTTCTCCCGTTCTGGTTACGAAATCTTGAGTTCTCCACTACATGATTCTTTAATTGTGGGGTGGAATAAACATGACCAGAGGGGAATAAACATGACCAGAAACTAAAACCAGTTCAGTTATTTGTTGGGAAGGATGGAGATGCTATAAGAATTCTACTAATTCCATGCAAGTGGATGACATCAAATTCAAGTAAAGCTTTTTTCTGTTTAATGTCTCCATTGTTCTTTAGCCTTCCTGCCCCTCACCAAACGAAGGAGCTGCTACAAAAACAATCTCCCTCCGGTTCATGACAAACCTCTATACCTAAAGCACATGTGCTCATGGAGATGAAGGGAACATACACCTTTTCCCCCCATAAAATTGATAAAAACCAGTTCTTCATAAACATGAACTAACCAAGGAGAAGAGGGAGCACCTTTGAACAAACAACTATTTATTCACTATCCAACACTTATAGGGTTTGCACTTTGTTGCTTATTGTGTTTGCTAGCACTGCTCAGTGTTCCAACTTGCACAGTTTGAAGTGGGGAAGACCCTGGAGAAGCCAGTACTGAGAGTATGTTCCGCTAGGTCTTAAAAAAACAACAACATACAACCCCCCCGATATTTGGTGTATTCTAAATGTACCATGTACTTGGTTTATTGTTATTTAGCATTTATATAGCACCAGCAGTGTACCTGGCACTTTACAATTGTTAATGGGGACAGGTCCCTGCCCAGTGGGCTTACAAGCTAAGATGGACAGGGTGAGGGGAACACAGAGAGATAGAAACACATATTCCCATTTTACAGATGGGGAACTGAGGCCGAGAGGTTAGGACTTGCCCAAGGCCACCCAGGGAGTTCATGGCAGGATTCAAACCCTGGCTTCCCAGGTCGAAGTCCAGCACCTTATCCACTACAATTGTCTGGAGATTTATGCAAGGGGTGATTTAGTAGTATCAAGAGTGTATGAGTAGAGGCTATCAGAACTAACAACTCTAGTCCTAAACACACAAAATTAAAAACTTAATACTGAAAGTCTGCTTCTATGTATTGCTCAGAGGTAAAAACAACGCCACCCCCACCCCCCAAAAACCCCCACAACCTTAACTTGTTTTCTGTTGCTGAGGGTTCAGTTTCTGTTATTTTACAACTGTCTTATTTCTTATGTTCTGACCATTCTTTTCCTTTGATAAGTATCTTGTGTTTAACAGGACTTGGGGCTTAAAAAGCAATCCAAAGGAGAAAGACCAATGCAAAACAAAATATCAATCGATGTAGCTTTTTTTTTCGTTTCAGCATTTCACACTTTTTTCCAAGTTGAATCAGGCAGGGCTTGATGTCATTCTCCCAATACTTCCCGAAGTAAGAATGTCAATGACTGCCATTACCCACTCAGACTAGTATTACAGGCAATTCCCATATAGTATATACATTTCAATTCATCAGTATTTCAGTACTTGAACTCTGATACCACACGCTGGGATTCTCTGCTGCTATATGGTTTGTCAGCTGTTTTAATGATCTGGCAATCAGCCCCATCTCTTAGATCACTTATAGATTAAAATATTTAAAATTGCACTTTACTCTGTACATTAAGATGTAGATAGTTACAAACACTGGTTACTTTTGGAACTTCCTTTCTGAATACATGTTCTGTGAAGAGAGCCACCGTTGATTTCATAGTGAAAGCATGGCGTGGGCAAAGATGAGCAAATTTAAAATTTACAAACTTCTAATGCACAAAATACACAATGGGCATTTTCTAATGCACAACATTTTAATTTTTCCCAAATCCAGGATGCCAATTCCAAAATTCTGACTATTCTGAATGGCCAAGGATGCAATAACTCATGAGCCGTCTTAGCTACACAATGACCCAAAAGACTAGACTCTTACACCAACAGAAATAGCACAAGCAGCAGGAATTTAAGTTCCCCTCAAGTTGCCCCCCCCCCTTTTTATGAAGGCCTATTTCTTCTAAAGAAGGTAATTCAGTCTCCATCCCCATTCTATTCTATCTGCTCTTTTTGACAAGATTGTTGACCATGGTACTATTGCAAGAGCTGTTTTGTGATGCAGAAGTCTATTTGTGAAGAATCATTCCGGGTCCTATCAATTTATTTCACATACTTGACAAGCAAATAACTCATGATACTGATCTGCAGTCACTACCAGTGGTCTTGGCTCTGATCTGTAGCCCAAACTTGAAATGCTCTGTACACTGTTGCCACTACCCTGTGACATCCCTCCCGTCGGGTTATTTTTCCTTGGAGGTGTCCATTACCACTAATTCCCTGCATCCATAATTTTTATCATTCACTTTAAAACAGTGGGAGCAATTCAGTGGCAGAAATAGTATACTATAAAGCCTACTAAATGATAATTTCATACCAGAACAGGAGAGATGGTGGTTTACAACAAACTGAACACGTCTGTCGTCAAAATGCCTGAAGCCCTTGACGAGCACAGAAGTAAGAAAGTGTTTTTTGGTGAAGGGAGTCGGGTGGATGATATGGGAAACTCATTAAGGAATCTCATACGAAATATCACCCATTGCTGTTCACAAACATGAGCCTGGTTTGGATAGATTCAATTACAAGTGGAGAGGCCGTATAATTAAACCAGTTCATGATATGGAATGACTAGGACATGTGTATTCTTATTTATGTTCTCTGCACCTGTGTTGTCTTCAGTTTAAATTATAATACTGATCTTTTAAAACTACATCGGTCGCGTATCCTAGTTCAGCTGCATGAAAGACAGCAATATATTCTAGTTCTATTAATATGTAAATGAAAAGAGGCACAACCTGTTCTAACATTATATCGTAAGAAAATAAGCTATATATCATAAGAACATATCAATAGCCTTACAATAATTTGTCAATATATTTGCTTATAGATATAAGTCCCAGAACCATTCAATGAAATCCCCTATTCCTGTTCTCTTCCTCCCTACTACATGTTTTCGCCCCAGGACATTTCTATGCAAAGCATGGATTATGTAAAAACAAAATTGTGGAAACCTGCTGTCGCTGGCATTAAATCCTTTTAAAAACTATCCTGTAATTTTTTTCTGCACCACAGGACAATAGAATTGGTGTCAACACAATACAAGAGCAACAAAACCAGCAGTTTTTCATATTCCAGCACTTAATGTGAAAGGGCCTCAGACTACAATTATTATCCAACCGCTGGCTTAGTTTTCCAAAGGAGGAAATGTAGGGTCTTATAAAAGTTAAGTATCTTGCCCCATGTGACCCAACAATTCTATGATAGAACTGGAAATACATAATTGATGAGAATCGGTTCCATGCCTTATCCACCAGATTATTTCTTTCCTAAATCTAGAGGGGAAAATAATATTCCCAGCTATGTCTTTGTAATTACTAATCATTTCAAACTCTTCATCAATTATGTAAACCCCTTTTAAAAGTGCAGCATAATTAGTAGCTTCACATTCTTCAGTTAATATTGTCATACTGGCTTATTGCACATTGGAACAATGGACTGTAAATCAGTCTGGACTAAACGGGAATTGAAACAAACCAAACTGATTTTTGAGTGTAATATATACAAATACAAATCAACTGAATTCATTCTAGAAACCAAGTCAGTGAAGACACACTAAAAACCTGACGCTCCTTAAAAATGTTTCTAAGTGCTTAAGAAAAGCATGCATCTGTACAGAGTTTTGCAATTAGAAATAGGTTTCCGACATAGTCTTCCATTTTATATTGAAGAGAGTTGCAGCAGTGTAAGTGACTTACATATTATCATCGTTTGCACAGTTTGTGTGGGGTTTTTTGTCAGTGTATGGAAGCATTTATTTAAAACAGTTTTGATGTATTGAAAATGAAATCCACTTCTGGAATGTTAGACACATCAACTAAGGATTAGATGAATTACTTCATAGTATCACATTTTACAACTATACCAGCACTCTGAAATTTAATGGCTCAGTCTCATTATAAATACTTCCAAGTCATTTGCCTTCATTCCTCTTTCCATAGCTTTCTACAGTACATGGTATTTTATAGTTTGGGGTGGGTTTGGTTTTTTTTTTTTAAAAGAAAGCAAACAACAATACATTAAAGCCTAATTTTGATAGTTTGTTGTTTCATGTATTGTTTTCTGTTAATTTTTGTGCTTTTTCAAGTAGTTAACAAAATGTACCATACAATTTAGACATTTATTAACTTCATAGTTTGCCTAAAAGTCTCTTCTTTCATATGTACTGAAACAACATTTGTGTTCTATGCTTTCATAAAAACATAGAAATTCCAATAAAAGACATTTGAATATCTTTGAAAAATATATTGTTTTATTTACAAATATTGAAGGAAAGGTAACAGCTCAAATCTGCCCCCAAATTAACCTTTTCAGAAGCTGTTAATAAAGTTAAACAAACTTTGAACAAACCTATTAAGATCTTTTCTTTTGTGCTAAACAGGAAATACAATTCCTGCCTCTAAGAACCAAGACCAATAGATATGATTTGAATTTCTATGTGAATGATCATTTTTATTTTTGCTAGGCTTTCATATGGAAACAATACCTGTCACGTTATCAATCCAAGCAGTTTCAGAAAAGAAAGCCCACCATGAAAAAGATTATACAGAAAAACAAAACTTGTTGATAACTGTGTTTATTCTAGTGAGCAACATGAATTAAATAAACAGCGTAAGAAAAATAGATTTTCAAAATTCCTTCCATTTCAATAGTTTTTACTAGCATGTTAATAATATATGCAAGAAAATATTTTTGCGCAATTATTTAAATAGACCTTATCCCTTGACAAATAGAAATATTTCTGATTATACACAACGGCTTATTTCTGTTGATTTCTTTTAAAAAGTCCAATTATTTTCAGATACAGATTGTTTTAGATTACACAATTATACAATGCTAATACACATAAAGTAAATCCAAAGGAGGACAGATTTACTATGGGTGAAAACAGACATGACGCTAACCACCCTTGGTGGTTATTTATGCATGTTGCAGGGCTGTATTGGTGCCCTATGCAGCCCTGAAACATGCATAAATGACCACCAAGGGTGGTTAACGGGTGGTTAGCGTCATGTCTGTTTTCACCCGATGTTAAGTAAATTTAGCGTGAACTACGTATCAACACGAATACTCTGTCTGCAGAGATTGTTTTTCTTTCATCAAGCCAATCCTCTCCTGCACATTTCATCCAAATTTCCCTTACAATTTACGCACATTTTTAAAAGGGTTTTTAAACATCAGAACTGTGTCATTTTAGTGTGACTATTAGCAAACTTTCAAAATCATTAACGGGACATAGAATCTGGACTTTATTAATTGTACATAATCTGAAATGAAGTTGTGTCCTCCAATATACATATGTATTTTTAAAAACAACCTTCACTTATCTAAACTCCAGTGCCCATCATGCCAATATTTATTTATATGTATATCCTGCCCTATTCTCAAGGCTCAATAGGATTTTATTTTTGTGCCGAATGAATAAAACCACAATTTTTTATTTAAAATCCAAAGCAGAAAATCATACAGTTATAAGTAATGAATATTAAATTATACATTTAAGACTCACCTTTTTCTAATGTGGCTATTTATGGAGGGAAATTGTTACAACTTCCTTGTTCATATATAAAGAGTTTAGGATCAGAAAGAATCTATATATACTTATTTCTTTAGTATGGAGTAAGAAGTAGTAACCTATAATTCCACAAATACCGGATAATGAATAAAAACATCCTTTTAAATTGTATTAACTCCCAGCCTTGAAAATACAAAGCAGAAATTATGTGTGTTTCTTAGAAAGTCTTTCATGCTGGCAGTGGTTATAAAATTTACAGGTGTTACATTAAGTCCTCAGGGTAGTTCTACCATTATTCCCTGCATGCAAAAGAATAAGACAGCCAAGCGTGTACAAAAATATAGTACATGCCAAATGCAAAGTCTACAAAGGAACCTGGGTGTTGGGGAGGGACGTGGGAGCAATGCTGGGTGCTCATATGGAATGTGTGTATAGGCCAATGGGTGATTAGCTCCCAATAAAGACTTGCCAAGAACGGGCAGCAACCTTAATGAGTTAATAAAATCTAGTTACTTTCACCCTGATTGATTTAATTTGTAGGACAAAGAGGTTTGGAGGAGGGGAGGATCTCTGTCTGGAGTCAGGATGGAGACAGAAAAGTGCCCTCAGGGCATACCTGCCTAGGATGCATCCCCTTGTGAGCAAGTGGAATGCCAGTGAGCTGGCAGATTAACCACTGGTGGTGGTGGTTATTATTTTAATCTTTTACCAAAGGCAGCTCAGGGCGGCTTACAACATTAAAAACACAAAGCATAAACATAATACTCTCCAGCCCTACACCATCCCCCCAAGCCTCTCTCCACCCCAGTTCCCAAACCCTTACCTTACCCCATCCCCCACAACTCCCCTCTTCCCCTTGCCCCCACTGCCAAACGTCCTTGTAAACAAAACTGTTTTGCACTGCCTCCTAAACTGGAACCTCCAAATAGACGTCATCCCCAGCCGACCGCAAAGTGGTGGGAAATGGGAAGGATCTTCAGATTCAGTGGGGATGGTTCGTGCCCTTGTTATACCAAGAGAATTTGGGGTAAAAACAGACGTGCAGCCAGTGGGACTTACACCCCGGGCCGAAAATCGCATGCGACATGGCCCAGGTCAGGTCGGGGCACCGAACTGCGGTACCCGTGGCCGTGGAGCTATCCTGCCACCCACACAGGTCGAATAGGTCCAGAAGCACAATAAACATGCAAGCAGCTGGCCCCGTCATGACAGACAGCTATGGTGACTGGCCATGGAGGCCCCCGGCCTGGGACGGGTCTGGTGCGCCGGAGCAGAATTGTGGCTCGCTTTTGCACTTAGCCTGCCCCCAGTTGTGACCTCAGAGATTCGCATACATCCAGGTTTCGGGCGACAGCAGGCCAAGATCACGTCTGCTTTTATCCTGTGTGTGCCATTAATCTGACCTATTACTAGAAATGGAATAGACAGAGAATATGCAAACTTTGCAATAATAAACCCTTCCACACAGCAATAAGCTTCTTTTAAAAAAAAATTAAAATTTCAGAGTTTAGTTTTTAAATGCTTTCTGTGTCATTAGGGGCTAGCTTCAGAGTATGTGATAGGGGTCTCTGTGAGTCAGAAGAAGGTGTTTCTGGGCTAGGAGCGGGGGCTTCTATGGGTCAGGGGCCGGGCACATCCAGCCTAATCCACCCCAAATTCAGCCCAGCATACAGAGATCCAGCTTTGGGGACAGGAGGGGACTGGGCTAGCAAGGATAGGAAGGGAGGGGGCTGAAGGAAGCAAGGGGGGGGGGCAGCATTTTATCTTCTGCATCAGGGCCCAATCCAACACGCCTATGCCTTGGTCACAAATTTAGTCTTATGACAGAGCCAGAAACAGATCTCCCAAATCCTGATTTCTACTATCCTTCCATGATTTTACAATGTTTCCTTCTAGCGCTCTAAGATACTTCTGTAACCAATTATATGAACTAGCTGGGACAGAGAAAGCATTCACGCTGTCTTTGCTTTGTCAACAGTTAGTGGCTGCAATCCTGCAACCATTTGCCTCCAAGTAGTCTCATTAAAGTCAGTGAGACTGCTCTGGAATAAGGGGCTTCAGAACTGCAACTAGTGTCTTTTTCCAGACCCCTCTTCTTTCTAGCTCTCTCAATTTGAACACGACAGTAAAATTCCAGGAAATCCCTATACTAAGTATTTTTTAACATGGAACTTATCTTCGGTGTCCCACTGTCCCCCTTCTCTTCTGCTCCCCCCCCCCCACCTCCGCAGCCATTCCTAGCCTGTCTTCTCAGAGCAGATGGTTCTGTCCTTAGCATAGTGACAGACAACTCTTTGTTCAAGCCTTACTGGAGAAAGTCCAAAACACTCATTCAGCGAGTATGTTTTTTCGAAGGGTGGAATCAAATGAAACAATAGCCTGCTGGAGTCCCTGTTCTGTCCATGAAATCCCCAGACAGCTCCCAACCACGTTTATCATGCCCAGCCTAATAAATGGGCAGCCCCCTGCCCGTATTTCACGTGTTTGCATTCGCTTCCACCACCGCTGAGAGGCGGGAAGGAAGATCTCTAGCCAGGGGGAGGGAGATTGCTGCTGATCTGGTGGGACTCTATGGCAGTTTTCACACAGACGCCCCCCTCCTCACTCACGTGTGTGGGCAGGGGAGGGGGCTCCCATGCAAAGTTAGAAAAGGGCCTCTGTGCTGGCAGAGCTGGGTGCCAGCAAGTCTACGGGCCAACCTAATTGATGAGACACGGAGACGTGGGCACCCACTAGTCCTGAGTGAACTCTGCCGTGGGTGGTGGCTCTGTGATGGCCATGTGGAGGTCACGCGGTGGACGCCTAACAGATGGGTACACAGGGACACACCTGGTGACGGCTAATGTGGGCTATCATCCCGTTTGATTCCACCCAAGAGTCAGTCCCACACACCATAAGGCATAGACTGCTAACCTTTTCTAAAAGCTTGTTAGAGGTCATTCATCTAGAGGTCATAGACTATTTTCCTACCTAGAGAGCATCCACAGGCAAATCATAACTTCTACACATTTATTCTCACAGTATCATAGTATTTTTTAAAATTTTTTTTAAAGAAACATCAAGATACTCTCCTCTAGGGAAGGCATTATGCCTGTTTTACAGATTGGTTGACTGAAGCACAAATTCATTGGTTTCAATGGTGTCACACAGCAGGCTAGTGCCAGAAGAGACTAGAACCATGCAGTGTACCCGCGCTATGTCCTCTTGGTGTCTTCAATACACAACATTGCCCCAGGCATGAACTTTGCAGGTGCCTGGGAAGAGACTAGTGGTTGCTCCACAGCTATGTCATTCACCAGCCACGAACTTCTCCCTCTCCACCCACCCACCGAACAGCCTTGCTTGTTTAAACACACACCAATTTTATTTATTTAATTATTTTGACAGTTGAATGATAAGTAGATTACACTGCTGACAGGGAAATGTATTCATGACTATCTGGTTTCTCTAGCATAATAACGCTATGATTTTTTCTTAATGGTTATCACAGATTTCACAATTTCCGTGAAATTTACTCAGTGCCATGTAATATGTAGTTCCCCATGAAAATCCCCATTACTGAAAGAATTGTGAAAATATACAGAAAATATACAGAAAATTCAGAAAATAGTTGGCCTATTGACCTATTACCTGCCACATGACATCCAGTTTAGCATGAATGAACACATTGCTTTTTAAAAAGTGTCTTTAATTGAAGAGATACCAAATGCATCAAAATCTAGAAATTATTTCTGTTAATCTCTTTCCTTTTAAATATAGTTTAAATTTTCACTGATAGTAGAAATGGTGTCTTCCAATAGTGGAATTTACTGAAGGTATGGTATTTGAGAATATTTTGTGTACACTATGGAAAAATAATGATTCTGAATGCAAAAAAGCTATTATTCTGTTTTAATAAACATTTTGCTTAATTGTGAAATATTCATTATTCATACCATAATGTGCTGCAAAATAATAATGTTTATGTCTTTTTAGTCATAACAAATTAAACTGTCTTCATTTGGAATTGCAAATTACCTCAGATTGACAGCCCTCACCTCAACATATTCTCTTTAAATAAATATGGTTTCCTGTTTTGGAAGGGTTATACCTGCTAATTTTAAAATCTTTGTGCATGATCATCCTACACAGGGACAAGAACTATCTGAATATTTTTTCTGATATGTCAATTATAGCAACAGTTGAAAGTGTCCAAGTTCCAAAGACATTACTACAGCAGTAAGAATAAATAATAATTTGGTTAGATGCAGCAACCTAACACTAATTTTTACAAGTAATACTTTGAGACCACTTTATTTTTAGTTTTACTTTCTTTGAATCTGATTCTCTTGCTCTTTCAATTTTCAATTCAATTTATTTCAGACGTGACCCTTGGTCATTGTCAACATACAGAAACGCAAAACATTAAAAACAACAATACAAACACATAAAAAACAAAACCCTTATAACCTCATCAAGATACCCAAATTAAATCATGATGTAATTCAATTATTATCGTTCTTGGGCCTGATCCTTAATCATTACCATACATTTAGTACTATATACACATATCTACTCATTAACTTTATTCTTTATTAGGCACTGGCTTCTGCCATGGCCGATACATAAATATCTAAAATTATAAAAATAAAATAAATAAAAATAAATACAACCCAATAACCTCAAGTATAATTTAAAACAGCTTGTACAACATAAAAACTCCATAAAATATAACTATAAATATTAACCATGTTCATTATATAATATAACAGTTCCCAATTCAATCCAGTATTAGGGTATCCTCCATAACAACAACCATACTCCTACTTTCAATAAATTTAAAGAATCCAAGATGGCCACTTGACAACCTCCTTAATAGCAATTATTCACTATACTCTCAAACCCCCTCTCCATCTACTCAGTCATTCCAATGGTAAGAGCTCCAACTTAAGTGTATAAATTGTACCTATTGTCATTTTTATTACTCACTAATCCCTAGAATGACTTTGTTCTACTAAACACAATATAAAACTAAAATAAACAGTATAAAATACTGAAACTATTAAATCATACTACTAAAGCTTTAAACTCGAGGAATTTCTTCCTCAAATCCATTGCTCATTCTAAAAACTCGCTCTTTCTTAAAACACAGTATTATTAAGTAGCTAAACTATATTTTTCATAGACTTCTCAGAACTGCTAGTGAAACTTTCACACACACCCCACAGCACACTCCTTCACCTCTACAGATTATTTAGGAGTTGCCAATAACCACAACCAAGTATGATTAAAAACAGAAGAACAAGCATTCTGGCATCTCCTATCAAGGTGTTTAAATTCCACAGCTATCTACTCATCACCCTGTGACCTGCCCTGGAGAACGATAGGCTGTCAACCCAGAAAAAGAGATAAGGTCTTCACTTGCCACCAGTTGACCTGACAAAAGCCAGGCTTGTTACTGGTTGTCTCGCTGTCAAAAATAGACTAACTCGCTCCAAAAGCAGGAGTGCACATTTCCACAGTTATCTCACCGTCAGTTGTTTTGTGAAACCCATTAAGCACTTGATAAAATGGAATCTGGAGCTGTTGGGTGTAACCTATTTGAAAATAGCTTTTTCTTCAACATGCCCTTGGGAAAGCAGGATTGTCAAGGACACTAAACTATTTAAAAAACCACAACATAGAGTGTCCTCACTAGCACAATTAAACATTCTCTCAATAGCAGTGAAATAAATAAAAGCTCTATATGAGGCAACCTTATCCTTTCCAGCTGCTGTTACATACTTTACACAGCCTCATTAACCTGCATTTACCTAATCGACATGCTTTATCAGCACAACATTTTATTGTAACGTCTTCTTTTCCCATCTTCTCCAGAGGTGCTGTAGTGAAGGCTCCCCATTATTCCGATTACATTGTTTTACAAAAAACATGACAAAACCATGATGATATTCGAATCAGTTTTAATTAAAGCCAACACAGTTGTCTTCTCTTAAAACTGAGTTGCTTGCTCATAAACATTGAGTAGTTCTCAACGTACTTCTCTTCTGTGCACACAAATCAATAAGGTTTTTAAATACATTTCTCAAAAATGTGCAGGACTGAGTTAAATCCACAGCACTCAGTAAACAAACCAGACAACATACTGGCTCGGTCACTGGTTTACCTTGTGAAACATAACCAGGGGGTTAACAGAGTGTTTGAGATCATAGTAGGGTGTAGCTTTATTCGCCATCATAGTTTTAAAGTTATGTTTCAAGAACTACCAATGTAAATAACCAAAATAGGGATTGGCAACTGACATTTTTGTATCTTGTTCAGTCTTGCATCTTGACTTTCTTTGGAAGTCAATGCTTATATGAAAGTTTTACCACTTTCAAACTCCTTCAGCATGTTTGGGCTGTTTCTTATATAGGAAACACTTTCGATGTTGCTTTTATTTTTAAAAAAATACGTATTATATATTCTTGGAATGCACATTCCAAGAAGAATAACATTTGTAAGTAGGGGTGTGCAGCAGGTGTTCATTTTGATTATTGTTTTTATTTACAAAACCTTCTTTTTTGTGGGTTTTTGTAAACAAAAATGTTTGGTTTTATTGTTTTGGGGGGGGCTGTTTATTTTTATTAAACATTAAAATTTTAAAAATCACTGTACGTGCACAAAATGCCACCAGACTGTTCCATGAATGCACAGCCCTTTTCCAAAATGGCGCTGACCGCATCGACACAATTTTGGAAAAGGGCAGTTGGTCTGTGCATGAACAAAATGGCCACTGCACATGGACAGACCTGCTGCCCTTTTCCAAAATGGCGTTGAATGCAAGCACATGCACAAAACAGCCCCAGCAGCCATTTTATCAATGCACAGGGTTTTTTTTGTTTTTTTAAAAATAATTTTATTTTAGTAATGAAAATGTTTTTTTCTTTATTTTCATCCATTTTCATTACCATGGCCTGTCATTTTCATATTTTATTTCCTAAAACTAACAGACCATCCTTCGTTTTAGCAATTAAACGAAACAAAAATGAATTGCACACTCCCTAATAGCAAGGGTGGGATTCAACAAGACATAGGGTAATTTTAGATGTGACGGGACTGGAGGCCCACCACGCTCAACCACGGACCGGGATCTGTTTCGGATCCCAGTCACGAATCAGGCCGGTCGTCCTTTAGACGTGCTGGTCTGATTCTGGAGGGAGATCGGGGAGGGGGAGGGGCTGCACGGTGTGACATGTGGCCGCACGGCCCCACACACCCTGCGCCGCCCGCCCTCCAGGAGATGGGCGGGCGCAGCAACCAATCTGGCCACAGCGTCCAATCCCGTCCTGTGGTCGGGACCACGATCCAGCTGGGCTGAAGGTAACAGACATTACCTTTGGCCCATCCTGGATCACGGTCAATGCGATCACGGTTGGGGCCCGATCCCACCACAATTCTGAACCTCCAGGCGGCCGGAGGTCCAGAATCGTGGTCATTTTGATTCCTGTTGGTGATTCACTGGGGTGAACATCTGGTGGGAATCAAACAGACGTTCACAGAAACACTACCACCATAGGGAATCCACTGGGGTTCACTGTGGTGAATGGCGTTTTCATAACGTCTGAAATTACCCATAGTAACTTGCAAACAATCTGTAGCATTATTCAAAAATCTTATTGTACAAAAGATTTAAATAAAACCCCATAAAATACAACAATCTGTTTTTAAAAGCTCTCTAAATTCAAAGACGCTTTCAGGAAATGTGACCCACAATATCTTTTTATGAGGAAGGAGAATATTTCTGAAAATACTGAACTACAATGCAGCTAGAAATTCACCATTCTGTGGCCGTTTTTACACGAGATGGTCCCACTCATGACCATGCAGATCCGCTGCATGGGCATGAGTGGGTGCCACCCATGTGCATGCTGTGCCCAGTGAGTGGGGGTGCATGCACGCTCCCGCGACCCATACATCCCCACTCACAGAGCAACCGGCAAAAATGGAGGCTGTTCCGTGACCCACATGCTGCCCACGTTGCAGCGTGCACACCCTCCCCCCACACTCCTATAGCTTGTATAAAAATAGCGTTAAAAACACCATCAAGTAATCTGCTTTGAGAAAGTATATAACAAAAAATCATAAAACAAAAAAATAATCATCATCATATTTTACATTCAGTCACTGTCAGTCAGTTCTACCAACAACATAAATTTAACAATATTTAAAAGAACCAGATGTATGGTTCCAGTTGTATACTAAAATGTAATGTACAAAAATAAGATGACGGCCATGAAATCATGGAAAGGACTGAAACAATCACGGGATGGAAAAGTTTACACCACAGGTGGAATTTTTTAAAAAATAGAAACATGATTCATTAGACATATTTGAGAAAAATAAGAACATCCTCAGGATAAAATGACACAGCTCCACTGAATCTGGCCTGTCACTGGTACTTTCCCCCACTAAAACAGAGTTTCTTTCAAGGGCTTCAGTAAATAGGTAATTACTACATCATGCTGAGTGTGCTGCAAAATCACTAAATACAGCATTGCAGGATTTTAAACTTTGTTTTGGTAACTCCCACATTACAGGTTTAGCTTGCAAGGAAATGGGGGAAATGCTAAATCTGGGATCTTCAAGCCAAGCTAATCTGGTTCCTAAGGATCCTACAAGTGGAATGGAATGAACAATTATTCTGAGGGTGAACAACATGTTAGAAGAAAATAATAAATCTAGCACTCCCTCTCTCTCAGCTGCACTCTTCTGAAGTCATCGTAGCAGAAGTAAAAATGGATTCAGAACAAGTACACGGATATCGGTATACCTTGGAATACCCATGCAGAGCAGGATGTAGCGAGTCACATTTCACAGCACATTTGCAGTCACTTTCCAAGAAAAACTGCAACTTGAAGTCTTAGCTGAAGTAACAAAACAGGAAAAACTAAGCTAGGTTCAAAGCTATAGTGTATCAATTTGCTTAGGACACATTAGTGTCACCTAATAGATGTTCTGCTGCAAATGGCTGACTTTTCATGACGCTTTTACCACTATACATTGTCCCCAAACTCACCGATATCTGCATAGAATTTGAGTTGGGTCTAGAATGCCCATGGCATCCTTTTCTGTCACAATGGAATGCGTTTCCCTATTCCTGGATAACATTAGCCTCACATGATAGAGTTAAATAATTACATTGGTAACTATTTTTCTCCTTAAGTATAGGATAGTAACTCATTGCATTAAGTGTGCAAACTACTTTATTATTATTATTATTTATATAATTTCAACAGTGTACTGGTTGGCACTTAGCAGGCATGAAGGAAGTTAAAGTCCATTTCAAACAGAGAGTACCATTTTTTTAAAAAGTAGGCAATGTCATGAATGAATAATGGAACTGCTAACACTATAATTCAACATTCAAATATAGCATGTACGTTAGTATCAGACTGTGTTGAGAAGTTCCCCCCCTCTTGAGACGTCTCCCCTCCCACCTACCCACCATTTGTTTATTTTGGCCTGAAAGTAGGACTAAGTTAATAGGCGTACACAAAAATATACCACAACGTTTGGTTGGATACTTTTCAAAAAGGTATCCACCTCCAGGGAGGAAAAGATGACGACAGGTGAACAGGTACAACAAGAAGGAAAGTAGTTTCATGAATAAGACAAGCGATTTATGCGAGAATATATATATAAAGAAAAGATTGTTTGGACAAGACTGGCTTGAGTAAATATGACATAAGAAAACATCTTTTGAGTGCAGCTCTCTTTGTTTAATACCCATAGATGGCCTGGACTAAATTAGATTTGTATATCATTTGAAAATACTGACCGTATTAGGATTAAATAGAAATTTATTCTATTATTTTAGAAGCTTATAGAATCTAAATTCTATTATTAAATAGAAAACATGGTCTTAAATTCTTAAAGTCACACTGCAAACTTACACCCAGACACACCTTACTATTTTAACCTATTGCTGTTACATGTAAAGTAATACTTCAAAGTGCTGTTGAGTGAAGAGTTTTAAAATCCCTAGGACTTTATGCTGACATTTGACAGCACTTTCTGTAGAGATCATTCAAATGTTTAGGAGTGGGTTTTTAAAAAAAATATATAAAAAGATAGAACAAAATTGTCAAAGGATTAAGGAGCAGGCATAACACCTCAAACTAATTTTGGACACTAGATTTCAAGTTCATAGCATCCTTTCAAAAATATTCAAGAACATCACAATCCTGAATTAACAAGAGGATGAACATTGTGTCCTGACAGACCTTTTACCGCCTAAAGTGCCTTGGGTTAAGACTATAATGTACTCTTGCTATCTGCATAGTAGTCTCAGTTGCGACCTTTTGTGCCTACACCCCAGCTGGTTTGGAAGACTACGGCTTGGCTATCAGAGTATCTGTTCATTGTGTTGGAGCTATGTTACACCAGACTACTCCTTCTAGCCACTAATCAGCCCTCCTCAATAAAGCCTCTTCTACACTAACTTGGTATTCCCTAATTAAAGTTAGAGTCACATTTTGCTTCTCCCTCCCTCGCTGCTCATCTACAAATCCAGTTTATCTACAAGTGATTAACATTAAAGGCAAAAAAAAAAAATTTGTTCCTGAACAGTTACTTTTCCAGGGGAAAAGAATGTTTTGCACTTATATCAACATGCCAGCTAATTCCAAACTATGTTTCCTGTGTCTCAAACTAAGGGTGCAGCCAGATGATCCCGACCAGGACCAATCCCTGCACGCCCCGGAGTGGGCAGTTTCAGCCGCCAAACTGTATGGCAGCTGAAACTGTATGGCGGCCATACTCCAAAGCCGCCATACTCCAACGCCAGTGCACAGAGCAAGGCAGACGGTGCTCCCACCCACCCAGCCCCCGTGGGGAAACCAGGCAGGCAAACTGCTGTCGGTCATCCCGCCATGCCCTGCGGTCGGCTGAGGTGTCAGCTACGCAGGTTGGTGCCCCCCCCACCCTGCCCACTGTCCTACCCTTGCTGTGACGAGGCTACGTGGGAATGGCACCAGCACCTGCCACCAGACTGGGACCAGGCACACGAGTTCTACCTCGGGTTGGGCAGCCTTCTCCCATTTTGTGGGGTAAGACTGGGTGGCAGAGTGTGAGGCAAACTAGAGAGGGGTTCTTTGAGGAAAGTGAGATCCTGTGCCTACAGGTTCACTGGGACTTCCTCCTGCTGTTTCCCTATTTATTTATTTATTTAGCATCCCCGTCCTTCCCTGAAGGCTCAGGGCGGCTCACAAACATGTCGAATACAATTCAACAAAAACACCCGCTCCAATCCCAACGCACCAACACCTCCCACCCAATCCCCGCCCGCCAAATGCTTTACTAAAAAGAAAAGTTATGCACCGTCTTCCCCAAAAACACCCAGGCTCCGACTCGAATGGACCTCCAGGGGGAGGGAGTTCCACAATATCAGGGCAGCAACCGAGAATGCCCCCTTGTGGGGCCCCCATCGTACAGA
Source organism: Sphenodon punctatus (assembly GCA_003113815.1). Lineage (NCBI taxonomy): Eukaryota > Metazoa > Chordata > Lepidosauria > Sphenodontia > Sphenodontidae > Sphenodon > Sphenodon punctatus. The sequence goes on from QEPC01014531.1 coordinate 620,005, forward strand.
TAAGAGTAACAGGTGGCACCCACAGGAGAGTGCCTCCGGCCGACTGCAGTGGCTATGAGGGAGCATTGGGGATTTTTACCCTCCCCCCAATGCCTCTGTTTTCTCCCCTCCAAGCCTCGTCTGTTTCCCCCTGCAGGTGTCTCACATTTCTGTCCCTTTTGCTCTACCAGCAACCTCTCCATAAACATATTAACAGATGGCTAGCCTACCAACAATTGCTCCTGCCGTTGTCTCCTTCGGGGCAACACGTTGTTCAAAAGCTAGCAGGAGAAAGAGAGAAGCTGCCTGGCTGCCACAGTGCTGCTACTGATGGGGAGGAGCAACTGCAGCCGTTTGCACTGAATGTTGGTCATTTTGAATGAGCATTCTTAAAGCCAGTTTTGAAAATAAGTTTTTTGCTGCAATATAGCAACATACAGCATTAAGAAGGAACCCTTCCCAGACTTACAACAGCATAACCTCAAGGAAACACTGATTATAAATTTAACACATGCGCAGTAAATGAATATTAGCTAATGATTTCCACCGTCTCTCTGCCAGTCTCCTTTTATGACTGAAATCCGCTGACATTGATTAGGTTTCATAGGACGTGCAATGCGAGCCTGAACTCCAAAGCATAGGCAATGTCAGCAATTCAGAACAAAGCAAAGACAGCTTGATTCAATAAACGTGGGTGAGGTAAAATGAGTAAGAACAACAAAAGCTTGTTATGACCAGTAAAAATAAGATAATCAGGAAGCTATAAATAAATCACGAACACCATGTAAATCTCTCCTTTTTCCAAACAAGGAGACGTTTCCCTGCTGAGTTAAGGAACGCACTAGAGACAAGGTAAAGAGAAAATACAAACATTTCACAGCTGAGTAACTCCATGGAAAATAAAAACCATATGAAAACCCCAAAGGTTGCAACAGTTGCAATTAGATAGGGTAGAAATAATTTTTTAAAAAACAAATTGACGTCATGGCAGAAATTATTCCAATTTATAGCAGTGCTACAGAAAAATCAAATCCTGTTTCAAGCCTATTTTCACTGAGGAAACCTATATCAATTAAAATAGAAACTGCCATGCTCCCAAAGAGGAGTGGCCAGTCTGGTACAATGAGTACCTTCACATGGACATCTGCCCCACCTCACCCCCAGGCAGGCTGTCTGTTTAAAGATGGCCCGCCAGATGTTGAGGTGGAGCAGAAACAGGGTAGGCTGTCCCCAACCTGGGGCTCCCTGCTGGCGGTGCTCCGGAGCACCAGCAAAGCAGGCAGCCCAACTCCAGGGCAGATGCCAGAGGCGGGGCTGCTCTCCGTCTGCTCAGCAGACGGCCACTGCAGCCCCACTCCTGGCTGGGGGTTTCCCTGGCAATGCCAGAGCATCGTGGGCAATCTGCCCACAACGCTATGGTGTAGGGGAGGGGGACTGTGGGCACCATGTCCATTTAAAATGGACCCAGGCACAGCTGCAAGTGGACAGATGCAGAGGTGCACCCCAGTCTTGTGTCCATGTAAAAGTACCCATTATCCCATCTCCAGCAGTGGTGAGCATCAGACGTTTCAAAGGAAGGTGCAAAAAAAAACCTGCAGCGGATTGTTATGGAAGAAGCTGGCTGTAGAGAAAGATTTTCCGAGGTAGTCTTTCACTTTGAGGTGCCCCTTGTGCCATACCTCTCCCACTCCATCCCCTTCTCCTTTGCCTAACTCAAGCAGGTGGGCTTGGGAGAGACCAAGAGGGAAGGGGACCCCGAAGGCTTCTCTGCCATTGCTACATTCTTGCTCCATGGAAGGAAGCTTCTGTATTTGCAGATTCCATCTGGTCAAAACTACACTCAGTGCAGAGAGATGGAGATCTGCTCCACACTGTGCTTCCTGTGTACCCTGCCCCCAACAGCTGCAAATAGTCCTATCATCCATAAATTTGTTTAATACTTCTTTGGGCCTAGCTATTGGCCTGTACAATGGGGCTTCACAACATCCCCCAGCAAGGATCTGCACAGGCCACCCATACACTGTGGGAAAAAGTGCCTTTTCTTTTTTTCTCTTCCTTTTCTTTTTTTTAAACCAGTTGCCTGTGAATTCCCTTGCATTCTACCTGGTTGTTTTATTATGATAAAGGTTAAATAATTGCTTTCTACTCACTTTCTCCACACCATTCATTATGCCGCTATCATATTTCCCTTCCTCCGCAAACACATTTATTCATCTCTTATCATTCTAAGTCTCCTCTCGGATGGAAACCATCCCATACACCTAATCATTTTTGTTGCCCTCTTCTGTACCATATCTAGTGCGACTATATATTTTTCAAGACAGGGTGACCAGAACTGCATATAGTATTTGAGGTATGACCAAACCGTTGATTCATGAATGTAATAAGATATCTTCCAAATTATTTCCTCTCCTTTCCTTAATACAGACTAACATTCTGTTTGCTTTTTTGACAGTTGAAAGCATTTTCAAAGAGCTAGGCAGAGTGCTTCAAGATCCCTTGCCTGAGTAGTAACAGCTACTTTAGAACTCCACTCTTGTACCTGTGTAGTTAAGATTATTTTTTCAGTATGCACTTAAACTTCACCTGGCAGTCATCACATAGCCACTGAAAATGGACAAAACCTTCCCTTTTGTAATTCATATCGGTTTAAATTGGTGATTTTTTAAATAGTCAGGCTATTGTTTGTTTGGAAACTATATAAATCTGAAGTGTTAACCTAATAAAAGCATCAGCCAGTAAACAACATTACTGCATTGACACCAGCAGAATTATGAGCAACTGCAAGTCGCTGTTAATCTGATCTCAGCCATCATGACTCCTCTACTGGCAATGCCAAAGGCTCAGTTATATTTCAGGCCAATGCAAAAAGAAAAGAAAAAAAAAAGGGGGGGGGAGAGAAGGGGAGGGGGAACTAACAAACAACAAACGTTAAATCCGGATATTAACATCTTGGGCAATACAATGGATAACTACTTTATAAGAGGGAGGGGGGGGGAGGAGTTATTGGCTATAGTACAGTTTTTGAGCTATTTAATCCAGGTTAGCTATCTCGTTATCTAAGAGGTTTAAGCGGTAATCAATCTTCTAGCATTCACTGACCAGTGACTTGTTAATCTGCTGTTTTCATAAACCAATCAAGAATGTTTGGATTAAGCAGCTATGGTTCCATAAATCCAGTGAGCTTCTAAAGGGGTCTTTTACAGTTGCTAGACATGACTGAACTTGCAGTGTAATGAAGCAAATGACACCGTAGAGGTTCTCTCGTATTCTACCATCAGACAGAAGTAATAGAAAAAGTGCAAATACTGTGATAAGTTGCTTGATTCTCTCCTCTTCATACATAACACACTCAATTTGACATCAAGGATGAATGCTTACAGAGAGGTACAATACAAGAGAAATGGTAACTAGACCATTGATTTTAATAAAAGAAACATACGTGTACAACATATCTATTTACATTCCAGCTTACACCCATATCAGATAATATATAAAAGATAGTACTAACACAAACCTCCTTTGATGCACCATATATATGAATTGGACCAGGAGTAGAATATAAATCTTTCATTGCTAGAAAGAGGATCTGAAGTTGCCTCAGGTTGGCAGTGTCTGGTGTACTATTTTATGGAGTCCCACAAATGTGAGAGGTGCTTCATAAGTTTACAATCTACAGGGGTGGATGCATAAGCGATGGTTCAGAGACTGCAACTGGTGCAGAATGCAGCAGTCCATCTCCTTATGTGGACGGAGCGCCGGGAGCATATCAGACTGGTGCTCCGTTCATTGCACTGGCTGCCTATAGTCTTCCAGGACCAATTCAAGGGGTTAGTGTTGACCTATAAAGCCCTACACAGTCTGGGCCCCACCTACCTGTGGGACCGCCTCATGCCCTGGGTTCTGGATTGGCCCCTGCGGTCTGTTGGGAGTGCTCTCCTCGAGATCCGCCGGGTGCTATGGGTGACAACCACAGAGAGGGCGTTCTCGGTGGCCATACCGAGGCTGTGGAACTCCTTTCAGGTGCAGGTTCATCTATCCCCGGACCTTTCCTCCTTCCATCCCCAATGTAAGACCTGGCTGTTCCTCTGGGCTTTTGGTGGGGGAAATGTGTAGTGCGTAGGTAGAGGGGGGAGCTGGGAGGGTATGTTTTTTGTTTGTTTTTTTGTGATCTCCTTTAACTGTATTCATTGACGGTGCTGATTTTTATTGTTTATTATCTATTGATTATTTATTATGAAGTTTTTATGTATATTTTTATATGTTTTATGATATTTTTGTTAACTGCTCCAAGCTGCCTGAGGCAGGATGGGTGCGGGATATACATTTTAAAAATAAAAGAAAGAAATAATAAATCAATATGATGAGACCTGCAATAGGATTGCCAATGACACTATTCCTAGCGGAGATGCACTGGTAGTAGAGCTGAAATGAGTATCTGAAAAAGTGTCGAATTTCCAGTATCTGAATCAACAACGGTACCCAATTTCAACCTGATTCAAGTAACTGATGTTTGGAATGTTGACATCTGGTCCCCAAATGTTGACTTCCGATACCGTTGTTTTTGACTTGTGTACTGATTTTTTGACTTCCAATACCTGTTTTGGGGTTTTCTGTCCCAGAAAGCTGATTTCTGATCCTGATTTTTCAACTTCCAGTCCTGATTTTGTTTTGTTTTCTGTCCTGATATACCTACTTGTAATCAGAATTTTTTTTTTAAAATTGATACCAGAAAAAGTAACAATTTCCCAAGTTTCTAGGTACCTGATCAGTAATCGAGTACCCGACACAGTACCCAAAAATTCCGGTATTACCCACAGGTAGCAGCCGTTTCAGCTCTAACTGGTAGAGAATTTTGGAACCCAGCTTTCTGAACAAAACGTACTTTGTAGAATGTATAAGGATGAAACTCGGCAAAGAATCTCTTACAACCAGCTGCGCTTTCTCGAGTGACTAGTTATTTTCAACTAGTTCAGATGAGAAGAATAATGGTTGACATGACTCATTTTCAGTATAAATTATACTGTATAATTCAGTATATTTTCAGTATAATTTTCTCCCCGATGGCACTACTAGCATCACCTTAGGGTAGCAAGGCCATGACAAGTCTTTTCTCTGGAATGCCCTCCCAGTGTAGAATCTGAGATCACTGCCGTGGAAGTTCTGTTAGGACAGCTGCCGATGAAAGCATACAGCAGGGGTAGGGAACCTCAAGTCTGGGAGCCAAATGCAGCTCACAGCTAGTTGTGTATCTAGTATCTAGCCCCCTTCCAGTTCCTGGATCTGTTCCCTGAATGAAGATCCTACCCCCAGGTACTGAAAGACTAAGCTCAGGGTAAAGAAGCAGAGATGACAGCATGCACATAAGGATAGGAGACAGATCAATGGCACGGAACTATGACTTGGCCCCTTCTCTCCCTCAGCACACCTTTTAAACACCCCCTCTCCCAACTTCGATGTGGCCCTCCAACCTTGTACTAATTTTCAAAGTGGCCCCTGAAAGTGAAAAGGTTCCCCGCCCCTGGCATAAAGAGCCAAGACCTTCTTAGAAGCAATGGAGAGGCACAGGAATTCCCCAAAGGCTAGGCCGCATACATCCAATTCATTCTTTTGGGAGCAGAAAATCCCACACCCCCTATCAAAATCAAAACATTCTGGAGCGCAGTCAGCAAGAACAGTCTCTCTCTGTGGCTTCGTTCCTTACCTCCTAGCCCCTTTCTCCTTGTGATTTTTCATGAAGACAACCATGTGATCCAACCAAGAGAACCCCTTTAACCAGTGTATGGAATAACGGTGTGGGGAAATCTCTACATTGCAGACATACTCACTGTGTTTGCAATGAAGTTTTTAAAAAGAAAAATAAGTTCTTCTGAGTTCAATGGGCTTTAGATCAAACTGTCCCCATAAGCTTAGGATGAGACAATAGCCAGACAGACCCACCCACCCCAGCCCAACCTGTGGAGCAGCAATGCAGCTGCCACCCAATGGGTCATCACAGAGAGAAGAGCACACGTGTAACCTCCCGTGCAGCCGCCACACTGCCCCCAAGCCCCGGATTGGGCCAAGGAAATGAACACATGGACTGGACTCAGGCTCAAGAGCAATGGGCCGCCGGCCATGAGAAGCAGGATTGGGTCCATGAAGAGAGGTCGCTGGCAGTAGATCACTCCTAGACTCCGAGCCAGAGCGATGCCATCGTACATGGCCCCATTCTCCATCCCAAGGTGCTGTCATCCCTTCCTGACTTCCACCAGGCTGGTGTCCAGGGTGCAGGGAAACCAGTGGCTCTACCCAGGCACAGCTGCATCCAGAGAGTGCTCTGTGGGCCAGTCCCCCTTGCCCTGGCGTGGTGGGTCCCAGGCTGGCACATGGGCTGAGGCAGGCCCAAACACATCCAGGCTTGCCACTGCCACTACCCCAGGAATCGCCCTGCTGCCATGCAGGGAAGGAGACAAGTAGGGAGGGAGGGATCACGCAGGGCCAGGCTCAGCTTCGGGATCCAACACCTTTAGGCAAAGGAGACCTCCCTCAGTCCCTCCTTCCCTTCCCGTAGTGGAAGTAGGCAAACATCTGGCAGCCACCTAACAGACGGGCAAGTGAATCAGGGGCTAACATCAGCTAAGATAGGCGACTGGCTCGTTTGTTTTCATCCCTAAATGCAGTAGCTTAGCAGCTAGAAGCTGAAAGCATGTCTGCAAAAATGGAGAGAGAACTTGAAGGAAACTGAAAACTCTTCATTTATTTTCTTCCTTCAGCGAAGAATTAAAATAATTCAGAAGAGAATTCATAAACAGATAAAGACACACATCCTAGACTTCACTGTTTTAAAATATTTAAAATTTTAAAAGTTCTTCCTAGGACTAGGCCCCACCATGGTTCACTAATTCATTATACATGCAATGGAAGCAAGCTAGCAAGTTTAAGCAAATCTTGCAGCACAATCCAGTGTACAAACATAATTATCTACAGCCAATGAATGCTTGGTATGCTAGATGGAGGCCATTGCAAAAAAAATTACACATCTGTGTCTGTGCCGTTGCCCAACTTTCCAGAAGGCTAGATATAACTTTAACTCTAAATTGACTTTGCCACCAACCACATATCCCAAAATGTGAGAACCTGTGTTAAATTTTAGCATTGCAAAGTGAGAAGGCAGTAGCAATGGAACCCTCATGTCATCCCTCATCTTAGAAGTGTTATAAATGTTACTAAATAATTGCCGTTATCTTTTCTGTAATAACCCAAGTTGGTTAAGTAAATTTAAAAAGATGTACATCTTGCATTTATTTAGGAATATATTTATGAAATATTACCTTTTATTTTCACTATATAATTTATGCAAAAGCATTGCTGCTATTAAATAGGGTTTTGTGCTCATTTTTGGCTGTTGCGCTAGTTGCCAATAGCTCCTAGATGAAGAGAGAGCCTAGAGCAGTGGTTTTCAACCTG
>QEPC01014531.1:638348-650189 GCA_003113815.1 Sphenodon punctatus
TTTTTGTTGGTTCCTGCCGGGAATCTCTTTGACTACGCTTGTGGCGATTGTCCGGCGGGGAGCCCCGGAAGCATGGTTGAAATTGACCCCATGTGGGAATCTACCGTGGTGACCATCTGGCGGCCGCCAAACAGACGTTCAGGACGCTTTGGCCTCATGTGGGTATTGACCTTGGTTCACTGTGATCTCGTAACGTCTGAAAATACCCTAATTTACAACATGCTCAGCTCTATGACTATCCAAAACTGCAAAAGAAACTATGAGACAGACTCAAAGACGATATAATAAGAACTGAAGAGTTCGTTCGCACGCTTATTTCTTCCCCATTTAAAATTTAAATAATTTTGATGGGTGAGACACAGAGGGAAATTTTGTTTCATTTTTTTTTTTCCCCTGTTTCAGTTTGGGGGGATGTCTGGATTTAATTTGGGATTTGTATTTACAGATCTATATTTAAATCCATTGGAAAAACAAAACCATTTAAAAAAAAAAAAAAACTGCATACAAAAAATACCCACCGTCTTTAACCAAAATAGGTCGCCACCATTTTGATTAAGGGCACTGGCTATTTTGCGCATGTGTGATTCGGAACACGAAGGACGCTGCAGGATGGGAACCCCCACAGCAGCAGTGGTGCCTCATTCAAGCTCTCTGGGGCTGGTAAGTACCACTCCAGGAGCCCAGGAGATAGGGGAAAAGTACAGATCCAAAACTCCGGACCTGTAACTGGCAGGGCATAATTACAGGCTGCTTTGGATTAACCCATAACGGCCTGGAGGATTAATCTGAAAGCGTAATTCCCATCCCTAGTAGCCAAACTGGGCAATAACAAACCCACAGAGTCCGCACATAAGAGACAAGACCATAACAAGGAATAGACTGAGGGACAGGGAGAGGGGAAACACAGGGAGGGACAGACTAGGGGTGAAAACAGACATGACACTAACCACCCTTTAACCACCCTTGGTGGTCATTTATGCATGTTGCAGGGCTACATAGGGCACCAATACAGCCCTGCAACATGCATAAATAACCACCAAGGGTGGTTAAAGGGGTTAGCATCATGTCTGTTTTCACCCTAGGTATTAGGTCAAGAACAAGATTACCCAGAGGGAAGCTTAAACAAGGTCTAGGCAAACCCAAACAAACAGGGAGGAACACTGAGGTAAACAGATATTCCACCAGCCCCCTGTCACTCCCCGCATGTCTTAAATACCACTGGAAGCCAATCGGAGAGCTGGATGGGTGTGGCCACTAACACAGTGGGATGAGAGAAATATATGAAGCCCTTTTGCCCCCAAACCAGTCAGGTGGTGGCACAGGGGAAGTAACCAGCCCCACGCAAGCCCAGGGTTGGGGTTTGAAGGTCGACCCTGACAAAACCATTATGATATGCACAAAGACATGACAGTCTCAGGTTCCAGTCCTCACAGTACTTATTAGGCACAATCTGGGCACACAAGGAGAATTGAGGTGGGAAGAGAGGCTCATTGCAAATGTGGATTTGATATCAAATTCACATTTGCAATCTTTCCCTCTGGTAAGTTTAACTGCCAACTATGTCTATGGTCAATCTTTAACTCATCAATAACGAATGTCTTAAAGGTATCAAGCTTGGAGCTCATCAAGAAATTTCAAGAAGGAAAGTATGTTCCACACTAACGAAAGTGCCTGAAAATGAAGGTAGCCTCCACGTGTCGAGAATCTGGGAGGAATTATTTCTTTCCCTACAAATGCAAAGCTCTCCTGCTTATTTTGCTGGCTTGTCTTTATTGGACAGCTGTATCTCCGGAATATGTAATCCCTTTGTTCAAAGAAATAACAGTCTGTCTCTCAATAAGTTGGTAATGATTCCTGGAAGGAAAGGAAATTACCTGCTAATTTCTTCCATTTTTATTCGCCATGATTACTGAAGGTAAATGCCCATTATTCAGATACTTATCATCTGCAAGTAATTATATAACTACAAATAGATAATTAAAAGAAATAAAATAAAATATACATGTAACTGAGGAAAAGCCTGTTTCACTGCGTGTTTTACTTTCTAGAGTGATCACAGCATAAGTTAATGCAACAGCAGTCCAGTAATTTGAGGAGAGAATGTTTTGAATAATTGGGTAATTGAGTTAACAGAGTCCTAAAGAAAGATTTCACACTCACATTCATTGCTAAAGCAGTTTAAAAATAGAGTTCAAGAACTGTCTGACTTCATTTGTTAATTATAGCTGTGTGATGAACTAACTCTACAGACAGAAAGGCTCAGCAGGGTGGGATTTTTTTTCCTCTCAGCAAAGTCCTTTTCGTATTTTTATACAAAGGAAATGCAGCATGTTCTATTAATAAACGGCTGTAGCCATAGTTTGCCTTTTGAATCAGGAAGATTCTAGTTTAATTCTGCAGGCCATCATGCTCTCAAAAGCATTCACACAAGTTAGAGATCCTTCTGAAGTTATAGACTACTTAAAGGTGAAGGCTGCAGTCTTAAGGCTGCTTACTCCAAAGTAGCTTCACCAAAGTCAATTGGAAAGTGTGTTTAGGAATGAGCAAAAAGTAATGTTTTTTTTTCAATTTTACACCGAACCAAATATGTTGTAATTTCTCCCTAAACCAAATGTGCATGTGTGTGGAATGTCTTATGAATAAACTGAAATATTCAAGAACCAGACAAATATTAGTAGTGGCTTGCATTCACATCCCATGATAAATGATAAAGACATGTTGTGAGTGCAGTAATTGGGTTTCCATTTATTCCAGAGGCTGTGTCTGACAAGATACTGAAGCACTGCCACAGGCATCCTTCAAAAAACTTAGAAGTCAGCCGAGATCCCATTCCTTCTCGGAACCTATCACAAGATGCCAGCCCTAGGTTGGCTGTCTCCATCCACCTGTCATGGAACACGGAGACGTAAAACCCTACAATCTCTGTCGCCCATGAAGATATCTCCCGAAATCAGACAACTAAACACCACCTGCCTCCTAAAGCTCAGGTGATGCACGAGTGATTTCTGGATGGCCAATCACCAGACCCACCTTGCTGAGGGACTCATATGGTTGTTTCATGGTTCGTCCTGTGCCAGCTCTGAAAGACTTCATGACTTCTCAGCACATTCTCCGCTTAATGCCAGACCACCATATGGATACTTCTGCAAAAAGTCCTTCAATCTGCTTTGATTTACCTGACACCCTGATGCCAAGTTGATTCTCTTGCATGTTAAGAACATAAGTAGTACCAATGATCCATCGAGCCCAGCATCTTGTCTCCGACAGTAGACAACCTTGGTTGCTTGGGAGAAGTACCCAACAGGTCCCGATGGGCAATCCATTCCCATTGTTCATTCCTAGCTCCAGACAGTAAGCAGTTGTGTTCCCTAAAACTACTTGGCTAATAGCTGCTACTAATGGACCTACTCTTCAAGAAATTATCCAATTCTTTTTTAAACCCATCTATACTACTGGCCTTGACCACATCCTCTTGTTTATTTATTTGAATTTATATGCTGCCCTTCCCAGAGGCTGAGGGCAGCTTACAATACGTAAAACCATTTAAAATAGACACACACACCCAAACCACCTCCCCACTCAACCCCCACCCCCAAAAACCACACACCATTTTACCCCTATCCTCTGACAACAGATTCCACAAGTTAGTATTCCCAAATTGTTCTCTCCTGAGTGGATGGCTGACAGATTAGGAGAGGACCTCTCTATCATGTGAGCAATACAAACCAGCCCTGAGTCGACTCCACTGTAGTTCCCTCCAAACGTACATCCATAATGTTGCATTAGTGACATGCTCTCACCAACCTGAATGGAGAACCGGATGCTCCTCTGATAATGGCCTTGGTCATCTGAGTAAGGCATCCAGCCTCCCTAAGGGATCACTAATGGCATGACCCAGAACTAAGTAGACAACTCCAGGAATGACAGCGCCCAAGGCAGCCTTAGCCACTTGCTGCACCATAAAGTACATCATAGCAATCAGCTCTGCAGTAACACGTTAGCACCATGTCTTATGAACTACCATGATGTCCCAATGTTCCTTTGAAAAAGGGCAAGGATATATATAAGGAGCTGCCTGACTGACTCAGACCAATGGTTCATCTTAGCCCAGTATTGTCACAACCTGACATGGCAGCAGGGTTTCAAATTCAGCTCTTCATGGTCTCCGGCAGAAACCTCACCAAGGCATGCTACCCGAGACCCTCCAGGATCCCCCGGCAGAGGCCTCACCCAGACGTGCTACTAGAGACCCTCCAGGATCCCCGGCAGAGGCCTCACCCAGATGTGCTACTAGAGACCCTCCAGGATCCCCGGCAGAGGCCTCACCCAGATGTGCTACCAGAGACCCTCCAGGACCCCTGGCAGAGGCCTCACACAGGCGTGTTACCAGAGATCCTGAATCAGAGATGCCAGGGTTTGAACTTGGGACCTTATACCTGCAAAGCACGCGCTCTACCACCTGAGCCACGGCCCGCCCCACAGCAAGGCTAGAGTGCTCCCTCACCCCCATTTCTAACATGGCTCCACTCACCCCAGAACATTATGACATCACGGCACTACATGGGGGAGGGGGACCTGCACACATTGGGCCCCGGCTTTCAGGAACCCAGCTGCACTAGCCTCCAGCCCAATGCAATCAGGCTCTAGTCCGCACCAGAGGAGGAGTTACATGCCTGCAACCTCTGGTGGCCCCTGTTAACCCCATATCCCTACAGCGGGGGTGGGGACAAGGGAACAGCATTTACTCCAAAAGGGAACAAGGGAACAGTCACACAACGCACTTGCAGCGCCTTGGGCAGGCTTACACTCCGGGCAGCCTAACCATACGATGCAGCGCATCATTCACCTGGTGGTCGCCAGATGTTCCCTCTACCACACAGCAGGGTGGACACCTGGCTGCTAGCCCTCAGAAAAATGTCAAGGACACAGCCTGCAGCGTCCTTACCCAAAACGTAGGTAACAGCTGCCCAAGGAGCAGCAACCCATGTACCTGGGCCTCTTCTGCCCCACCACACAGTAAGTGCCATAGCGGGGCTTTGAGCAGCAGGCAGTGTTGTCCGCCGTGCATGGATACATCATGGCTGGGGGCAGGATTTTGGTCAGGCTGGGGAAGGGAGGCAGGACAGGACCGGGCACCCGTGCATGCGGCTGGCACCTCAGCCCACCCTTGCTGTGGTGGAAGCTCCGACAGTGGCCCAGCGCCTCCTGGTTTCCTCATGGGGTGGTGGTGGGAGTGACAGTCTGCTTTGCTCTCCACGCTGGCCCTGCATTATGGTGGCAGCACTTGCCTGCCATGGGGCCACATGGGAATCGGGCCCTCACCAGCTCGTGTGGCTGCACCTATAATTGTGAGAATCTGATTATTCCTTCATGAATGAATTGATTCTCTTGATTTGCTTCTTAAGAGAATTTTAGTTTGATTCTCATTTTAAAATCAAGGTTAAGAGAAAATGCTGAAGCCAAATAAACATGAGGTTAAATTGCATGAGAAAAAAGTGTAGAAAAAATGTGGTTTTCTGTGTTGGTCCCAAATATTGGCAATAGAGACAAAGTAGTAAAGCGATCTCTTTTATTGAACCAACTCCAGTTGGTGGAGGGATGCCGGCTTACGGACCTCCCAGGGTCCTTCGTCCCTAACTTGCCTGATGAAGGACCCCGTGAGGTCCGAAAGCTCGTATACCTCTACCAACTGTAGTTGGTCCAATAAAAGCTCTCACTTTACTACTTTTGTTTGCATGGGAAAAAATAAAGCATAGGTTCAATGTCTATATAACATCTAGGATTTCTCCATAGCCACAGAGGCTTAAGTCACTCACTCATTTGCAGATTTTGTGCATGGTCTCCTTTTAATGCTTACATTCACCCTTAATACAGTGCAAGATAAATAATGGAATGAATTTATAGATGAATTTTCTTCTACAACCATTTTATTTTTTAAAAAATTGGGGGTTCCTACTGAACTTAATCTGGTGACTATTTATTCCCATTCCCAATTATTCCCCTTAACATCAGTGCCTCCCAACAGCACTAAGGCTGAATGTTGGCATGCTCTGACCCAGGGTGACATCTGCCACATAGTGAATCAAGTTCTTACTGACATGGACTCATGCCGCACCAAGTAGCCAAAGGATTTCACCCTAAGGGCACGTTCACACATCATGATTTTGAAGTGGGAAAACCCATGAAAATTCACAGGAAGTACCATGTGGCAATTCGTAACAGGTTTATTTATATTCCCCAGAAAACTTCTTCTGCGATCCCCATGGATTTACCACAGGATGTGTGAGAGTGTTCACACATCACACTAAATCCATGGTGAATTACCACATGGTGATTTATCTGGCTTTACCTCTTCAAAATGTGATGCATGAAAGTATCCCAATATAAATGAAGACTTTTAATGGCTAGTTTCTCATTCCCCTTCTATTGAGGGGAAGAAACAGAGCACTCCACTACTCTATTCCCCCCCTCCCTTTCTATGCTAGTCATATTCGTTTGCATCTTTTCTTGCATTAGTCTTTTCCACATATACTACTTTTATTTATTTATTTATTTAGTCACATTTATTAGCCGCCCCCTCATGCCTACAGCATCTCAGGTTTGAGTTTAGCCAGTCCATTCGCTTTAACCCTACCTCGCTGCTGTACAACACTGTAGTCTCTAAAGTTTGCAAGATCATTTCCCCTTGGAAATATGTATGGGTCAATGTAACTTTTCTTTCCTCCCCGGACACAGTTTGGCCTTTCAGTGTAATTCACCCAAGTGTAATTAGCTTAACTTCCTTTAAAACTGCTCTTCTCTTAATATTTATCTACTTTAAGTGTTTGATATCCTATTTGGCTCAGGCATCAAGAGCAATATATTACTAGTACAGGAGTGCCAAACTCGGTTTAAGATACCATTGCAACAAATGAAGTGCAAGATAACTAGAAAGCAGGCAATGATGCCAGTAGCTGATCCTATTTATTTTACACTGTATACTAATCTTACTTAATGGGTGCTTTTAGACAGAAGGCAGCCTCGGTTCTGTCCATGCCAACCCATTCCACCTCAGGTTGGCCGGCCCATTTAAAAGAACCCTGTCAGAAGCGGATCAGACCCTTCTGGCGGGCAGTGCTCTGGAACACCGCTGGCGGAGCAGGCTGGCCAAAACCTGGGGCTGAGGCCTGGAGCAGAGCTGCTGTCCATCTGCTGGGTGGATCCATACTTCAGCTCAGCCCAGCCAGTCATTGCCCCTGACAGCACCATAGAGATGCAGGCACCAGCCTAGAGCATCTGGTGATCACCCGCAACTCTATGGTGACGGGGAGGGCACCCTGCTCAGGTTAGGAGAACCACTGGGTCCATCTAAAGCAAACCCAGGTGCGCCTGGGAGCAGGCGGACATGGGGGTGCATGCCTAGAGCAGCTTTGGGGGCAGGCAGCCCCCACGTCCGTCTGTTTACACCCAAAGTCTCTTCCCTGCAGGGAAACATTTTAAAATAACTTGCTAACGCCTCCCCCCAAGAGCCTGCATTTGAATTTCCATTCTGTATTTTATTCTCACTGGGCATCTTTAGACATAACAAAGATCAGGTTGCAAAACCCCTAAGCACGTTTGGCTGTTGTGTGTAAGCACGATAACAATCCCAACACCAATTTGGTTCCCGTTGAACACACCATGTGAACACCATTGCATCACAAGGACAATTTGCGTGTTCCGGCTGAACACACGGCCAACGCTGTCTCTGATATCGCGTGGCCTGTTAGCAGGTACAACACGGGGAATGAGGAGGCAGCGTTTGCGTGCTGAGATCGGGTGACAAGTAAAACACCAGTTTACCCCAAAATGGGCTGTATCTAAGCAGCGCCACATGGCGAACACAGGCCCGAACCGGTGTTCATGTCAAGGTCAAAACACACATTCAGACCCCCGTTGGCGTTACGTCTAAAGACACCCACTGACTGCCTCTCTCACACACAGTTACTTCTGAAATACTTTAGCTTGCAGCAGGACTCGGACAGAATTTCAGGCCCTCCAGAAATATCAATTTTAGTATGAGCTCACTGAATGGTTCTCGATGGGTTCATGTTTTCCTGAGTTAAAGGATTATTTAAATCTTGAATTAAAAGGTCAGTGTCAGAGGCCGTTTTTCTTCCTCCTGCCTAGTTGATATATAGTTTGGGTATCACCTTTCACACTACCTTCATGTGTAATGAAATACAGAAATGGACTTACTGAGTTATGAAAGAGCTTCTGTTTTGCTTTCTGTAGAGAAGTCTGAAGGGATTTTAATTCAGATACAGACAATAAAAATTATTTTAGATTTATTTCCCTTTGCCTAAATATAAAGAGTGAGGGCAGAGGTTGCCTAGGTTATTATGCATGCCATCCCCTATTATATAAATCACCCGTCTCTCCAACAAGGAAGTGCACCAAAGGGCAAATGTAGTGAACATTCAGGAGTTGAGTATGTCACGACAAAAGGTGCAGGGGATGATGCAAAGTAACCTGAAGTTCCATTTATTTCAAAAGGCTTTGCAGGAGGCCCATAGTAGGCACAGAGAATTTTCAGAGCTTTACAACAAGTAAATGTATAGTCCTTCACCCCTCTGTTAGAGCAACTGGATTCCAACATTCCCTTTTGTAGCTATCGTATTTATACTATACTACTGCCTAAAATGCACAAGGCACCGTAAAACTCAACTAAGTTACAAAAAAACTGTCTTACCCCCAAATTGGCCAATAATTATAGTTTATTTCCATCCCAGATCCGGCCAGCTCTCTGATGGGTTACAAGGCTGATAACATCACGTACGCAAGTGATGATGTTGTGTCAGCCAGATGCCACTTGGATTAGGCTGCCTTGGCAATGCTGATGTCTTGCAGTGATTCTAACGGTACAGATATATATTCTCTCATTCCTAAAAACCACAACTTTACCGTTTTCTCCTACAGAGTGTGGTTGCCATGTTGGTCCAAAACACAAGAGGCAGAGACATAGGCCATTTTTAAACGGGCCACGGCAAGGATGGGTTTGTGCACCAGTGCGGGGGCGGTGTGCGACTGTACACAGGCACACACCAATTCCCCCCCCCCCCCCCCCCACACACACACACACACAGAACAGTCGCTGTTTTGGCCAATTGCTCCATGTGGGGTCAATGGGTGGAGGTATGTGGGTTGTGGGGAGCGTGGATGCATCCCCCACTCACCCCCCACGGTGGTCACACAGGCAGCACTCACTCATTCCCATGCAGCAGAGCTGCATGAGCCCATCTAATGTAAAAAGGGCCACAGTCGTGCAGATGATCTCTTTTATTGAACCAACTTCTTTGGGAGAAAATACACAAGATTTTGTGTCTCACCGGGCCCTTCTTCAGGCACATAAGAAATCAGAACTACTTTCTCTCACTCTCCCCTCCCCTCCTCCAGTATTAATAGGCATCCGATGTATCAGGTATTTCTAGACCATCTTACTAATTTCTTCAGAATCTCCACTATCCGTTCCCACAAAACATGGCTGTAGCGGTAATTATTTCCTGCTAGTTTCCAGCTGACATTTTCTTTTTTCAAAACAATGAATAATGATAGCTTTGTCAAAGTAAGTTTTTCCTCTTTTGCCTTTCCTCCAATTGAATTTGCAAGTATGGTGTTGGTTAGTCTTGAGTAATTAAAGTCTTGCAAGATGGGAAGTTCTTGCTGGTCTTCCATTGGTTGAACTGTTCTTCTCAAGTTCTGCATGCTACGGGGAGCTCAATATGTGCATCTCAATCGCTGGCAGAACATCCATCTTTAAGAAACTGAATCTTAGAAGGTGTTACACAATTTGTGATTCATTGCCACAGTCTAAAATAGCAGAACCAGTGCTGAAACTCCAGTTCTTTGCATTCTTTGATGAACCAACTCTGGATGTTTTTAAATGAGCAAGGCTTGGGGGTGGGGAAGGAGGGCCGTGGCCGCTGAATGGCACAGTTGGAGCGAGGAGAGATTTCTAACGGGCAGGTCGCAGTGTGGCTACTTTGGCGGCCACCTCGCACTCCCCTGCAATGAACCATGGGGGAGTGGGAACCACATTCAGCTGGCCTTCGAAATTGACATGCACCCATGGCCAGTTCCTGTGACTTGCAAAGGCCATGTCCCCCACCCACTGTGCCTCTGATCGGGGGACCTGTCTGCTGGTGTGAGTGGCTACCCCCAGTTCATATGGGCAGGAGATACATGGGCGCCCACTGCCATGCACTCATCCTACACAGAACACTCGATCTTTCGGCAGCGCACCATGAGGGGGTGCTGTGTGCTCACAGGAGTGCATGTCCCCCCGCTCCATGTTCAGATGGGCAGTCAGAAAAGTGGTTACTGGGTGGTCATGCATGGTAGCATCTCGTTTAAAAACATCCTCTGATGTGAAGTTGACTGAGGCACATCATGTCTGCCAAGAGTATTATGTACAGGCTGGAAGGTGAAGTCTAAGTCAGAATGCACAAATGACAGGGTCATTTTCCAATCTGGAAAACATTTTCACCTTTATCTGTTCGGGAGACAATTCAAATGGGTTCACGGTGGCAAGACAATTTTGTCGTGATTTCAGATGACTCAGTGCTGGAAATCTGTTATACAGAGGATGTGTAACAGGGTGTCACAAGTCCTTTCAGCATGCTGTCCACAAAGTCACGCTCTATAGGGGATTTTCCAGCTCAAGTGTCTATCTATATACAATACACTCCACCACCATATACAGTTCTCTATTTGCACAGTTAAGCTAGATAAGCTAGTCCACGCTAGATAAGCTTGTCCATCTCAAACTTTTGCTTTGGATCTTCTCAAATCAGCTTCACAGGAGATGGTACATTTGAGAGTAACAATAAGGCATACCAGGTTTGTGCTGTATTGTAAGTGAGCTTTGTCCAACTCCAGCTGATGTTGAGTTTGTGCTTAGCTTCTTAATTGCTGAGATAAAATTATAGGCGCAGCCACACAAGCTGGTGAGGGCCCGATTCCCATGGGGCCCCATGGCAGGCAAGTGCTGCCACCATAATGCCAAAAAGAGAACCAAAATTTTGGATAGAACCAGAACAACTATTTTCAGGCCGTTTTGGTTCTATCCGAAACAGAAATACCCATCCCAAGTGGACTCCTTTTAAACTTGCCAGTTTTGCCTTATATAAATAATACAGCAAATTCAGCATTAGCAGTTCAGGTTAAAACTGGGAACTTCTTTGACCACTGTATCTCTTGATGCAGCAGAGTTGCACATGGATCTACATCACGATTAACTTTAGAAGATAAAGTTACGATGATAAATCAGGAGGTTTCTTGCAACCCTATAATTCTATGATTTTTTAATTATTATTTTTGCTGGACCAACTTCTGTTGGTGAATGCGTGGAAGCTTTTGGGCCTCATGGCACTCTTCTTCAGACAGAATTAGGAGAATCAGGCAAAAGAGTTCTGTGAAATTTGAAAGCTTGTACACACTCACCTGGAGAAGCTGGTCCAATTAACGGTATCATCTTATCTGCTCTGACTGCGATCCTCATTCCACTTATTCCAGAAAAGTCCCATTGAAGGCTAACAGTTTTCAACCTGACACCTCTGGAGTATTCTGAGGACTGTATCCTTTGTCTCTTTCATATTTGGGACTAACATGATCACTACACTTACTCAATAAAGAAACTTTGCATTGACTTAATAGCTCTCCACCATCTCAGAATTCTGTCCTTTTTGGGCAAAATGTTAATGAGCTCTCACACTTAATACCTTCCTGAAATTTCAAACTTCAGAACTAGAATCCCTTTGTCACAAGCTCTTGATATTCCACACCTTGGCCACTGCAAGATGATATGGGTTAAAAAAACAAAAA
>QEPC01014531.1:661446-680591 GCA_003113815.1 Sphenodon punctatus
CACACACACACATAAGTTCTGGAGTCCTGCTCTCAGAGAGATACTGAATGAGAAAGGGGATGGCATAAACTTTACAAATAAATAAACGAACATGTATGGCAGTGTTTTTTCCTACAACGAGCAGTAACACCTACAATGACTAAAGTAAAGATGAGGAAAAGTCCTTATTTCTGTAGTTGCTTACTTTGAGTATCAGTCATTAACTTCACTCAGCCAGTTTCTCTACTTTCACAGCCATGAGTGAAAGAAAAAAACATTTAAAATAGGAAAATATTAAATCACAAAGTATTTGGAAGTGGACTTAAGGGCAGGTAAAGTGCCTGAAATAACTTGAAATTCTTTTTTTTTTTTTTAAATGAATTACATTTCAGGCTAGTTCTCCTTAGCATTGAGACACACAGTGTAGACCAGAATTATACACTAGTTGCGCGCTGTTTGAGAATAGGCTCCTTATGCACTACAGAGTGTCTTAGCAGTGTGCTGGAAGCTTCACAAACAAATGCCATGTGCCGCAAGATTATTAATATAAAAAATATAATCCTAAAAGATAAGGATGGGTAAGACAATGTAGTAGAATGAGAAATGGAGTTTAGAATGGTTTTGGTTAGTTCTACAATTTGCTAGTTTTGCCAGGGACAGGATTAAATATTCCCTTTACATATTAAGTAAAGTTTAACATTTCCTGTAAGGATATCAACATTAAGGTTAATATTAATATTTCCTGTACACTATTGTGTTAATATTCCTCCATGGGTAATGAAAAAGTGATTCTCTTTCCATTTTTGTAAGTTGCAGAAGGGAAACAAAGGATTTAAATTTGTTGAAGCTTGATTCCTTCGTTTTATGGTGAGGGGTATCTTTTGGATGGCAGAAGTCAGAAAGGTCAGGAAATGACATTTAAAGTTGCATATGAATACAGAAAGCGTAGATCCAGAAGAGCAGTGAGAATTAAAAAAACACAGTCTCTTACAGTATCGGTGTTAAAAACAAACAGCTACGTATGCACTATATGGAAAAAGTCATTTGCCATGACTAATGGGCATGGTGGAATCCATTTCACATTTTATGTGTCCTGCAAGCCCATGGAGCTCTAGAATGAAAAATGTTACTTGTCAACAAAATAAAAGCCCCCAAGGCAAAATGAACATGACACGCTAAATTTATTTTCAGAAACAGCAGCTAAAAACAGATTCTTTAAGTCTGACTTTTTCCTAATTTAGGAACTAAATCTATTTTAGGGGTTATGGGCAAGAAAGGCCATCTCCAATCTTCTACTTTTCGGTATAAGAAAATGTATCCCTCAATGTTTTTCTTCAGTGCTTATTTTTCTCCCAACCCACTTTCTTGTTATTGATGTAGGAAGTAGAGACAGAAATTTTGAATGTTTTCAGCACCAACATGCGTATCCTTGTAGTCCTTAACACTGGCCCAAACTGATGATTACATAGACACAGATGTTGGAAATTCCTTCTTCCTTCCAAAAGAATCTCAAAACCTCAGAATGGACTGGACTAATACTTCCCTTGCAGAAAAAAACACCCCTGTTTACTTTATTGCCTCTTACAATTTTGGATGACAATTTGTACAACACATACTAACAGAATGTAGGCATGCACATGTCTAGCTATGTATTACGTTATCCATGACAATGGGTGAAAACAGACATGACGCTAACCACCCTTGGTGGTCATTTATGCATGTTTCAGCGCTGCATAGGGCACCAATACAGCCCTGCAACATGCATAAATAACCACCAAGGGTGGTTAAAGGGTGGTTAGCGTCATGTCTGTTTTCACCCAATATTTTAAAAGCAAATCGCTTTAAATCTGAGATGCATTAAGTTCAATGAATACCCTAGAATCCAGAGTTTATATACAGCATTTTAAAACTGAAATTTCCCCCCCAAAGCTTACAGGAATTCTATCTGCCATTTCGTTCTGTCTCCAGATGTATAAAGTAATAACACCTGTCAATCGTGGGCCAAAATTACTTTAATAAATTGCTCGGTTACATTGCCATAAAACAAGCACCTTTGAAACTAAAGACTTAATGTCTTAGGCTTTTGCTTAGTGCTTACACCTTCTCATTTAAACAAAGAGCAGGTGTAACGGTATATCAAACACCATTAATCAGTTTCCAAAGATCTGGTTTTGCATTGGATAAAGCTACTTCAAAACTATTTTAAAAAAAACTCATGACTACAATGTACAAGCCACTTTCTCCAGAGTAATCCAATTGAGCCGAGAGGGACTTAATGAGACTTCAGAGGGGCTTTAACGGGATCTAGATAAGTGGTTTGCAGATCACTCACAACCCATATTTGTAAGTGAAATTTCATAGTGTAAATAAGGGAAAAGACATTCATACTGTTATTTAACATTTTTATGCATATACGAATTAAATGTTACTTAATGAGGCTTCAAATATTTGCTTGTAAATAGGTGGGCTCAGCTCCTCAGGCTTGCAGTAAATTATATTATTAACTTGCAGTAAATTATATTATTAACATTAACATTTCCCATCTTCATCATTTTCAGATTAATTTTCATAATCCAGCAACCCTTGTCACCTTGAACTTGACATCCTTTACCTTATACTTTATTTCTATGGAATACAAAGTAACTTCCCAGTAAATTATCTAACTACATCATGTTAGGAAGTTTAATCTTTCTGTGAATCTCACCTTATATTTATTGACTGAATCGCATCATTTTTCAGGGCAGAGAATGATCTATCATAGCACTGCTACTATGTATCCAGATGTAGATTAGTTACAAGGACAGCATCAGCAAGGAGGTCAAATAAAGCATTAATTACATAGTGGGGAATTACTAGGACTTTACAGTGGAGGATAATTTATTTTAAAAATCCTTAGAAATATTATCTCATCAGCATATTCTGTTCACATTGCTGGAGTTTAATCAGGTTACATCCTATGAAGTCTCAAATAAAAATTCCAGTTGCATTAATTTTAATCAAAACTACTTTACAGACTGTTTCCTGCAGACAGTCGCTAACTGGTCTTGTCAAATGTTATTTTAAAAATGTTTTAAATAACCCTGTCATCTTTATGTCATTTATCAATTTTGAACTTTTATTAAAGAAAAAACCAGAATAAGCATCATAATACAAACAATTGTAATAATAGAGGGCAATGATGGTAAAACCTAAGAGTATTGTATATGTAATGTTTCAAATTATGTCTCTACAAAGTTAACTTTATTAGATTCTAATTTCTTTTGTCACAGGTTAGAAAACAAAAATAAAAAGCTTGACAACTAAAAGCAAAGTCTATGTAATAAAAAAATAATTTCCTATACGTAAAATACTTTGTTACATACGAATCACCAATTCTCATCCATCTAAACAAGAAATAGCATATCATCATTTTCCTTGACCCTTAAAAAACCCAACAACTTGATTGCAGGTCAGATTCTATCCTAACTTGCATTGTAATTATTTTTAAAAGCCATTTTGATTCCATATTACTAATTTTCTTTAATAATCACCATGCATGCCAAATATCCTTCCCTACAGTTCCCATCAATTATTTGTTTTATGAAATTCATTTCACGAATTCCAAACAGTCATGCACCAAAATGCAAATTGTCATTATTTCCTATTTAATACAGTTGGGATCATCGTGGATTAATTATAGGGTAAACACGGAGGCACAGATTAAATTATGCAGTGCACTTACAAACTAGTGCGATCAAGTTGCAGTGCCTTAGATGGAAATGTTTGACATTTGCCACTTTACGCCATCTTGTCATGTAGGAAACGGCTGGAGTGCACCAAGTCCTTTAAATCAGCTTCTTCGAGAGATGCAAAGATAGATTTTCATTTCACAATTTTTTTACTCAAAATTCACCAGAGGCAGTCAGCAAAAATGTGATGGTTTTGTATGATCATTTTGCGCCTAGTACTAAATAAAAGTCAGAAGAACAGTCATGAGACTATCCTGACATCTTCGCCCATCTAATTTATGTTCTATGCCTATATAAAGTCTTGATAAACAGTCAAATTCAAGGGCCATCTTTCGAAGCCATAGCTTAAAGGTTCAGAGAGACTTTGCCACAATTTAGGAACAAAGATAATGACATCACAGCAGGATTATAATTCATGTCTAACCCTTTGTCTACACGGATGAAATAAGAAATACACACATATATTTCAACTTGAAGTTGCTGCTGTTTTTCTGTTTTCTTTTTCTATATAACTGGCGTGAATGCGTGTACTAACATTACTAAAGTTTCCAATGCAGACAGCTTTCAAAGCCACACCATCAGGGTTTAGTACCACAAGCTAAAACATCTTTGAGAATCTGTTTTCAATAAGTCACACACACAGACTTCAAATTTAAGTGGAGCAATATAAAATAATGCTCAGCACGTTCAATTTAAAATCTCACATAGAGATCTAAAATCAATACTTTGGAAACATTTTTGAGAGAACAATTGAATACTCATTTATTTCCTTGACAAAGTGAGAATGGTTGTTAAAAATTAACAACTTAAAGGCAAAATATTCTTTTCATTAAATAGTTCCTGTGAAAAGGTTTTACAAGGGCCAAGTTTAACTAGTAGGCTAGCATTACTTTACAATGCATTAGAGACTTTGTTTCATTATAAGATGGATTTACTTGACGACTGAACACAAAAGCCTAATTCCTTTCGAGGCCCAGATGTATCAAAATATGCTTTTTAACATGTGAACACTCCGCACTCAGTACCCTTTCGAGTCAGCAAAGCAGTAGTAGATCTTATAATAATAAATCATCATCATCTTTATTTTTATATAGTGCCCCCTTACACGGCACTCGGAGTGCTTTACACAGAACACAACTTTGACTATTATTCTATCAGTTCTTGCTGTTATAGTGAACTTACTGACCAACTACAAGTCAGTATTCTTTTATCATTCTATGATGATCAGAACAAAATAAAAGTTTTGCATACACTACATACAATTATCCTACATCAGCACATCAGCTGTTCTACAGTTTTCAGATTTCATTTACTAATTACACACTGCTTTCAACTTCTCATTTAACCAGAAAGAAAATATAGTATGTTTAATCCCTGCACAACTGTACACTTGGTCAAAATAATTTCCTATCCATTTTGGATGTTAAATTAAAATATCATTAGGGTTTTCATTAACCTCATTATAGCGGTAAGAGTGGGAAAGTCTTTTATGCATGGCCTAGTAAACTTTCCATGATGATTTAATAACGACATAATTAAAATAATTTGTCTTCCGTTTCCAAAATTTAACGCCATTCACTCTAGCCCATCAGAGTAGCACATTTACAACTAAAAAAAATAAACAATCTTGTAGGAACGTTTTTACGAATTGTGATGAAAGTGCTTTTGAACGCTTAGCAGTTAGCTCCGCCCCCCCTCCCAAAAAAAACACTGGCAAATGTTGAAATGGTAAACTCTGAAAATGTACTCTGCATCATAAAGGACACAGGAAGTGCCAGGAGAGAGAGAGAGAGATTTCTGTATACACACATGTATAGGAGTTTGAGAACACAACACACACAAAGTTTTGAAAACAAAATGTAACGGATTGAACTGGGATGGTGTTAATCTGTGCAGGGATAAATGCATGAGCATTTAGGAGGAACAGATCTGAACTAATCCACAATGCTGTTGTGCTGCCAGGAAGGTGAGGCACCGTTCCTTGCTGGCACATTCCTGCTAAATTGGGGCAGAGTTTTAAAAAAAATAAAGATAAAAATGTAAATAGCCATTCAAATCGCTTGGCTATGAATCCGTTTGAATGTGCATGTTTGAGATCTGTCAAGGAAGAAAGCCTGATGGGGAGATTTATTAATCGCTACTTTGTCTCCATCTAATTAATCCCAGGAAAAAGCCTTTGAAATAAAAAACACTTCCCCCTCTTCCCTGCGGAACAACCCTCCCTCCCTGCAAAGAAGCCGGGGAAAGTACCCCCCGGCTAAGTCCCTTTGGGGAAAGAAGGGCGGGGGGGGGGGGACGCTTACTTTTGGATGAGCTGGGGCAGGCTGGGCGGTGGCGGTGGCTGGTGCATCCCTCTGGGGGAGGCAGGCGGCAGGTTAGGGGGCAGCCGGCTGCGATCAGCCGGCTGTTCAGCGCCACTGGGCTCCGGGGCCTGGTTCATGGCAGCGGCGGCGGCAGGGACCATTCAGCCCGAGCAACGGGGCAGCACTGACTCAGCGGGGAGGGGAGGGGAGGACCAGCCCGGAGGAGGCGAGACCGATCCCACAACGCAGGGCAGGTCAGGGAGCCCCCCGCCGGCCGGGAGAGAAGCATTTATGGCCACGCCGGCGGGCGGGCGCGGCAGATCCAATGGGGGGGGAAATGCCCCCTTCCCTCGTCCGGCTTCCTGCTGGACAAGCCCCGGGCGCTTGGCGAATCCCGGGGGTGGATCTCTCCCGATCCGGAGGGAGCAGAAGGGCGCCGCACTAAATTGCATCTGCCCGCCCTGAAATCCAGCCCCACTGGGGACTTGAACCCCAAAAGGAGAGATTTTGGCAGATCCTGAGGAATTCTGCCTCCTGCGTTCCAGATTGATTCCACCATCTAACTGCCCCGCCAGTCCTAGCTCCATAGGGGACTCGTGGGGGAGGGGGCAGATTTCTAGCTCCCCCCCCTCCCCCCCACTATGGATACCCTGCATGAGTATCCCCCCACATCCATTAGCAGCTATTAGCCAGATAGGATTGGGGAACAAAACACTTTACTGTCGGGAGCCTGGGGATGACCCACAGGGAATGGAAAGTTGGGTGATTCTCCTGATTGGCCACTGTCGGAGACAGGATGCTGGGCTCGATGGACCGTTGGTCTGACCCAGTATGGCACTACTTATGTTCTTATTCATCTGAAAACAGACGGTGTAATCTTATTAATGAACATCCCACACACACACCCATGCCTGTTCCCTTACCTGTTCCCCATTAAAGAGTGAACCTTATCTGTTTATACTATCCCACAGCCTCCCTTCCAATGTTGATGACATAAACGTGTGCATCTTTAAAAGGGCCCCACGATCTCCTGATCCATGCCTGCTCTCCTGCAGTATCCCTGGATCAGATTGGATGTTGATGACAGCAAGCCATTTTCACAGTAAAAGTGCCTCTTTGTCACCCAAAATAAAGCTTTAAATCATCAATGACCTTTAGGGTAAAAGAAAAGTTCAAGCAGCAATATGCAACTCAGTTGAGCAAAAAAAAAATCTCCATTGCAACTGTATGGGTTAACAGGGGGGAAAATCAAGTTGGCTATCATCAAAAATGCAATGCCAATCCAGAGAAAATGAATTGGTATTTTGACTCTCAAAGATATAGATGAATAACTATGAAGAATAATATCACAGAAGTCAATAGACTATAATCATCCCACGTTGACGACCGTCCCAGGGCCAGACTTAGGAATTTTGCGCTAGTAGGCCCTTCACAGGCTGCTGCCACCAAGCCCCGCCCCCACGCTGCAAAACAGATGAGCAGGTGTACAAAATATCCAAGGTACACAGCAGGGATGGGGAACCTCAGGCCCAGGGGCCACATGCAGCCCTTGGCAAGTTTTTATGTGGCCCCTTTAGAGTGCCTGGATCTGAATTCAGTCTCTACCCCCAAGCACTGAAAAACTGAGCTCAGGATAATGGAGCAGAGATGAGAACATACACACAAAACTAGGGGATAAATCCATGGTCCAGATCCATGATCTGGGCCCTCCTTTTTTTTTAATACACCTGTTAAGCACCCCAGCCCCCAACATCTATGTGGCCCTCGGAGCTTGTACTAATATTTAATGTGGCCCCCAGGTTAGAAAAGGTTCCTCACCCTTGGTATACAGGGTTGAACACAGACACAGCATCATAAGGCACACTCCTTCTTGCTACCCAGGCAATGGCCTAGTGGATTGTAGGCCTGGCCTCCAGCCTCCCCTTACAGCCAGCCTACGCCACCAGTAGTACAACCAGGTCATTCCCCACTAGGGGTAACTAGACCATTCCTTCTGAGCCTTTGGCCCCAAATACCTGAGTGTGCCCTCATTTTGATGCTCCAGCAATGGGGCTCCAGTCCTCAACATCCTCCTTGAAGCCTGCTGGCTTGTAGGCCTGGCCGCTCCTGCCAGTTCTTCAGTAGGGTACTAAACCATTCCTTCTCTTCTGAGCCTTTGGCCCTATACTATAACACTCTCATCTGGATGCCCCAATACTTGACTTTCTTGCAACCTCCTTAGTCAAACCTCATATAGGCAAAGTTGTGCTTTCCGCTTGTCACTCAGTCTCTCTATATAGTGGTGGTCATGAAACCTTCATCCCTGGATGCCAACCATAGTGGTGCTGCGGTCAACCTCCCAGGCTGTGCTGTTGGTCGCTTCTATGCTGTCCTGTTGCAATGATGAAACTCTATAGTGGTTTGCTCCTAGATTTTACAGCTGCAAAGTCATCAATAATGTCATAATAAGGGACTGACTTGAGCAAATCTGATTAGATGGAAAGCAAATACAGAGCGTTCATTAGTTCTTGTGTTCAAGTTGACCGCAGGCAGTTCTTCACGTTTCAGGCATGAGAAGGAACACTCTGAGCTATAGTTTGTTGCCAGAGTGCAGAGGAACATTTGCACTGCAATGTCCACATTTGGGTAGACAGTCTGTAGCTGCTTATCTCCTATAAGCTTGCAGAGTCGAAGCATTGTCTTCCCATTGTCTTTGATACTCCAGAGATATGCTCAAAGATGCAGGCATTTGTCAGTGAGGGCATCTTCAAGGTCATGTGGGTAACAGCCACACAAGCTGATTGCCCCTTCCTTTATCTCTTCTGGGTTCCAATCTATCAAGTTCCCAAGGAAAGCAAACTTGTTATGTAACGTACGATACATCTCACTTCTTTGATGCAGCTCAAAGCAGAGCTTGTCCAAAATAAGGATAAACGTATTCACTCTAGAAGAGTCCCGTAGGGTTAGCTCCATGTATCCTTCTTGAGATACATCAAAAGGAAATTTCTTTTTCGGGCTTGTTTCATATTCATCCAAACAAGAGAGTTCCTTGGCTCTCTTCTCATAGAGCTCGAAGTTGTTTCGGGTTTCTTCTACTAGTTGAACAAGTCCAGCGTACAGCTCAACAACTGCTCCGATATCAATATCCATGCTTTGTAGATGTTTGCTGGTGGCATTTTGTGTATGCAATACAACATGTGTATGCGCAGCTCTCTCCTACCTGTTTCCTGTGGGTATGCGATGTGCGTACGCGCAGCTCTCTCCTACCTGTTTCCTGTGGGTATGGGATGTGCGTATGCGCAGCTCTCTCCTACCTGTTTCCTGTGGGTACGCGACATGTGTATGCGCAGCTCTCTCCTGCCTGTTTCCCGTGGGTATGCGATGTGCGTATGCGCAGCTCTCTCCTGCCTGTTTCCTGTGGGTATGCGACGTGCGTATGCGCAGCTCTCTCCTACCTGTTCCTGTCGCTTTGCCCACCTGTTAGTGCTGGTGTCCCAAGCTCTGTTGCTGGACTGGATCCAGGAAAGTTGGGACCCTGTGTGGAAATGATAGAGAAATTATTGTATTACAATAAGTCTGTCTAAACTATAATAAATACAGCCTGTCCCCATGCACCACACCTCTGCCAACGGCACCCCAGGTCCCCCCTCCCCTGCCCTCCCCAGCCAAGCTCTCCCAAGCCTTGTGCTCCGTTCTCTGCACTGGCTGCCTATAGTCTTCCGGACCCGATTCAGGGTATTGGTACTTACCTATAAAGCCCTACACGGCTTGGGGCCCACCTATCTGCGAGACTGCCTCACTCCCTGGGCTCTGGATCGCCCCCTGTGATCAGGTGGAAGTGCCCTTCTCGAGGTCTCCCAAGTATCTCAGGGGGCGACTCTGGAGAGGGTGGAACTTCCTCCCGGCAGGGGCCCATGTGGCCTCCTTTGGATGACCTGACTGTTCTGACAGGCTTTCGGTGAGGGAGATGGGTAAGGGGTGGGGACTGAGGGTGAGGGAGGAGGATTTTTCTTTTTGTATTTGCTGGTGCCCTATTGTGTGGATTTTATATTGTTAATATTGTTTTATATTTATATTATATTGACTATATGTGTATTATATTATATATATCTTTAAAGTATTTGTTAGCCACTCCGAGCTGCTGTTGGCAGGAGGACGTGGGATATAAGACTGGTTAAATAAATAATCCTATGATTTATTTATTAATTTATTTTATTTTAGTAGAGTTATATGCCACCCCCTCATGCCTACGGCATCTCGGCGTGGCTTCCAACACATCATAAAACAGCTTACAACAATATAAACGTTATTAAAAATGAATTAAAAACACACAAAAAGTTAACCCACCCTCCCCTCCCCGCCTCCAAAGGCCTGGAAGAACTTGCACTCCTGCTGTTGCACATTCATGTGTCTCCTCACCTTTTCTTACTTCATTAGCCTCATTAGTGACTGGTCTACCTGCTTTCCATCATCTGTAGCTTTCATTTCTTCCTGAGCATGTAAGGGTAGCACCATACACCTCTCTCTTTTACCTCACTTTGCAATCACTCCATCAAATTTCACTTCCACCCATAGATTTGCCCCAGCATATTTAGGCTGTTTTCACATGGATGCCCCCCATCCGCACACATGTGCAGGGGGGGACCCATGTGAATGCCACGGGGGGGTGTGCATGCGTGTGTGCTCTACCCATTACCTGCACACAGAGCAACGGGCGCCAATGCCTGATGCTGTGTGTGGGGAGAGGGGTGAAGGTGGGTGGGGGCCCATGGGAACACCCCCAAAGTACCACCCACTCATCCCCCTCACGGACCTGTGCCCATTAGAAAAGTGCCTTAAGATTTTCTCCATAATCCAGCTACTAAGCTTCTTAAACTACTTCCTTCTGTCTCCCGTCTCACATCGGTCCTATTTCAGATTACTTTTCAGCTCCAATTTTTCGGTTCCAGTTCTTTTTAATATCTGCAACTTCATCTTTTCCCATTTTCTTTTGAGGGAGGAAGAGGAGGAAATGGATAGGAGAGGACCACCATTACAAGATTTGTGTTCTAAAAAGGGTTGTACAAAATGTATATTTTATTTTCCACACAATGGGTGTTTTTAGACAAGTGCCTCCGCACCCATTACCCATCCAACATGCATGTTGCAGGGCAGCATTGGCGCCCTATGCAGCCCAGCAACATGCATGATAGGTGGGCAATGGGCGGGGAGGCGCTTGTCTAAAAACACCCAATGTCGATGCCAATCTAAGCAAAGAGGAGTTCTTGGGGTCTTTTTGCACGGAAGCAACGGGGGCGATGGGAAGGCGTCCGTGGAAACGCTGCAGCCGGTGGAGAGGTTCATGCACACTCCCGTGCTCCACCCATTATCCATGCAAGGAACAACAGGCACCAATGGCGGATATTCCGTGCGTGGAAATGGGTGGAGATGGGGAGGGGTCCGTGGGAACGCACCCCCACATACCGCCAACCCATCATGCCACCCAACTATCCCCTCACGCACAGCGGCCCCAAAAGG
This sequence comes from Sphenodon punctatus, assembly GCA_003113815.1. Taxonomy (NCBI): domain Eukaryota; kingdom Metazoa; phylum Chordata; class Lepidosauria; order Sphenodontia; family Sphenodontidae; genus Sphenodon; species Sphenodon punctatus. Next base: position 672,953 of record QEPC01014531.1, read on the forward strand.
GCCTTGGTCACTTGAGTTATTAACCTTAATTCACTACCTTTTTTAAAAAAAAAAGTTTCAACCTACCCAAAACAGTATGATTCACCATTGTCTTGTATCTGATATAGTCCTTTGCACCGGTACAAAGTAAGTATAACATGGGCATGAACCACTAAACCAGTGTGAGTGAAAAATTCCAATTTGACAGTCTTTACGCCCACTTTACACAGGTGTAAATGACTATACCAGCTGCAAGGCAATGAGTTAGCACAGCCGAAAACATTTCAATGTGTATAATCTTGTACTTGTTCATTCAACTTGTACTTGTTAATAGCAGCATAACCCTAACTGTACTTTATAAAGACACAGGCAATCGAAGCTTAAATACATTTTGAAAAATATAAATTAGGGTACTACATCCTTTCCCCTGACAATAAAGGGCTGTTCCCATGTGGCATTTATTCTATTTAGTACTTTCTACTTTATTTTTTAAAAAGCTGAAGCTTCCACGTATTTCTCCCCTAGAATTTCAACGTTATCACAAAAATAAAAGCTTCTGTGGTTGTCACTTTTTTTTTTTTTTAAATAGAGCCATACACTGATGTCTATAGTTAGTTAGGAAAGTGAAAGAAATACTATTTGATTCAGTGCTCTTCAGAGGGAGGAAAAACATAACTGTGAAACTAATGTCTGTCCCTGGATTAGTATGTGGTCTTACAGTTTGTGTCTTAGAATGTGAGCATATTGCAACTAAGACATTCACAATTTGGGATTACAAATGAATTGCACTTTTTATAAACACCACATTGATTGTTCTTTAAGTAGTAGTAGAAATAAAACTGCTCGAGTTATTTTTCTGATTTCCTCCCCCCCCAAAAAAAGTTCTCTGTGAACTCGCTCTTTCCATAATCTCCCATCTCTTCACATCCACTTGCTAGCCTTTTCTTCTTCTGTCTTGCTCTCACCTCCGTGACATTTAGGCGGCAGCCACACAAGCTGCAGAGGACTGGATCCCTGCACAACCCCATGGCGGGCAAGTGAAGCCGCCATACTGCAGGGCTAGCACAAGGAACAGATCAGACGGTCACACACACACCCCTCCCCGGGGAAGCTGGGCGGAAGGGCCTCTGACAGACTTCCAACCATGGCGCAGGGTGGGTTGAGGTTTTGTCCGCATGAACGGGCATCCGGTGCTGGTTCACTTCCCTCCTCTGGCCCTACCACTTCCCACCCCCTGAATGTGACATGGCTGCACAGGACTGGAGGTAGCTGCCGCCGCTCAAAACCCTCCAATGGGCCCTCACCGTGTGGTGGGACAGATGGCAACTGGGCACACGAGCTACCAAACCTTGGGCAGCCTTACCCCATTTTGGTTAAAGCTGTGATGCGCTGAATCCTCAGCCTTTTCCCGAGGACGCAGTGCATAGCGGCCAGCTGCCCACTCCATGGCAGGGGGAACATCTGGTGACCACCAGGCACAGGATGTAATTGCATTGTGTGGTAAGGTTGCCCAGAGTGGAGCAAGGGCTGCCCAAGGCGCAGTAGGCATGTCGTGCAGCTGCACCTTTAAGAATCACTCTCATTTTGCTGCCCAACCTACCTGAAAAACTGTCCCTTCTTCCTCTGAGCCACTCACATACTTTATCTCAAAAAATTCCTAACTTGTGACCAAATTGAATTGAGACTGTTCCTTTTAAGTGGGCCACGTGAAAGTAAATTTATTTTTACTTTATTGTTATTCCTAATCTTGCCTTGATTTAGCAAGACTCCACTGCTCAAAGAATATGCAAAGATCTGTTCAAGAAGAGTTCTGTATTCCTGGAGCAGTGCCGAGGGGAAGAAAGAAAATAAATCGTCGTTGGGCCAAAAGGCCCACCATAGTCTTACCTCACACTAGAAATGAACAGGTTCAAACGGTTTACTATAGTAAGTATGCCTGTTTTCTTATCATTCTGCATAGAGATTAACTTGTTATAAATGCGACCGCTTACCTGCCAGGGCTAGAGCAGCACAGGAACATCGCTTTGTGTTCTATTTAGCTTTCAACAACTGAATTATGGGAATCTCTTATATTTTCCTTATAGTAGAGATAGTCAAGTATTCTTTATTTACCCACATAAATCCCTAGACCTTTGATACTGGAATTTCTTTAATTGAAGTAACTAAACCATGGAATGTCATGTAATGAAGAAGGAGAAAGCATCCAGTACAAAAACAACACTTAACTGTTAGTCTAAGTGCAAATTCAGATGCCATTTCCATTTAAAAATTCTTTGGGACATCTCTGTTTTGGTATCCCAAGCATGAAGATCCGAGTGTATATATAAACTAGGATACTGAGTCAGAAACTGTTCTCATTTGCAGTACTAAACTAAACTGCCTAACTGAGTCAGACCAATGGTTCGTCTTAGCCCAGTATTGTCACAACCTGACACGGCAGCAGGGGTTTCAAATCCGGCTCTAAATCCGGCTCTTCCAGGGTCTCCAGCAGAGGCCATCCCGGCGTGCTACCTGAGACCCCACCAAGCCCCCAGCAGAGGCCTCCCTCAGGCATGCTATCAGGAATCCTGAAGATCCCTGGGATTGAACCTGGGACCTTATGCATGCAAAGCACATGCTCTTACCACTTGAGCTACAGTAAATCTGAAGTGACCAATTCAGTCCGGAAATCACAACTGTGTAAATGAGCTCAGCATTAGGCTTTCATATTTCTGGGGAGGAGCAAAAGGAATGGCGGCGCTGTAGTATGAAAAGAAAAGACGACAAGGCCGAAGACAGGCAGAGAAAGAGACAGGTGCACACACATGGTATTTTGTGTTTCTAAACAGTGTTACGTCAAATAGCAAAAATAGCTGTTCCTTAAAGAGCTCAATTAATTATAGAAGTTACATAGGGTGTAAACAGATAGACAGCATATATGGCTGGTTTTAAATGAGTATGGATGGGGAGCGGGTCCATGTGCACTGCATGGGACGGCCGCAAACTGCCCATGCATGTCGGGTGAGTGGGGGGCGGGGGGGATTCAAACAGGCATGGGATGGATGTGCGCCCCTACCCACGCACATTTTAGCCTGCCCTCGTATGGAGCATCCCAGATTTCCCCCCGATGCTCCGTGAGTGGGTGGTGTGTGGGTCACAGGAGCATGCGCCCCTTCTCCCACCTTCAGGTGGGTGTCTGGATGGGTGGACCTGCAGGAGTTTGCCTTGTCTGAAAACGGCCTCTCTCTGGATTTGCCCACGGATGCTTCCTTCACCCCTGGGTTTACCAGTCTCCATGAAGGGTGCCCTCCAGATGTGCAACACAGACTGGCTGGGGCTGCTCTGGGGAAACCCAGCACAGCGTGCTCTGTAAGATCGAGGAACACACCATGTGGCGCAGGCCAGCCAAACCCCAGGCAACAGCCAAATGCGGTGCTGCTGCCCGTCTGTTGAGGGGAACCACGGAGCACTCCTGCACCTGTTGCCACATTCAGCACCATAGAATTGCAGACAGCTGCCTAGAGCATTGCTAGAGTGACCCACAGCTCTATGGTGGTGGTGGTGGTGGTGATGGCACCAAGCAGGCTGACTGCGGTGAGGGGATACTACCAGTCCATATGATGTGGCCCTGGGTGGAGCTGGTACATGGTGGCCATGGGGATGGCCCCACGAAGCAGCTCTAAGAAGCGCCATTACAGCATTAGCAAAAGTATTACTAATCGCCATTAAAGTGTACAGATTTTATTTGTGTTGAACATTTCCAGACCATTATACCTGGGTTTTGCCAAATATATCTAGCCATGCTTTCATCCTACTTGGATGAAGAAACTAAGGGCTAAATCTAATGACTTAGCAAGAGATGGCCTTGCTAAGGCCATCCTCAGAGTTCTGCACCTTCACAAGACCCATTCAGTTCACGTCAGTGAGACTTCTACTAACAGAGTGCTTTGAGGACAGGGCTGAAAGTCTCCATACCGCTATAAGCTACAGTGCCATTATCAGCTTCTCCAAGAAAAAGAATCACAGTGCAGATGGATTTTCACTTGATCCTTTCAAATGTCTCTCTCTTCTGAATGTGGATTGAGCAGGTGGCCACAGCTGTGAGAAGCAAGAGCAATTGCACTAGCCTTTCTGCTGCACTGACTGTGCCGCTTCTGTTGCCAATTAAAATTCCATCCAAACTAACGAAACGTTGGAGCACACCTGATATATTCATCAGCACGCAGGCAGATTCTACATTGTCATACCCAGAAGAAGTCCCAAACAGCTGTTTGGGTGAGCAGGACTGGAAACTACATATATAAGGTTCGGAGCAAAAAGGTTTGTTGGTGTCTGCCAAAGCACACAGAGAACATTTTTTGGAAAAACTAAAAAGGATTCCACAGTGAAGTTACACTGCTTGAAAGGAAGTTGGTCTCCACAGGCATGCATGTTAAAGGGAGGTGTCATTTAAATAATTTGAACAAGCAAGTAGGAAGTTGCAAGCTGTTTTAGAACATAGGACAATCACTCCTATACAAGCAGAAAAGAAATCTCTCAAATGTTGCTCTGAGAAAGAAAACACAGTTCCCAATTAATGGAAGGAGACAGAAAGCTCAGAGCTGGGCTGAAACCCCAATATAGCAAGCCAGTTATAAAGATTTGAGCAGGTCATGGTTTACAAGGCTGCAAAGGGATATTTGTCTCCTATGGAGACAAAACTATCATTCCTCATTTGTCCAGTTTCCTAGAAGCATAGGACAGTTAAAAACTTTCCAATACACAGAGGTTTGTCAGCAGATGAAAGGCACATAACGTAAAGGGTTTTTTCCCCAGTGCAGATGAGCATTCACTAAATTAATATTGTCTTTTGAGTTTACAGTGAAATAACATTGCCGTACCCCCCACCCCAAGCTGGTGACAGCATAATCCTTGGTCCACATACTTTAAGTTTAGAAAAGTTTGGAGTGCGCATCTGATCATACCTCAGATGTTTACACATGGTGTTGGATCCCAAAATACAAGCTTATGTCATTAATAGCTTGTGTCATACTCTTTTCCAGTTTCAGAAACAGCAAACGTTCACCATCTTGGCTACAAACACCTATCGCTTAAACAAAAAATGGAGAGGAACCAAGCAAGGCAGAACCGGACACTGGAAATATGAGTTCAGGGTGACTTCAGAAAAGACATTGTCAAAATAAAATCATGTTTTAACAAATTTTCTTCCTTCTGTTCCTACCAAACATCTCAGAGCAGCAAAACTAGTTTTGTCAAAATCCAATTTACTTTTCATTTTGTTTGATATTCCTCATTTAATTCAATTTAGGCAGTAATTTGTATCTAGACTAATATATTTCCAGTCATTTCTCACTTCTAGTTCTCATGTACTACTTTGGAACTACAAGGGAATCTTTTAAATATTATTTAAATAACTGAGAAGCAGGTTTTATCCATATCAAGGTTTTGTAAACTCATGTCCTTTTATAAGACATCTACATCTATGATCAAAAATAGCTAATATTCCTTTAATAATTTTTACATGAATGGAACTATAAATTATTGTATATGCATGACTTCAGCTAGAACAGTTATACATTTTACATAAATCAGCCCTCTTTTGAAGACTTCCCACTGAAGTGTTTAGGTTAAATTCGGCAGTCAGTTGCTTGCACACTTTCACTGATACATACGTCAGTAAGGAAACTATTTGATTGCTAATTAATTCACAGGAAAACATTTCTTCTTGTGAAACAACAAATTATTATTAAAATAAGGGGAAATGAAGTCACAGCAAATACTATGTATGTACAGTCTTGGATGGTACCTTCTAAAGCTATACATGCAAGGGCAGAAATTCTGTACAAGCAGCTACATTTTTTAAGGGGGGAAGTGATATTGCTGGATCCTATAACTTTAATATCTCCATAACCTAACCCTTACTATTTTTCTCCTACAAATCACCTAATTTGGCCTCCTGGCCAAAATTCAGCTCAAATAGTCACATTTTCTCTAGACACATTTCCTTTTCAATGTGAGAATTGTGTTATTCATTTTCTTTCCTCAAGGATCACATGTCGTGCAACTGACACAAAACACCAGTGATAGTTATATATTTGTATTATGCTTTTACAATTACTCTAGAATCATAGAGCTGGAAGGTCATCTCAGAGGTCATCTAGTCCACCCCCTGCTTCATGCAGGAAATCCGCAGCTACAGCATCCCCGACACAGATGGACATTCAGCCTATGTCTGAAAACCTCCAGCGAAGGAGAGCCCACACCGCCCTAGGTAATTTGTGCCACTGTTGAATGGCTCTTACCGTTAGGAAGTTCTTCCTAATGTTTAACCAAAATCTGCTTTCTTGTAATTTGAGCCCATTAATTCTAGTCTTGCCTTCAGGGGCAACAGAGAACAAGTCTTTGCCATTCTCTCTGTGACAGCCCTTCAGGTAGTGGAAGGCCACTATCATGTCTCCCCTTAGTCTTCTCTTCTTGTGAACATTTTGTGGAAAATGTTGTAAGTTGTATTTTGGATAGTGGGTGGGTAAATGGGTTTAGGTATTTTTATACTGTGTTTTATTGTTTGTAGGCTGCCCTGAGTCCATTGTGGAGAAGGGCAGGGTAAAAATCTATAATAATAATTATTAATAATAATAATAATAATAATAATAAAACTGCATTGATGAAGAGTCTATATAATTCAGGCAGTTCCTACTTTCCACCTGGCCACAGGATTGTGATTAATTAGATTTTCTAAAGCTTGTTCAAGTCTCTGGGGATAATCTACCTTGCATTTGTGATATAATTTATTTTTATGTCTTTCTATCCCACCGTTCCCTGAAGGCTCGGGGCAAGTTAAAGTATTAAACTTTAGTCTGGCTTGGACTTTGGTGACTCCAGGGGAAGAGACTTCCAGAGCTGTGGAACTACTATACTACTACTATCTATTCTACTCAAATTCCACATGATACCTATCTCTGGCGATGTACACGCTGCGTAGGCCCGGTTTGATTTTGGCTTCACAGAAGCAAATGTCACTCTTTAGCCTGCAGACAGGCAAGTGAAGTCATCTATAATAATAAACCTGTAAGAAATGAAAACAAAGTAATTCGGGTGATAGCTTTTATGGAACCAATCTCTGTTAGTGAGGCCACATTATAAGGCTTTTCCTCAGCCATGTAAGAAATCAGAACTTCAGCAAATTCAGGATGAATATATGAAAGCAATCATCACTTTATTATTATTATAAACATCTATATAGCACCAGCCATGGACCTGGTGCTGTACAGAACATAGAAAGAGACGCGGTCCCTGCCTGTGGCTTACAATCTAAAAGACAAGGATGGGGAGACAGGGAGAGGGGACAGTGGGAGAGACAGGGGAGAAGACAAACAAACATTCAGGCGGATGTGAAGTCTCAGGTGTGTGTGCTTGGCTTGGTTACAATCAGGTTGGTTGCAGCAGTCTGCAGAGGAGGGCAGACAGTAAGTATATGGGGAACGACTAGCAGGCATTGGGAAAGGCGGCCAGGAAAAGGTGGGTCTTGAGGAGGGATTTGAAGGAGCAGAGGGAGGGGGCAAGGCGGATGTGCCTCTCTCGAGGAAATCTCTGCTCTGCTCTCTTCATCCAACCCCTCCACCTGCCCCCTTGACCCAATCCCCTCCCGCCTCCTGACCTCTGTTGCTCCCACTGTCGCTCC
>QEPC01014531.1:714804-759392 GCA_003113815.1 Sphenodon punctatus
TCTCGCCTTGACTACTGCAACCTCCTCCTTACTGGCCTCCCCCGCTCTCACCTGTCCCCCCTTATCTCCATCCAAAACTCCATTGCTAGGATCATCCACTCAGCCCGTTGCTTCGACCACGTGCAGCCTCTCCTCTCCTCACTTCACTGGCTCCCCCTTCCCGCACATATCCTTCACAAACTCCTGTTATTTACTAACAAAACCCTTCACAACCTGGCTCCCTCTTACCTCTCAGCCCTTATCTCCGTACACACTCCTGCACGCACTCTCCACTCCTCCTCTGTCCCCTCCCTCACTCTCCCTCGTCTCCCCTGCTCCCCTAACCGCCTTCGCCCCTTCTCCCTCGCTGCCTCCATGCCTGGAACTCCCTCCCTGCCCACATCCGCCTTGCCCCCTCCCTCCGCTCCTTCAAATCCCTCCTCAAAACCCACCTCTTCCTCGCCGCCTGTTAGAACTTCCCTCTCAATATTTACTGTCTGCCCTCCCCAGACTCCTGCCTAACCGCCACCAAGCCAAGCATGTGCACCTGTGACCTCACATCCACTTGAATGTTATTTATCCCTTGTCTCTCCCTACGTCCCCTCTCCTTGTCTCCCCCCTCCATGTCTATTAGATTGTAAGCTGTAGGCAGGGACCATGTCTATCTCATTGTTCTGTAAAGCACCAGGTACACAGCTGGAGCTATACAAATGCTTATAATAAAATAAAATAATAATAATAATTGATCAAAGATAAGATGGAGTGTGTTCGCTCTCCAGTTTGTTTTGGCAGGTGCTGGTTTCAGCTGAGTAATCTGAATAAGGGTCAATCTAGTTTATCCAAGAGAAAGCATAGGAACAGGGGAATCGATCGCAGCCTTTGACATGATTTCTGAGAGTCGAGAGCTCTTTCATCAAAGACAAAACGAGAGCCAATGGCTAGCAGCTGAAGCTAGACTAATTTGGACTAGAAATAAATAAGAATAATCTTTATTTTTATATAGCGCCCCTGCACTATGGCACTCGGAGCACTTTACATATAACACAACTTTTAATTCTCACAACCTCGTGAGGTAGGTTAGCCTGTGAGAATATTGTGACTGGCCCAAGGTCACCCAGAGTTTCGGGCTAAGATGAGACTTTAACCCCTGCAATCCACCTCCTGGTCCAAGCACTGCACACTTATAGTAGGGGTGTGCACCAGGGACCCATGTTGTTTTTCATGTTCATTATTAAAAACTGTCACTTTCGTTATTGTTATTGAACAACATTTCATTTTTCGTTATCGGTATCGATTTCAAGCAACGACAAAAAATTTGTTTTTGGTTATCGTTTCCATTGTGGGCTGCCACCAGTGGCAGAAGTGCCAGCAGACACTTGTCCCAGACTTCTCAGAAGTTGAACTCCTACCTCCCTTTCTCATTATAATGCAGGAGTAATAAGTGCACAATGACAATATGAAAAATGACTAATATGTATGTCTAACCTACACCTAATAACCTATACTATATGCATTATATTCCTATCTAAATATCTGTATCAATAAACATCTATCTTATTTCTATCCTATAATGCTAGATTATAATAAAAAAAGCCTAGTATATCTACTAATATCTATATAATATCTAATCTATCTATCTATAATATGGACAGGGGAGACAGAGGGGGAAAGGGAAAAGGAAAAAAACTATAGGTTATATCTACCTAATCGTCCGTCCGTCCCTCTATCTACCCACCCCTATACCTATATATGTACAGGGGGAGACAGACAGGGGAAGGTAAAATAAAGGTAAGATAAATAAAGGTAAAATAAAGGTAAGGGTTGGGAAAGATTTTTAATATAAGTACCAGAGTTCTGTAAACACAGCTTAACACAGAAGGGCTAACACCGAACAAGAGTCAAACAGCCTGGCCCTGCAACATAAAAGGTTGCAGTGCCCTCCCCAGAGTCCCCATGATTGGTTCTGGGAGGCAGAAGGCATTGATCAATCACCGGGTGCCATTCAACTGTCTGGGACCTGCTTGCACTGCTCATTTGCCAGCAATTACATCCATCAGATCCTGCCTCTCCCATCACAAGCCCAGTTCAAGAGTTCAACGCTGATTCTGGCTCCGAAATGTCTGCTCCCTCCTCCCCTCTCCACATTTCCCACCGAAACACACCTGCCAGGCAATAACGAAATCAACAAATGTTGTTATCGTTATTGATTTCGTTATTTATCTTTGTTATCATTATTACAATAACGATAACGAAAACAAATTATTTTGTTATCAATGTAACAAAAAAGCTCCACACTGGCTCTCTGCATTACAAATATAGCATGTGTAACAGTGAGAGGAATTGGCATCCCTGGTAGTGCTTAATTTGTAAAAAAAATTAATAGCTGGGCCCAAGTACGCCCAGAAGCCACTCCCCCTACCCCAGAAGCCATGCCTCCCAGTCCAGAGTTTGTCAGAGCAGGGGAAAAAAAATCTATGTTTCAGCTATAGCAACCCAACCACTGGACTAACCTGCCTCTCTACAGCTAAATATAAAACCAAAAATTCTTGTGATTTATTCTAGATCTCACAGACACAGGAGGTGGAGCAGGAAAGTCATTAATGAAAGCTAAATAAACCATCCAAGTTTTTGTTGGTGTTTGTTTCCCAACCCTGAAAAGGCCCAACGACAGCCTTTTACATTTTGGGGTGTATATTCCCTACTGAACATTTCTTGGGGCTCAGTTCCACACTGAATTTAATTGCTGGGGCTGAGCCCTGGGCAAGCTTCCCCCCATTAAGTCGTGCCCTAGGGACATTTTTGATCCTCCACCACTTTCAAATCACAACAATGTCTTTCTAGAAGACGTGCTGTAGCTCAACCAGAAATTCTGGGCTTGATCCTGAAGTTCTGGATGAAATTCTACAGCCCTATGGGATATGCGAGACATCAGATAGATGATCACAATGGCCCCCTTCTATAATTAAAAAACCTAGTTAATGTAGCCCCACCATAATGCAGACAATTTAATGACGTGTCCATTCTAGTACATGACCTACGAAGTCACCCACGCTAAAACAATGCCATTCTAAAATTTCAAGAATTGCCAAAAGCTTCAGTGTCCATCACTTATCAGTCCATCAATTTATGTGACATCCTATCTCCTTACGGGGATGGGTCACCGGGAGCACGTTATACCAGTGCTCTGTTCTCTGCACTGGCTGCCTATAGTTTTCTGGACCCGATTCCAAGTGTTGGCACTTAGACCTATAAAGCCCTATCCCCCCTAGCCCCTACCTATCTGCAGGAATGCCTCACTCCCCGAGCTCTGGATTGACCCCTGCAGTTAACTGGGGGTGCCTTTCTCGAAGTCCCCCCGGGTATTCCGGGGGCGTGACTATGGAGGAGTTCTTGGTGGCTGCGCTGAGGAACTCCCTCCCAGAAGAGGCCCCGGACTTCTCTTCCTTTTGATGACAATGCAAGACCTGGCTGTTGACCAGGCAACTGGTGAAGGAGATAGGTGATGGGGTGGGGGGACTGGGTTAGGGTGGTTTTTTGAGTTTGTTGGGGTTTTTTCACAGACTCCAATTGTTTTATGATATATTTATACTTTATTGTTATTTTTTATTGCTTTTTATGAATTGTTAGCTGCCCGCTTTGGCAGGAGGGACAGGGTATAAATTTATTTAAATAAATAAATATGGGGTTTCCAGCTGGAAAAGCTATTCTATGCACAAAGGGGGTCATTCGCATTAATTAACAAGTAGTAGGACAAGCAATATTATTTTGGAATCCTGCAGCTTCTGGAAGGGAAAAAAAAAAGAGCCCAGCTCGTTCCACAGAGCCTATGAAACGTAACATGGAACAGCTGCTGCAGGCTTCCAGTAGCACTGAAAACTGATGCTACCCTGCTGGGCTTATTAAATGGGTCGGCGAAAGCATCCTGAGAGTTTTGCTCAAAGCAAACACTTAACGCTTAGCTCATAAACTTTGGCAACAGAGGAATTCAAAACCGATCCCCTTTTGATCTTATGCATGCATTGTTAGTTACCACACTAATAGGAAACAGCTGAGGAGTAAAGACAATAGAGTACACACACAATGTTGGCTAAAGAACAGGCAAAAAGTTAGAATGTGATAGGTCAGATGCGCCCTCTGATGGTGGCAAAATGTGCAGCAGTAGGTAGGTTACAGGTGGTTACACACATTAGATAGGCTTGTGCTAACAAAGCTTAGCTATGGGCCAACCCAGCGCAGCCACTCCAGAAAAAGCTGAAGCTACTTGTCCTGGGATTCAGCTAAAATTTGTAAAGCTTGGAAGTCTGAAAAGCTAAAATGAGTACCCACAAAAATGGGGATACCTGTAACATTTTTGGTACCTGAATCCACTTAAAAACATTGAGTACCGATCGCTACCTGATATCGACCCAGTTTGAGTAATCGATGTCCCGGAAAGTCAACTTCTGGCCCTGATTTTGGACTTATGGTCCTGATATTTCAGTTTTCCATCCCGATTTACCGATCAATAACCAGAAAGTTGGAAAATAAATTGTACTGGAAATTACTGATTTTTTAGGTGTCTGAATACCTGATCGGCAATCAGGTGGCCTGTCGAGGTACTTGAAAACGTGGGTATTTCCCGCAGGTAGTAAATGAGTTCCCCATTTCAGCTCTGAGATGTACGGCCAATCTAGTTTGCCCCCCTCCTTGTCCCCATAGCACTTCCGATCAGCAGGGTCTGAGACGTGCCCAATTCTTGGTAGACAGCAGTCTGTGCAGCAATCCTGGCGGGCTACGACAGGATTTAATGCATGCCTCTCGATGTCCCGGCTTCAGGCATGGACAAGAAACGGCAACACCCTACACGGAAGAAGCAAGATTGCAACAGAGGCTTCCTGGTGAGGCAGAATGACAACCCAGGCAACTCGGCCGCCTTTGTGTCCAACACTATGAGGAGGAGAGAACCCTCAGCACCCAGCATGGTGTTCAAAGGAGAAGAAAGATATACCTATACATGAGAATATACCCGCCTGGGATAAATTCCATGTCTCACTGGAGCTTGTTCCCACAGGACAGACACATAAGAGAATAAGACATACTGGGTCAGACCAATGGTCCATCTAGCCCAGCATCCTGTCTCCGACAGTGGCCAATCACGGTGACTTAGGGCAAGCACCCAACAGGTCACAATGGGTCATCCATTCCCCGTTTCCCCCCAGCTCCCGTCATATTCCCTGATCCTGTCTGGCTAATAGCTGCTAATGGACCTATCTTCCAGAAACTTGTCCAAACCTCTTTTAAACTCAGCTCTAGTACTGGTCTTTACCACAGCCTCTGGCAGTAGATTCCACAACCCAATTATACGCTGAGTGAAAAAATATTTTCTTTTATTTGTTTTAAACTTGCCACCCATGAGTTTCATGGAGTGTCCCCTAGTTCTAGTACTAGCTGAGAGGGTAAATAACTGCTCCTTGTTTATTAGTTCCACACCACTCATGATTTTATAGACCTCTATCATATCTCCTCTCAGTCGTCTCTTCTCCAAACTGAAGAGCCCCAACCTACCAAGCCTCTCCTCATACGGGAGCCCTTCCATGCCCTTGATCATTTTTGTTGCCCTTCTCTGTACCTTTTCTAGTTCAGCTATGTCTTTTTTGAGATGGGGCGACCAGAACTGCACACAATATTCGAGGTGCGGTCGCACCATTGATTTGTATAGAGGCATTATGACATCCTCAGTTTTATTCTCTATCCCCTTCCGAATAATTCCTAACATTCTGTTTGCTTTTTTGACTGCTGCTGCGCACTGCGCTGTGGATTTCATTGTATTGTCCACAACCACCCCCAGATCCTTTTCCTGAGTGGTAACTCCTAGCTTAGTACCCAGCATTGTGTACGCATAGTTTGGATTATTTTTCCCTACGTGCATCACTTTGCACTTGTCCACATTAAATCTCATTTGCCATTTAGATGCCCAGGCACCCAGTGTCGTAAGATCCTGTTGCAGTTCCTCACAGTCTGCTCGTGTTTTAACTACCTTGAATAACTTGGTGTCGTCTGCAAATTTGATCACCTCACTCTTAACACCCTTTTCCAAATCATTAATGAATACATTAAACAGCACCGGTCCCAATACAGATCCCTGAGGCACACCACTTTTTACATCTCTCCATTGTGAAAACTGACCATTTAGTCCTACCCTTTGCTTTCTATCTTTTAACCAGTTTCTGATCCATAGTAAGACACTACCTCCTATCCCATGACTTTTTAATTTTCTCAAGAGTCTCTCATGAGGGACCTTATCAAATGCTTTCTGGAAATCCAGGTACACTATATCTACTGGGTCTCCCTTGTCCACATGCTTATTTACACCCTGAAAGAATTCCAACAGATTAGGGAGGCATGACTTACCTTTACTAAATCTATGTTGACTCTTCCCCATTAAGTCATGTTTCTCAACATGATATGTAATTTGGTCCTTAATGATGGTTTCAACCATTTTCCCAGCACAGACGTCAAGCTTACTGGTCTGTAGTTTCCAGGATCGCCTCTGGATTCCTTTTTAAATATCGGGGTTACATTTGCCACCCTCAAGTCCTTGGGTACAGTGGCAGATATTAGTGACAAGTTACAAATTACTAACAGTAGGTCTGCGATTACATATTTGAGTTCCTTCAGAACTCTGGGGTGAATGCCATCTGGCCATGGTGACCTGTTAGTATTGTTTGTCAATTTGCCCTAGAACATCCTCCAACGTCACATTGATTTGTAACAGCTCTTCCAATTCCTCGCCCACAAAGCAAGAATCCAGCATGGGTACCTCTCCAAAATCCCCTGCAGTGGATGAATCTCACATCCATTCCTCTCTTTTCCCATTTAAGCGAACATCCTCTTTTATGCCATAAACCGAGGAAGGAGGTGGCACCTCCACGCACAAGAATCGATTCCAGATGCATTGATGGAATGTTTAGATTTCAATGAATTAACGAAGTGGCTGTGACTTACTGTGTGTGCAATTTACAGAGCTGGAAGAGATGGGGGGGATGAAGTCCTCTGCACTGGGACTGGAGCTTCTTTATACTTTTTCTCTGTGAGGAGGGCGGGGGCGGAATCTGAGATTTAGTGCAACCCAGGACATTCTGGAAGCAAAACATTTACTCTTAGCAAATGCCAGGAGCTCGAGAGACAAGCGACCTTTGCTGGATCATAGCGTTTAGACAAAGGGAGACTGGTACAGCAGGGAAATCATCCCAATCCTCCCCTTCCAATCTAGGTGCAGAATTTGGCTAAGAGAGGTCCCCCGTTCCTGCAAATGTCTACCTCCCAGGCTGGAACAGGTCCAGAGACCATACACCTGTGTTCCAGGGCAGTGGAAAATCCTTCAAGAACAGGAGACTAAAATCAAACAAAGGTGGTTACTTGGAAGATAAATCCCCATTAATCTCATTTAAAGGGCTCCATTTCCATCATTTCCTGCTTTCTTCAGCGGTTTGCTGAACATGTGCAAGGTTTATGACGCAGTGTGCGTTGGCTGTGACGTGGCTGAATTGTGGAAAGTTAAGCTGGAAAAGGGTCGACAATTGGGCTAAATCCATCTCCCTTATTGCGTGAACAGATTAATCCACATCTCAGTCTGCCTTAATTGCTGCAGGAGGGGATAGAGGTGATTTCCCCCTCAGGGGATGAATCACCCACTGTCTGCCTGGTAGAGACAATGTACTGCTGATAAGGCGGGGGGGAGAACCCTAAACCGTAATAATGGGACACCTATTATCGGCTGTGGCGGTATCCCCTTGTTAAATTTTGAAGCGGGAGGGAACTTCTGAAGAGGGGGGAGGGAACAATTAAAATGCAGGAATACAAACTGTTCCAACAACAAACACACCCGGAATTCTTCTGTGATTTTGAGTGAATGCGCCCACACTCTGTTGGCTTCACTGACAGACCATCAAATAAACCTTGACGTGAAAGTAAGCCTTCAAAGTCATTAAATACAAGACCACCCCTTCAATTTAAGTTAGAAATTATACTGACCGTGTGTGAAGTAAGTTGAATTTCTGGAGGGTCCCCTACCACCCCATTTTCAAGCCCCGTTGTGGGCAGGGAACAGGAATGTTCACCCACCTTGTAAAGCTCCTCCGGAGGGGTGTGTGTGTTGCAAGCCAGGAAGGGGCACTCTTTAATGTTCAACTCAATGGGGGTGAGGGGGGAAAGAGCAGAGCCACCACCTCGCAAACTGAGCCTGCTGAATATAATAGCTGGTAACTGTGTTATATCGGATTGTTCAATTCGATTAAGAAAGGAAAACTGGGTTCTTACCTTGTGAATTTTTCTTCTACTGGAGAGCCTCCTGGACAATCAGTTTGAACAATGGGTAAATCCCCGCCACTACCACTAAGAGGCAGACTTCCTGATTTTTTCTGGAGCATGCTCAGAGGGGATCTAGCCCCTAGTCTCCAGTAGTTCCCAAGACCTAACGCAATGTTTCTCTAAGGTTCCGAGGCCTATCAGCATGTTAAGAAAAACCTGCTTTAACTGAAGAAAAATACTGATATTAAGCCCAGCGAGCGGGCTGCCATGGACAACTGGGTGTGGCATAACAGGTGGGTGTCTTTAGAACGATGTGTAGAATTATTCAATCTAAGTCCCCCAGAGTTCACTCTCACTCTGGGTGGGAACTGGCCATCCAGGAGGATCTCCTATAGACGAAAAATGTAGAAGGTAAGAACCCAATTTTCCTTTCTCCCGGGAGATCTCTCCTGGATGGCCAGTTTGAACAGTGGGACATTCCAAAGTGGTGGCCCAGGTAAATTTTAAAGGGGGTGGGGGGAAAGGAGAGAGCAATGCCAGGTGAAATAAAACTCTGAAGGGTAAATTATAGCATTGCCTGGAGTACCCACCTTCCAAAAGCTGCATCGGCAAAGTCTTGCAGCAGAATTTTATAGTGCCTAAGAGGAGGCGTGGGCCGAGACCCAGGTGACTGCTCGGCAGATTTCCCAATAAGAGGCAGCATTACTAAAGGCCTGAGAGGTAGCTGCCCCTCGTAGTGAGAGGGCAAAGACCCTTTGTGGAGCAGGAAAGTCCTCTGCCTAGTACACCTCTGTGATGCAGAGGGACATCCAGCACGCAATTACTACTTTGGATGCTCGAAGGCCCTTTTGCTGAGGATTGTAAGCAACGAAGAGGTCCGGTGGTTTTCTGAAGGATTTAGTCCTGACAAGGTACACCTTCCCTGCCCTTCGTACATCTAGTTTGTGCCAGACCCACTCCCATGGGGGTGTCGGGCTGAGGCAGAAGGTAGTACTACGTCTTGTTCTCTGTGGAAGCGCATGTCAACTTTAGGACAGAACGCAGGATCCAGCCTGAGAGTCACTGAAGACTCCTTGAAGGTGAAGGGTGGATCAATGGAGATGGCGCTTAGCTCGGATATCCTCCTAGCTGAGGTGATGCCTACCAGGAAAGCTAGCTGTAGGGAGAGGTAGCAGAGGGAAATCTCACGCAGAGGTTCGGAGGGTATTCAGAAAAGAGTCCTCAAAACGAGGTTTTGTTTCCACAAAGGGCATCGGTGCGCCACCGGAGGAAAGATAACTCTTGCTGCTTTTAAGAAGTGAACCACATGGCTGTGTCTAGCTACTCTAATGCCCTGCACTGTGCAAGGACACTATTTAGAGCTACTACCTGTCTTTGGAGTGGAGGGATTTAGCTTCTTATCCAACCCCTCACAAAAGAAACTCTAGCATTGCCTTAAGGGGAGTCCTGGTTGGCCTAATACCCTTATTCTCGCACCATTGGGCGAAGGTGATTAAGATGCCTTGGAACATGTGCTTGGAGACTGGTCTTCTGGACTGCAGTCTTGTATCTAGCATCTGACTTGAGTATCCCAACTCCCTCAAGGTTCTCTGTTCAATCTCCAGGCTGTTAAGTTTTAGTAGGTCTGGGTTGACGTAGAGGAGAGGGCCTTGTGACAGGAGGTCAGGATCCTCCGTGAAGTGGAGGCTGAAATCTGGATATGAAGTGTTTTGTCTTTGTGTTGTTTGCTGTGACAAACGTGTCCATCTGTAGGCGGCCAAAGGCCTGAATGATCCACTCGAATGCTTTTTTGGCTGAGGGACCATTCTCCCGGGTCTATTGTTTCCTGGTTTAGCCAATCTGCCCAGACATTTATTAATCCTGTCACGTGCACTGCTATCAGGGATTTCAGATCATGTTCTGTCTATTTGAATAGAATTGCTGTTTGGAGGAGGAGTGATTCCGAGCAGGAGCCCCCTTGGGTTTTTACAAAGGCCTTTGCCATTGTTTTCTGTGTAGACAAGAACGTGTTTTCCATGGATCTCTGGGGTCAGTTCTCAACACAAGATAAACTGCCTGCAGCTCCAGCCAGTTGATGTGGTGTTTGCATTCCCACTGTAGCCACTTGCTCGGCATGGTGTTCTGTTGGGTGTGCGCTTCCCACCCTTTCAAGCTCGCACCTGTGGTCACTGTGCTCCTGTCTGCGTCTGACCGAGGGACTCCTGCCTGGAAAATGGTTCTCCGTTGTCCACCAGTGGAACGACTCTGAGCCCCATGGGTATCTCTATCCATAGGTTTCCAACTTCTGTGAGGTTGTCCTGCCAGGAGTGGAGGAGGTGTTGCAAGGGTCTGGCATGTTGGTCCATTGTAGAAGTCGCAGGCACGATATCACGAGACCTAGAAGGCTGATGAGAAACTACAGGTGCACTTTGCTACAGGGTGTGCTTTGATCTATCAGGCTCTTCAGTTTCTCTTGTCTTTAGAGTGAGAAGAATACCTTGTAATTGCTGGTATCCAGAATTACCCCCAAGTGCTTGAGGGTTTATGAAGGTGTCAGATGACTCTTTTTCAAGTGGATGTCATTGAGGTATGGGTGGATTTTGATCCCTTCTTCCCATAGGTTCACAATGAGGAGAAGAGAACCTTCACGAAGGTCCTCGGAGAGGTGGTGAGTCCGAACGGGAAAGCTGCGTACTGCCAATGTTGTCGGGCATATGCAAATCTGAGCTACTGTCTGTGTGACGGTAGGATGGGTATGTGCAGGTATGCTTCCTTGAGGTTGAGGAATGCCAGCCACTCATCCTTGGAGACTGCGAGTCGAATGGATTGGAGTGTCTCCATCTTGAACCTCTGAACTTGGATCGACTGGCTTAGGTTTTTTGAGGTCCAGCACTGCCTGCCAGCACTCTGACTTTTTTAGAATGAGAAATAGGATGGAATAGAGACCGGATCCTTCCTCCCAGCATGGTCCTGGTTGTACGGCTCGTATGGACAGGAGCCTGTTTATCCCCACCTGCCTTGCTGTGGAGAGACACAGGAGATTAGTGGGATTGCGTGAACTGTTGCCTAACCCTTTTGGACTGTGTGAAGG
This sequence comes from Sphenodon punctatus, assembly GCA_003113815.1. NCBI lineage: Eukaryota > Metazoa > Chordata > Lepidosauria > Sphenodontia > Sphenodontidae > Sphenodon > Sphenodon punctatus. Next base: position 726,143 of record QEPC01014531.1, read on the forward strand.
ACCCATGCATCTGATGTTGAGCTGTGCCATTTTTCTGCAAACAGTTGTCATCTGCCCTCAAGGGCAGCTGGGTCCTGTGTGGGCAAGGACTTGTAGCCCATGTGTTGGTTCTGGAATGGGTGGAACCCTGGGAACGCTTAGGCCTGTGGCCACTGGCTCCTTTTGTCCGTACCATCTAGGCTTGTTTCTCTGAGAGTTTCCTCTGTGGATATATGGCCTTCTGGTGCCACCTTGCCAGTGAGTAGCCTGTAGTGAAGGACCAAAAACGCTTTTTAGAGATGCCAAAAGTTTGCAAGGCCTGCCTTTGGTTTTATCAAATGGCATTGACCAGGACCTTGTCTAGACAGACCCCACAGCTTTGTTCCCTGGACGCTCTCCCCCCACCCCACCCCCCAGGGTTTTTGGCTGTGTTGTCCTTTCCAGGACCTGAGCCATAGGCCTCGGCCTACAGCCACGTTGGATGTTGCTGCTCTGGCTGCCCAGCACAACATGCCCAGTGAGTCGGCAGCTATGAAGGTGTAGGCCAGCTGCATACGGGTGGCCAGGATCCTAGCCATTTTCAGATACCCTGGGATCTCTGGCTCTTTTAACCCAAGTCATGAGAGCTCTTGACAAGTAGGAGATGATGGTTGGAATTTAATAACCGAGGAGATCTCCTAAAAGTTTCTCCTCAAGGAAACCTCGATCCCCTCCCTATACGTATGGTCTTCTGGGGTAGGACTCCCCTCTCCGTGGGAAAGGTTGGATTTTGGGCCAGGGAGGCTGCTGCCACATCCATCTTAGGGATAGCTAGGAGGGTCTCTATTCTTGCTGAGCGAGTACAGGGAATCCTGGATTTTATTTGTTTTGCGGGCCCTATTACGGAACTGCCATTCTTTTTAAATGATTGTTTCGTATGCCTTACCCAGGAGAATACCCTTGTCCCGGCTCTAGGCTTGGGGGTGTATACCCTCTCGGATCCATCCTTAGAAGACTGTGAGGTGTCAGGTTTGTCTTTCTTCTCTCCAAGGTGAAGGGCCTTAATTGTCAGCTCGAAGGTTTGGTCCCTATGTTTTTCTGTCTGGATCTGAAGAGGCCTCAATGACTGACTCTTCTATCTATCCCTCTTCCAGGGAGGAACGACTGTCTCCCTGTTCAGAGGCCTGCTGGCTGTCTGAGTCCGGGGCCTCAGAAGCTTCACCTTCCCTGGAAGGTTCCCCTCCCACCCCCTTTGTCTTTCCCCGTGGTTTAGGGGACCTGGAGGCTGTGGCCTGAGCTGAGCCAGCACCTTCCTCCTCCTCTGAGGAATGGGCCGAGATGACCTCCTCTGATGCTGTCCCAGAAAGGGGGGGGGAGGGAGGGGAGGGAAGAGGTCCAGGGGTCTGGTTATTCTGCAGGGCATTATTATTATTGTTTAAAGAAGGAAGCTTCCCATTGCTAGTTGGGCAGGACCGACCCTTCGACAGGCGTCACTTCCGCGATGGTTTTGCCGAGCTTTTCCTTTTAATTCCCTCAGAATTTCCTGGAGGGCTATTGTATGGGGGTCAGCAGCCAGGGTCTTGGCATGCGGAGGACTTATTGTGACCTCCGCGGTCGCGGCTGCTGCTTCATGGGCACAACTCCCCGTCGTCATGGCTATAGTTGAGAGCGTGGAGAAACCTCATCCTCAGCCAACACTCTGCTGGATGCGCTCTGCTGGAGGCAAGGCAGAAGAAAAGACTTCTGAAGCCTGCTGGCCTTTACCTTCAGTTTCCCCAGTGCCATGGGCGCTGGCTCAGCCGATGCCCTGCTGGGGCCGCTGGACGCGCTCTGCTGGAGGCCGGTTGAAACAAAGGCCCATCGAGCCTGCCGGCTTTTGGTTTTGCTTTCCCCACCACCGCCTCTCCTGAGGCTGTAGATAGATGAGAGGATAAAAAAATATCTCGGTGGCCCTGCAGCTAGAGACCCCCTGGCTTTACGCTGTGCCCACTCTTCTGGGTCCCTGCGCCCACCGAAGGGGGAGCACCAGCCCTGAAATCCTCCTTTCCCTTCCTAAGTGAAAGGGGGTGAACGGAGAGAGAATCCTATCTCCCCGGCACCAAGATGGAGGTTTGAGACTTCAGTCCCCTGAAAAAAGCTATTAGCTGCCTGGAAACGCTCCGTCCTAGAAGGAGGCTGAATGGCCTGTGTTCTATCAGTGTGGAGGTAGATGAACTGGAGCCTAGGGGCTAGATCCCCTCTGAGCATGCTCCAGAGAAAAGTCAGGGAGTCTGCCATCTAGTGGCAGCAGTGGGGAACTACCCACTTCAAACTGGCCATCCAGGAAAGATCTCCCAGGAGAAAGCCCCTGTGAGCCAGAATCCACATACATCCTCAGCATAGCCAAGCCAGAAAACCTTGCTGAGCGCAGCCACTTTACTCGATGCAGTTTCCTTCCATTCCTGAAGTGACAAATGCTTGCCCCCTTTTGCACTTTAATATCTTCCATCAACCGGAACCTCAAGAGGGACCTCACAGATGTCGCTATAGCTGTATCCCCCCCACCATTAGGAGGTTACTGGGTAATTTACAGCTGGATAAACTGGATGCACAGAGAAGTTAGATTACTTGGACACTTGCTTCCTTCCTTGTCTGCAAAAAGGAAACATTTAGTCCTGTTAGCATTTGCCATGACAAGACAGTTCGGAGGGTGACCTGGATTTGGTCCAACCTTGCATGTGGCCAACAATATCGTCCACTCGGTCCAGGTGCTAGAATCGGATGATGACTGTAAGTAGCAGAATGGCCACAACTTCACTGTTTTTAGACCCCGAAGGCAGGGCCTACCTTGCCACAGGTTGACTGCCCCTAGACCAGATCTCTCTCTCCTGCCAAGGCCCCACAGTGGGCCCTGATTTCACCAGGGCAAAGAGTGGGGATTTCTCTTTAAAAATAAAATAAAATAAATGTAGCCACTTAGGACACTTGACAGGAAACCCTTCAGCAGATTTACGTTCTCCAGCGTACAATTTTGGGGTATGATACTTCCTTTCTACTACAGCCAAGGTTGTGTTTTTTTGGTTTTTTTTTAAATGGACACTTGAAACAAAGATATTTTTCATCTGCTCCCACTACTTCTTCCTCCTCAGAGTCTTAAATAATAATGGGAATGCACAAATTCTAGCAATGGAAAAAAAATATACCTCAGGTCAGATTAGGAGTTCATGGAAAAAGCACCAGCAGAAAAACAGTATATGTCTCCTACTGAAAACCTGTTTCACAAACAAACCTCGCAACAGATTTCTAGATGGTTCTGAATCATCAGCTCCTTCCAGACAGGAGAAACGATCTTTTTTTAAGCAAGCAGACAGAAAATAAAGCATATGTATATTTCCCCCCCCCCCCCCTTTTCCCTGCAGTAGTAGAACAAATGGATGCGGTTTTATTTCATTAACTAGTAAGGAAATAACCAAGTTTTTGCACTGTCTAAAACTGGCACTAGTGGTGTTGGCTTCACAAGCTCCCAGCTGCACCTCTGGCCTTGCCAGAAAAAAGAGTTCATGGGGAGCATATTTTGGATACCAGAATCCCGTAAAAGCTCACATACCTAAACACAGACACACAAAAGTAAAACTGATCCTGTACAGCTTGGCTACTTTTCCTGAATTACCCAGACACAAAGTAGACTTTAAACCAGACAGGCTAATTTGTGTTTGTTCTGATATTCATATAAAAACAGGGGTAGTTTCTTTTTGCCTCTTAAGAGTGGCTTTTATTTCCCTCACCACTTCCATACTTTGCACAATGGGAGGTTTTTCAAAGACACGCTTTAGGTACCTAATTTCCATTTGGGTCTATGACGGTCAGCTCTGCAGGGAAGCAAAACGCTTGTTTATTGCATGGATTATACAGGAAAGGTTTGGGCGAGTTACACTCAGGCAGGACTGGCTGGCTTGACGAGAGAAATGTCGAGAATTACATGGCTCTCTGCAATGCACAACCGTAACGTCGCTAAAAGTACAGCCATATTTCTGCTTAAGAGTTGAGATGCTCATCTCTCCAAGTTCATTTCTTGTAGACAAATTCAGCCAGGCTGCACGTTATCTCATGTAATGTGTCCCCTGAAAAAGTCTTATGAGCGTCTTGTTGCTCTCCTGACAAGACTCTTGGAGCCAGGACAACACCCTTTCTACTGCCTACGCACCCTCCCGGAGGTACCAGTCTCATGACTGTTCCATGATGAGAGCCTACCTGGCCAACCTCTCCAAAGAGATCATGTAATACAGGACAGACCTGACTAGCGTTACCAAATATATTAGGAAAGCCATTGCTTTATTTTTCTTCAAACCCCTCCCCCGCCTCCCCAACTTTGCACTTCTACTGCAATAGATTTTAAAACCAAACAAACAAAAAACCCACACAACTCGTCTCTAGTCTGCAGCTACAACTGATGTAATTGAAAAAAAATAAATGCATTTCCTCTTAGGTTGTGAGCTCATAGCAGAATCTACGACTACTACGAATCATTTCTATAGGCTACTAGGGCGTACACAGCGCTTTATAGTCACCGATTTTCAGAGACAGGCCCCTGTCCAGTGGGCTAACCATCTACCATAGACAACGGTGAGGGGAACACAGACACGCGCCTATTCCCAGTTTACAGATGGGGGGGGACTGAGGCTGAGAGGTTGTGACTTGCTCACGACCACTCAGTGAGTTCATGGCTAGGGCGGGTTTTGAACCCTGGCTTCTCAGGTCCAAGTCCAGCACCTTATCCACTACACCACACTGGCCTCTCCACACCAGGGGTGGGAATCCACTTTTCAAGAACTGTAAAGGTTATTTTATTTCACATGTCAGGGGTAACACAAATCTATCCTTCCACCTCTCCCGCACCAGGGGTAGGGGGCCGGTGGCTAGTTTTTATCTGGCCCCTTCCCAGTGCCTGGATCTGGCTCTTAAATCGTTCCCACCCCCCAGGCACTAAGAGACTAAGCTCAGGGAGAGAGAGCAAAGACGAGGACACGCACCCAAGGAGAGGGGACGGATCCATAATCTGTACGGTTCCCGAGTGCCCCTCTTGAGCAACCCGGCCCCCTACTTCGATGAAGCCCTCAGAGCTTGTACTGATTTTCAAAGCGGCCCCTGGGAGGGACAACGTTTCCCCACCCCTGCCCTACAGATACGGCAGTTACAATGAAAACCCAAAGGAGGAAAATGAAACACTACTGGAGTCTGCAATGGGTTTCTTTTCTTCCATCAGTACTTCGCCTGTTAATTAGATGAGTCAGCCCATACAGCTGGGAAACAGGATTTCTGGCCGTTTTCTCGCTCAAATATTCACTTCCCCAAAGTTTGTAAAAGATAGGTGTCCCTTATTCTCTCGAGTTTTAAAGGCAGCACGGTCTTCCTGCTAGGTTCTGCGCCTAAGCCGCGCACTCCCACCAGACAGATTTTTTTCAAAGCAGGGGAGGTATTTAAAAGAGCTTGTCCATAGCAAACGTCCACCCTGTGAGGGGGCGAGTAGATTCTCTGCTGGAGTCAAAGCCATTCCCCAAGTTCATTTTCCCATGCCTAACCACATGTGCAGCTGCTGAGAAAGCATGTACCATAGATGCAAGCCTGAGAGAGCTGGCTGGTGGGGGGCTGGTGATGTTTGCCTAACACCACTACTACTAGCTGTATGCAGCGTTGTACAGATAAGCCCAACATAAAGACAGTCCCTGCTCCATGGAGCTCATAATCTAATCAAGACACAAAGACACAGACAACTACAAATACCAAGGATAGATAAAGAGCGGATTGCCCGAGGCCAGATGGGGAATCCACCAAAAAAAATAATCAGGATTTGCATCCAGGGCACCTAGCCTCTAATCCTGCTTTCCAGCCACTCAACCACACCACCAGCTAAGGTCATTACTCTGCAGACCTATGAATTCTGCTGGCGACCACAAGGCCAGCCACAATGGCTATCCTTCTACATGGCCAGAGCACCAGGCACATTGCCATGAAGGCTGGGTCCAACAATCTCACCAGTTTCCATCTTCCATCAGACCATAATAATAAAAAGGGGACACAGAACTATTGGGCTTTTCCTATCCATCTCCAAGCCCTGTACTGTGAAGAAAGGATTTTCCCTGGACTGGTAGGAGTGGATAATAGACCCCACGCACGACATTTGAATTACAGCCATAAAATCAATGGTTTAATTCAAGCTATTTAAAAAAAACAAAAAAATGGGAGGTAGTATAAATGATAAAGTTATAATTAGAAAGGAACAACTAACACTTTTCAAAAAGCTTTAACACAGCAACAGGACACTTTACAAAAATCTGTTTTCGAACAGATCGCTTTCAAACTAGGGGTACTGTATAAAGGGAACATTAACAGGTATCTTATAAAAGAATATAGCAACAGAGACATTAAACAGGTACTCAGGCTCCTCTGAAACTAATAAACTTCTGGCAGTCTTGGTTAAAATGTATGTTCCAAAACTAGTTCATCAATGACTAAATACTTCAGATTTAAATTTACAATCCTGTCCGGAGTAGGCGTTGCACTGTACAAATTCTTCAAACTGGTTTCACTTCCACTTAGCCGTGTGTGGTGTCGTCTTCGACAAAGTCTTTGGCCATTTCAGCTGTGATCACGTCGATATGACTAACCTAAAGGTAGTAAGAGAGTCCATTAAAACAGTGCCCCTTAGGATAGTGAAAGCGGTGCCTTCCTGAACATCCCAGCTGAGATTAACACAGGGATGATTCTGTATTCTAAATCACATAACCTGGGTTAAAGTCTTTTATATGGTGTCTACAAGATGAATGGCAGATTTGTGCAAACTGTAGGTTTTGCCTAGGCCAGGGGTGAAGAACCTCAGGTCCCCCGGGGGCCAAACGGGGCCCACGGATAGTTTTATTTGGTCCCGATCGAGTTCCTGCACACAAACACTGAAAGAGTGAGCCCAGAGAGGGGAGTATGCATACAAGGATAAGGGACAGACTCATGGCACAGATCCATGATCTGGACCCTTTTCTTTCCGAGTGTAACCCCCCACCCCCCAATAAGCACCACTGTCCTCAACTTCTATGCGGCCCTTGAAGCTTGTACTAATTTACAAAGCGGCCCCTAGAAGGTTCCGCATCCCAACCTAAGCTGTCCCCTTTCCAAAGGGGACGTAGCAGTGGTCACAATCACGTGCCGTACAGGCCTGGACATCTCTAGTGGCTCTAAGTTCAACTGCATTTCAGACAGAACACAAACCTTGGCTACCTTAATCAGAAGCCTGAAAAACAGCCCAATCATGATAAATACTTGCAAATCAATCGAGGGCTCTGTGATGCAGCTATCGATCCACCGAGACCACCATGTCTTTATCAAAGACAACACTGAATACCGTTAAAAACCTACTGAACTCTCAGCAACGTTATTTTAATACACACTTGCCTTGTTTCTGAATTTCACACCATAGAACTTGTCCGCTGATTCGAGCAGCTCAGGCCTAAACGTTGTGGTAATGAACTGGGCATGTGAAGCTAGCTCCATGATCATGTCTAAAACAAAAAAGCCAACCAGGAATGTGCAAAATGGTCACAATGGAAAACAGCAGCTGCAGATAAACCAACCACCCACCTACTAGTGTCTGTTCTTTATTCAGTTTGGGGCTAATAATTAGTAATAAGCATCTACAACGAATTCCATTCTTCCGTGTTAACGAAGGAACTCTTTATGATGGATCCGTCCCATTCCGATCCATCAGGCAAAGAGATGGATTCGTAGAGCTTGTTTGTTTTAAAACAAGCAACATGTCTTCCAGCTACCCTTCAACACAGTACAGGGCCAAGAACCATTCAGATACTGTAACCAAGAGACACTTTCTTCCTAAACTTACATTTTCAGACTAAAAGAAAAGAAGAGGAATATAAAAAAATGATTTATTCTGTATTTCTAGCATGCTGTGATGTATCCGGGAGTAGTAAGGCACAAATCTTTACTACGTAGGGATGGAAAAGACCATCTCGTCTGTTCTCCTGTGCATATGAAACAGTTAAGATTACAAAGTAGAGCACTCTCTTCAGCAACAGTGTTTGTAACTAAGGGGAAAATGAGAGTGCCAGTTACCTGAGACCGCCTTTCTGTGCTGAGCATCCAGAGCCTGATCAATTTCATCAAACAGGTAGAAGGGAGCTGGGTCACATTTCTGGATGGCAAAAATCAAAGCTAGGGCCACCAATGACTTCTGTCCACCTGAAAGCTGTTGCATCTCTCTCATTTCACCCTGTTTCCCTGTAAAGGACACCTAAGAAAGCAACGTAAGAGTTAGCTGTACTGGAAGAAAACACCACAGAGCCTGCTGTGTAACTCTGGTTAACAGGCCACCAAGAACGCGGTTGTCTTTACCCTAATCCCAACTCCAGTGAACTGGTCGACAGAGGGGACGCTGCTCTGAGACCCAGATCCCTTCTCGCTCTCAGCGCTGCCTTCGCCTTCATCTTGAGACTGACCACCTTCCACGTCCCCTTTCTTCATCACTAGAGTTGCCTTGCCACCGGGAACTAGCTTCTGGAAGACTTCACTGAAGTTTTTGGACACCTTGGGAAAACACAGTCTGCATCAACTCAGATTCATCGCTGCACAAACAACTGAAAAGCAGATTGCAAGAACTAGTTTTGTAGGCTATTGCCCCGACAGAGGAGTGTTCTATACCAGGCCCTACTCAGAGGATCTGAAGTATATACATGTCCGTTTACAGCCTTTTCTGTAAAAGTCCATTAAAAGCTGGCATATCTGAATTTCTTCCTCTCTCATAAAATCCATGGACAGGTCTATGGCTGCTTCCATAGTTTACACAATGGGCTATTATAATAACTGGAGATAATACTATCATTCAGCAATTTTTTGTAACGTGTGATGGCACTATTCCCCCTTTTATGCTGCAAGATCTCCAGTGTGACCAATCCCAAAGCCAGCAGACCTTGTGTGCTGCTGCTGCGTGCGCGCAAGCCATGCAGATCCCTGTTGTGCTCTGTGGGAATCGCGCACATGGGATCAGCCCCACCCTAAAAGCCACATTTGGTGGCTCTTACAACGACCGAAGATCTTGCAGCATAAAAGAGGAATAGTGCATTCACACATTAGAAAAATTGCGGCATAACTGATATCATAATAGCCCATTGTGTAATGCGTGAAAGAAGCCTAAGTCTCATAACATTACAAAAGAGTGAACACATCGCAAGATAAAGTTGCTGCTTTGCAGGAGCCTGTTCCAAAGTCTCCCACTTACCTCCAGGGGTTTTGAATCAGGCTCTACGTCAGAAGGGGCTGGAAGTGTTTCAGGGATCACCAGCTTCCTTCCCCACTCTTAGATAACATGAGAAGCAGCCTTGTTGAGTTCAAAGGGGTATCGCACTCAGACGAGAGCAAGTCTGGTTAAGGAGTAAAGTTTCAACTGGGGCGTTCTTCACAAAATTATCTTTAAAAAGGTGTTTTGAGACTCCTGGCTCAATAACTCTAGAAACGTAGCATATTCCTGCCATTAACCATTCACCCAGTTTCACGGTTGGGTGAGAAGTTTCTGGTAGTACCTGTTTGAAAGTCAGCTGGATCGCTTCGTACTTCCTGAGTTCTAGGACGTTCATCAACTCCATGATTGATTTGTACCCCCTGTCCAGTTCCTCCTGCCGTTTTATCAGCTTCTCCTTCTGCTCCGAGAAGTTCACAAACTGATCTAAGGCTTTTTTATTTACATGGCTGTATTTTTTCAGCTCTGTGTTGCACTGTTCCAATTTCCGAAACAACTGTGGCCGGGGAGAGAGAAAAAAAAGCAAAGACGCTTGGATCTTGCATTTCCTTTTCCGGGAACATGTAAACGTAGTGGGTACTGCAACACTACGGAACATCAACTAAACATGGAGGCAAAAATCAAGTCCACTCCTCACCTGTTTTAAGCTTAACGTCTGGTATTTCTCGAAGGCCTCTTGTGGAAGAGAACCCAGTTCCCTGATCTTCTTCATGCACTCTTCCTTCTTCTTCAGAAGCATGCCCTGCCGATTGGTCATCTTTTCAAGTTCCTTAGTGTCATGGTTTATGGCATCCATGTGATCCTTCTCCATGTTCTTCCACCGCTCCATACTCTTCTGAAGGTCTTTAATCCCCATTTCTGTTTTGTCAGTTGAATTGTCCAGATCTGAGGTGTCAAAGAAAAAGCACAATTGTAAATGTCGACATCTTTAGAAGATCCATCCAGGAGTCTATAAATGCAAAACCCACTGGGGGTGGGGGGCATCAGATGTTACCAATGAAATAAAAAGCTGAGTTAAGGAAAAAATATGAGAATGCTTGTTAATTAAAACTAAAATGCTATGGGACAATTTCTCATGAATGGCGCTCTAATGAAAAGCTCTCCAGTAAAGCTCACGGCGAGATTTTCTTCTGGTTCTGTCCAATAAACCCCAAATCTTATAATGAAAAGTAGAAAAAAGCCAATGACTCCAAGTAGGAATAGAATGCAAATCTCAGTTTCGCACAATTTCAGTTCAAAATCAGGACAGCCCAGGTTGGCTTTGAACAAGACGCCGGCTCACAAACCTTAGCTACAGGCAGACACACTTCAGGACTAGATCAGATGCAGAGAGTAGATGCTATATGCCTGTGAGGATGGTCCCCCCTAAACATAGCAGGGAACAGCTGACTTGTGTCTGGAAACACGAGGGCTGGCATCTCCTTTCTATTTTTGTCTCCTCAGGAGGTGCAATTGTGGAGGACTGATACTTGCTAAGAAGTTCTTTGCCTCAGTAATTTGTTAAAGAGAGGTTAGGTAAAGATTCTTTAGTCAATTTAAAAATGACTCCATGTCCTTTGTCTTCTATTATGCTTAACTTGGGTAATTAAAGAGACTAGATTTACTGTTTTTGAGGAAATGTACTAGATATAAAATGCAGCTCGTTTTTTGTTTTCAGAAGAAAAGTTACAAACCATCCGATCGTGCCAGGGTATCCTTCACTCGTTTGTTGATGGCTTCAAGCTCCGATGTTGTGGCCGTAAGAACAGTGCCACCTTCTGTCTCTCGCAGCTCATTCAGCTCCTACAAGACAAAACACCACCACCACCACGTGAACCCATGTTCAAGTTTACAGCAGGGAATCAAAGAATGACATGAATGCAGAGAACATGTATATTGTTATTTTCCATTACCTCAAAATTGTGCACAGCTATTTAAAAATAAATTTGTTTTAACAAAAACCTAGCCATCAGAAGTGGGGTTGCCACCTTTTGTGGTTTTACCCCAAGACTCACATAGGCCAAAATGGGAGACTCAGGGTGAAACGGCAAGGAGTGACAATCTTAATCAGAAGGACCATGCCCTCGCTGCTGTGGGCCTGTCATGTACGTACTTATAGACGCTATACTTTGCTGTGCGTGGATAACTTAATTATACTATGCCTACAAAGATTTCTGTCTGAACCTCACACCAAGGATAATCCCAACTCAAGACTCCTTAGATAAACAGAATAAGAAGGATACAAGCACTCTACACTAAGAATTAGCTACAAAACATCAGGCAAAATATCTAGCCCAGAAGTGGGCAAACCGCGGCTCGAGTCACAGGTGTGGCTCTTTGATCCCATTGTGGTAAATGGATGCGGCTCTCGGAATTGGGAAACTTTGCCCATCCTTGATGTAGCAGAATAGTAAGAGCTTCCAATTTCCTAAAAACGAACCAAGACCATTTTGGAGAACAGATCCACAAAAATGATCTTACTTGTTCCACTTGGTCTAAGCGTTTCCTCAGGTTCTCATTGAGGTAAGTTTCCACTCGCGTGATGATGCCTTCCAGTTTAATCCTCTCGTTCAAAAGCTGTCTGTTTTCCTATTTAAAACAAAAAACGGGGGAAATATCAAGCGTATCAAATATCTGCAGCAAAATCTCTTATCCTGGAAGGGAGAAAGTTTCAGCGCCTCTGAAGTTTACTACACAATGCCTTAAAGTCTGGTTTCTCAAATGAGAGGCATGGAAGGCGTCCTAGGGGTGTGCGAGAAGGACCCCCACGTGCCAAACACCTCACTCCACACTCTCGCTGAGCTAGGGGGGAATCTCAAAAATAATGGGGTGGTAAGGGGAAGCGACAGTCAAGGAACAAAGGGGATGGTGGGGGGGAGAAGAAACAATGGAACGGGGAAGAGAAAAAGAGCGAGCAAGACGTGTGTGTAGTGGTGGTCTCAACTGCAACAGACAAGTGGAAAGGGGGAGAGTGGGTCTAAAGTTTGAAAACCACTGCCTTCAAGAGTCACAGCCTTGTAATTTAAATAGGGTTGCCAGTGGCACCAAAATATGTTTTGCAGTCTGAACTCAAAACAGTAAACCGTGCCTGACATTTAGACCAATGGTAAATAAAACACTTGATCTCTCTATTCGTAGAGAGCCCAATTCCTACTCAAGACCAAATAGGGTGACCATACCTCCCCTTTAAAAGAGGAGGCTTATGAAAAATACATGTTGCAGGGCTGCATTGGTTCCAGTGCAGTGCCCTCTTTAAAGGGGAGGTCTGGCCACCCTAAGGCCAAAGGGGCTCGGCAGAACATCTTTAAATCATACTGCTCTTCCTACGTGTAACAGGGCCAGATAAAACAAGACAAGAATAGGTCACTGGTCATATTTCCAGGCATGACCTTTCCACACTCCCGATTCCTGAAAGCATGGCAGGTCGTAGCTTGGTCATCATTTTGCCCCCCACCCCTCTCGGCATAGACAGTTTCTAACTTGCCTTCCAACTCCAAAACCAGAAGTGCTGGGACTAGTCATGTGGTTTTTATCTCCGTAGATATAAATGAGAAAAATCTCACGCATTTTTTAATAGCATGACATTTTTCTGCAACGCTCCTTACCTGCTGGAGCTGTCGGATCTCATCGTTAAGGGCATCCACTCGCTTCTGATCGTCTAGGCTAAGCTGAGACAGCAGGTCGGTTCCCAGTTCGGCTTTTAAGGATTCTCGAGTTGACTCCATGTCGTGTAAACTTGCTTCCAAACTTTGCAAGCTGCGTTGCTAAAGCACATAGTATCACACTCAACGAGATCATTCAAATGAAGCTGCAGGCTTGTCTACTTATACAGAAAAGCAAATCCAGTGCAGCAGCTTTAGAGAAAACATGAGCAGACCCTTCCTGTCAGCACCAACACTCTTCTAGGATGTTTCTAGCAGCATAAACAAACTCAATTCATCAACAGGAAACAAGTCTAGAGAAGAATTAAAAAAATAAAAAAATAAAAAAAATCAAGTCCCTCGATTTCTTCTCCTGTTATTCTGAGCCAACCTCTGGTCATGCAGCGTTTCCTGGGCTACGGACGACTAGTTAGACAATAAAGTGGCACCAACTAGCAAGTCATGAACACGACCTTACGCTTCCTAGCCTTACCTTGGGCATAAAGGTCTTCTCTGACTGCTGCCTCTTCTCTTTCAGCATTTTCATCTCGGACAGGATACTGTCTCGGGAAGCTTTGAACTTTCTCTGCTGGGTCTCGATTTGCTGCATTTGGTTCATGAGCTGGTCTATTTCATTATTGATCCATGCAATGGGCTAAGGAAAATTCTGTCCGTGTTTTAAAATCCAACAATGTACATTGCCTACCTAAAATACTATCCTGATTGGCAAGGATTCCTGTCGAGCAGCGTGACAACATCTACACAAGTAACTTCAGAGACAAATCATGTTCAGACCTACGACGACAAAGCCTTCAGAGGATCAGAAAAAAAAACAACTAAAAGGGTCAGTGGAAACTGACATGAAGTGCTTCGGAGGGGCCAAACATACTGTTTCAACAGCATCCCTGAGAAACACATATTTAGCAGTAGCTATAAATGGGATCAAGTAAAACAGCTGTATTAGAAAAGGGCATATTATTTAGTAAATGCTATCAAATGTACTTGATATGTACGTAGGGTGGGGTGGGGGTTTTCTCCACATATTATAATTTTAAATTGTTTTAAATTTAAAAAATATTTTTATTGAATGTTGTTCGCCGCCCCGGGCTGCCCTGAGGGCAGGAAGGGCGGGATATACATTTAAAATAAATAAATAAATAAAAAATATGGTAACTAGGGAAGGAAAAAAACCCACTGACCCTGGCCTATTAAGAGAACCTGAAATATTCATAGAACAATAGGAACGGGCATTACGGATTCCGATCAATCCATAACTGCTCGTAACAGGCAGTTACATATTAATCTGCACCGAACCTCAACGTGCTTCTTGTGGTTTGGTTTAAAATCTATATGGACAAAATGACCACCGGGCCATTCTGTCCATGCTGGCAGCAACGGCATCACCGCCATTTTGGAAAAGGACAGCCAGGCTGCACAAGTGCAGTGGCCATTTTGTGAACGTGCAACTGTTTTTTAAATCCTTTAATTATTTTCTGGGGGGGGGGGGGGGCTGGGTTTTTTTTATCGATAACTGGAATTTGTTATTTATTAATGTTTTTATGTATTATTGTGTTATTTTATTTGTACTTATGATTGTTTTGCACACCACTCCGGGTCGCCAGAGTTGTGATAATGAAATGAAATCAATTTAAATATGGATCTGTAATACGGATCCATAACTAAATATGGAATTAAAGGTTCGGATGCGTAATACAGAGCCGTAATTCCCTCCAGACACCCACCCCCTATAAAACAGTCTTGCCCATTAAAACTATGTTTTCCTGAGAAATCATAGGGGATCATTCTGAAAATTTACTACTTCGCTGTATTGGTTTGAATCAAGGACCAGGTAACAAGGAGGACACTCTGCTCTAATTTGCGCAGAGCTATTCACCAACACCCGATTCCAGTCATGTTTTCACCCATATGCCCAGGCTAATTCAGCACGGTGCTGCTAAAAATAAAATGATTTTAAAAGTAGTATTCATATCAGCAGAGGGGCTGACAGATGTGAGTGTTTACTCATGAAAAGATTGTTAGTTAGATTGTTGATTCACTGAGGTCTTGAAAGAAAATCCTCCTTCAGTAGCTACAATGGCCCCACATGGTTAGTCATGCCACCTGAATCACAGTTTGACATATGTTGGCACAGCTTGTTAACTCTCGGTTCTACCTATTAGTCAACCATCTGAGAGGGCTATATAATTTACCTGCTTGCAAAACAGCGATTCCTTTACAAATACACAGCTTTAGGAAAGCTTGTGAAAAACAGCTGCTTAGAAAAAAGTAACTTCAATTTATAAAACTGTTGTAGATTTCTGTAATGCTCATGTGTTTCAATGCCCAGCAGCTCAACGACATTCTAAAACTGCAGATCTCAACATTTCACTCCTCTGAGCGAACATAACAATGTACAACTTGGCCAAGAGAACTAAAGCCAAACAAGAGAAGCTTTACAAATACTTAAGACAGTTTTAATTAAAGGTGCAAATGTGATAGATGGAGATTGTTTAAGAATGTACAATTGCATGACACTTAAATGCTAGGGATAAGATTAAAAAACCAACAAACCAAACGCAACTGCGAAGGGCTAGGGACGTTGTATGAGAGGAAGTGGGATCCCAAAGAAAGCGGAAGAGACAACCAATACTTGAAACTTGGGCCCTGACCCTTAGTCCAGGCCTGTGAACCTACCCCCCTTTGTGCGTGCGGAAAGCCCTCCGCCTCCTGACCACACGCCGCCACCAGCTTACCCTTTTGTCCTGTTATGACAGTGGCACGATTAGGAGGCTCCCCATGTAGCACCAAGCACGCACACACTCTGTGCATGCACACAAAGTAGGCTAGGTCCGCAGACAGGCGTGCATGGAACTTGGATCGGGGCCTGGGTCAAGGATCCAGGATCATTGTTGCCACCGATGTGGAACACGCAGTGAACGCAGGTAAATACGCAGTGAGCAGTGGAACAATATTATTTATTTCTACTCCATCTTTCCCCTAAGTCACAGGGTAGCTTTACCATTTGGAAACTGCAGCTGGTGCAGAACTACAATAAAAATCCCTTGTATAGCCAATAAAAATCCCTTTTAAACAAAACCACCCTCACCCCTAAACTCACCCACCCCAATCCCAAACGCTTTGCCAAAAAGAAATGTTTTACACCGTCTCCGGCTCTGACAGACCTCCAGGGGAAGGGAGTTCCACAGTACTGGGACAGCAACCGAGAATGCCTCTCTGCGGGCCCTTGTCGTATGAACAAGCTTGGCAGGTGGTACTTGCAAGAGCACTCCGGGCCGACCGCAGGGGCCACAGTGGAGCACAGTAGGACAGGCGGTCTTTCAGATATGTGGGGCCCAGGCTATTTTAAGCTTTAAAGGTCAAAACATCACCTTGAATTGTGTCCGGAAAGCTGTAGGAAGCCAGCGCAGATTGTAGAGTACAGGCGTAATGTGCTCATGGAAACCCACCCCCAAAAGGAGCCAGACCAGCTCCAGCTTCTGACAAGTCACCAAGGGCAGCCCCACAAAGAGCGCACTGGGGTAAATGAAGGCATGGATGACGGTGGCCAGATCTGAGTCAGAAAGAAAGTGCCTCAACCTTCTCATCAGATGGAGTTGGTGAAAAATGCTCCTGGCTCCTGCTGCAAGTGCAGCAAGGGGTCCAGAAGCACTCCAAGTCTGCGAGCCTGGGTAACCAGAGGGGGCTGGGTCCCTTCAATGACAGCCCTTCAGGGTCATAGGGCCGGCCAACTATCATCACTTCAGTCTTGTCTGGATTCATCTCCGCTACTTCTGACAATTCAACGGGATAGACCAGATGGGTCAAACCTTCCCCATCTCTAACGTGTATTTATTAATAGTATTTATTATTACTTTTTAATGCCTGTTCATTACAGAACAAAAGAAATGCTGCATTAGTCAACAGCTGCCAGATTAATCTGTTTCAGAGAAGTGTGTAACAGGTCATCGGTCACAATGGGTCCCAGCTGTGACCAAAAGACTCATGAGTAGAACCATAAGAGTATTTCCTCCATCAGCATCAATATTCAACACATTCAATTAATATGCATTTGTCAGATCCTAGGTTAAATGCAATGTAATTCGCCCCCTAAAAAAAAGAAGTTACAATTACTCCTCTCCAGAACCGAATCCTGCAGAACAAGCCTCCCTTAGACAGCACCTAATTAAAAATCACAGAGTTAGTGTGTCAAACAGAGTAGTAAAATAATTTAACTAGTTTCTCCCAACCTTCATTATAGGCCAAACAATGTCATATATTTTTTTGGGTCCGCTTTAAGTTAAAAAAATTGAAAAGGATATTTTCAATGTTTCTGCGCAAATTTTCATTGAGTTTTGCTTCAAGTTCACCTAGCTCTTCCTCCGCCTTTCTAACATCCTTCTGGAGTTCAAGCCGCGACTTTCTTGTGTCATAATAACCTCCAGTCAAAGCACCACGGTGGCTGACTTGATCACCTAAGAATTAAATAGTCATTGTGTACCGCACCTCCCACTGAACAGGTTGTTCAAAAGCAATTCCTATCATGGGAATGATTATTCTGCTAACAGGTATTTTAAGTACTGTCAGCTTACAGTGAGATTCTGTGCAATTCTGAAGAGTCATACATTTAATGTTTGCAATTAACTTACAAAATGCAGCTTTCCGATGTTAACAACAAAGCAAAAATCAATCACATCTATTTTTGTACAGCTTTTTAAAAAGGATAATTTAACTCCTCGAGAAGAGCAGGCTCCAAACAGCCCAGCCAGCCTTTTCTCAACATCCAGCAATTCCCTTTCTTTTATTAGCTTCTACAATCCCGTAAGACAAATTAAATTAAATGTATGTGGAGAAGTAGGACAAGTGAATGTCCTAATACTGCTAGCTTTCACAATGGGTGTTTTTAGACAGACAGGCTGCCCCGGTGCTGGCCGCCCCAGCCCACTTCACCCCCAGATGGCACGTCCGTCTAAAGGAGGCCCCCACCAGATGTGGGATAAGAGAAGGCTCAGGCAGCCGTGCTGGCAGGCAGCACTCCAGAACATCCCAGAGCCCCGCCGGCTGAGCAGAAGCTGTCTAATGCACAGACCCAGGCTGCTGCTTTGCTTCCAGCCGGCCGTTGCCCTGAGCAACACCACAGCATGGCGGACGCTCTAGCCTGCAACTCAATGGTGGTGGCGCTGCGGCGTGGGCTGAGGAACCCGCCGGGTCTGTGTGACCCTGACCCAGGCGGGGCTGGGAGCAGGTGGATGCAGGGGCGCACCCCTGGAGCAGCTCTGGGGGCAGATAGCCCCGTGTCCATCTGAAAACACCCATTGCCTTCCATTAAAGCTGCTGTCCTGTAACTAAGAAACGTTGCTATTTATTGAATCCTTTGCACCTTCTGGTTTACCTCCACTTCTATAGCTAGAGTTTCCACAGTCTGAAGTCCAAATCTAAATTAGCCCCGACAAACCTTGGGTGTGCGGGAGCAGTCGCTCAGGTGGTGCGTGGGGAGGGAGTCTAACAGGCGGCTGCCACAGTCACGCAGGCAGCCTCCACGCACCCCCCCAGCCACTGACCGGCTCTGCAAATAACTCACATGGGCAGCTGTTGCCCTCCCCCCGCACCCGACAACAACCCCCATCCCAAGCCCCGCCCAACTGCCCACCCTCTGCCATGACACACGGTGGTGGACACCACGGGACCATGAAGCCGCAACCACCAGGAAAGCCCCTTCCTGCCGATGACTCCAGGAGCCGCTTCAGCCACTGGCAGCAATGGAGGCGCATACTGGGCAGGACACACAGGAAGCTGCTCTCCGAGCTGCTGTTCTCCATGGTGTTGGCTCTTCTCTCGTGTATTGCAAGGGGGTGGGGGGGTTAGTTGTGCTTTGAGCCAACGTGGTTTTGTATTTCACGTGCATGTTCTTTAAGGGCTCCCAGCAGGGCTGTGGGTGGGACTGGGGAGGGGCCAGGCCGCAGACCTGTTTGCTGGTGTGACTGACTGACCCAGTTCATATGGGCTGGGGATGAGTGGGCACCTGTTGGCAGGCACTTTTTGGGTTTGCCCGACATGGGGAACTCCAGATGTTTCTGCAGCGCCCTGTGAGCGGCCATGAGTGGATGCTGAGCGGCTTGTGGGAGCGCGCATCCCTTGCACCATCTTTAGATGGGAGGTTGGATGAGTGGCTCTGGGTAGCCAGGCATGGCAGCATCTCGTTTAAAAACGCCCTTTGTGGCAAATCACATTGCCAAATAAAAGGTGCTAGCCACCAACTGTGGCTCATCGGAGCAGTCCTGCAGAGGAGAAGGGCACAGTCTTTTAGGAGTTAGTGACTTGTCTGGGCCAGGCAGCTACCTCCTGGGGATGTTAATATTTAGAGCTAAGGGTACAAAATCGACTGTGGCACCGACTGCTCCCAGGCTCTTGCCACACATCCAACCATCCACTAAGGACTCTGGAAAATAGATGGAAAGCGATGGCACAGAGATGTGAAGGAGCAATCTACTCAAAGACTGCAGATACGATGGAAATAGGTGTCTCACACCTTGAATTTTTATTTTATTTTAAAAGGAAGTTGCAACTTGTATTTCTCTAATTTGGACAGTACAAAAAGCAAGCTGCAGAAGCTGCTTTAACGGATTGTCTGTTTAACCAGATTACCAGGTTAAAAAAAAAAAAGTGTTTGGTTTTGTAATGAAGACTAGCAGAGTAGCAGATTGTTACATGTCCAGGAAGTTGAGCGACAAAACCCCCTCTCATCCCATTAAATGGTGCTAACAGAGGCTGAAGCTCACTCACTTTTTGAACAGATGTAAAGTCATCAGACAGCAGTCTTCCTATTGTTGGAAGTAAAATGGTAACACTTGAGGGTCATCTCTTTCTTACTCTGGGTGCTTTCAGAAGTGACGGTGCCCACCGCCGCCACGGACTTACCTGGGAGGCGGTGGGCACCGTCATGCCGGTTGGAACTGGCCCGGCCTCCGAAGTAATGTGATGGAGGCCGTGGAGATGCACAGATGTGCATCCGCCCGCCCCCTGGCTGATGCACAGCCATGGTGACCAATGACAGCCACCATGGTGTCCGCCCCTGCCCCCCCATGCTGGATTGTGCTGAGCATAGATGAAAGTCCATTTTATTCAGGGTCCAGCAGCCAGATTCTGACAATGGTGGGGGCTAGCTCAGGCTGTTACTTTGAGATTTCCCTGAGTCACGACCCTGGCTAGGCCCCACCAGAGTCAGAATCTATCCCATGGGAACATCTGGCTGCTGCTTCCCGGCCACTTTCAAGCGTGAGTGACCCCCCCGTGCCAAAGCGGGGGAAAACATGGCAAAGCGGGACACCGTCACGTTTGAAATCGCACTCTCTTTCTCCTGGCAGTTCCTTAGTACCTATTTGTACTTTTCTAAAGCAAAAATTAGGAAGGGTCTAGTAATTTCCAGCCATTACACCTATAGGGTGAAAGCGCTGACTGCTGAACATCCAAAAGTATAAATTCCTTCCTAACAAAAGAAGAAGAAGATTTCCCTAATTCATGGTTCTAACTGCAATGCATACCTTCCAAAGTAATACAGTCCATAGTGAAAGCTCTGGCCAGCTGAGTCGACACCTCCATGCTACGACAAATAAGAGTCTTTCCAAAAACATGTTTGAAGGCTTTATCAAACCTTGGATTGTACCTCAATTTACTGATCATGGGGATAGCATCCTGAAAAGAGAGGGCAAGTCATTTAGAATACAACGTAGATCATGCAATACTATATAGTGTGCAATAGATCGTATCCTATGCCAAGCGACATTAATAGAGTGCTCACATCTTCAAGTGTTCATTGGGGGCCAGGCCCCGCACAATTCCAGCGAAGCGTAAGTTTAAAAGACTCTCAAGAACCAATGGAAGCACAAATAGGATCTCACACAAATATAGCAATAATATTTATTTATTTATTTTTATTTTATAAATTTTTACCCCGCCCCTCATGCAACGCAGCTCGGGGCAGCTTCCATCATAAAACAATAAAATACAATAATAAAGGAGTCAGTTAAATAAATGAATGAAAGCCACACTTTCAGAACCAACACAGAGCACAGCCAAACCTAGACAAGCTCCAGTCACTGCACAGGAGCTTAATGCACAAATGGTCCCATTTGAAATGGCGTGTTTTCTCAAACCCTAAAGGGAGCCAAAGCTTATTTTACAAAAGCCCAGGTAAAAGCGCTACCTGAACACACACAAAGATGACATTACGGAGCAGGTCAAAACAAGCCTGGGCTCAAAGATCCAGGGTAAGGTCTTACAAATCCCATTTCCACTGAAGTCAATGGGTAGCGTCTTACTGGCTTTTTAGGAACAGGATTAGGCCACTTTACATACAAAATAAAATTGTGCAAGGCTTCCAAAAAAGTGGCTTAATTTAAAGAACTGCTGGCTTTTGAGAGTCATTTTAAGCAAGTTTGAGAAAATCTTGCATTTTGCAATTGTAGAAGCCAGGAAAGCTGCAATGCAGCACATCTTTAAGAAATTAACCTTTCATAAAAACCACACTATGCTACTGTATCCTGCTTTCCTGTTCAGTATACGTAGGACACAACACTGCCGTTTGAGAAAACAACTCTTACCAATAATATTCCAACTGTAATCCATTTTCACTTCCATTCTGACCTACAGCATTATTATTATTATTTTTTTAAAGCAGGTTAACTTTTTTAAAGTAAAGAAACAAACAAACCCTACATTGGAGAAGACAGAACCACAGCAAATCTTCCAGATGCTTATTGTTAAGATGCTATTGTTAAAAGCGTGTCCTTTTCTAGCACTGAACGAAATTCTGAAATAGTCGGCAAGTGGAGAGTTGGCAACAGCATTGGTGCTACTTAAAAATAATTAATAAAATAAAATAAAATAAAAAAGCAGAAGCTGGCTTTAAAAGAACAGCAACTCACGTTGGTTTCTGGGTAAGCAGTATCTCTAACATCCAGCTTGTTGAGTGGCAGAAAGGTTACTTCTCCGGGAAGGTTCATTTTATTAAACTCCACTAGGATTTTTGTACTGACTTCATCTGAATCCACAATGTGATAGAATAACCTAAGTAGCAGATGGAGGAAAGAGAAACAATCAGTTTTGCTATAACAAAAGCATTGGTGTTTTCTAGCAAACTCTAAAAATTGTAAGAACCATTAAGAACAAAATTCTAAGGAAACAAAGCTACATGGTTTTATTTTCCCTGTTAGAAAATCCAGTCTTTAATTGGTTTTGACAGTTTTAAAATCATAAAGAATTGATTTTATGATTCAGTTGGTGTTCCTCAAGGCTCTGTTCTTGGCCCTCTCCTCTTCTCGATCTATACCTCATCCTTAGGCAAACTCATTGCCTCCCATGGATTCCAATACCACCTCTATGCTGATGACACTCAACTCTATCTCTCTACTCCTTCTCTCTCTCCCTCTGTTCAAGCTCGTCTCATTAACTGTCTCTCTGACATCTCTACCTGGATGTCTCAACGTCAACTCAAACTCAACATGGCTAAAACTGAACTCCTTATCTTCCCCCCTCATCATTCCTCTCCTTCCTCACTGTCAATAACTATTGATGGAGTCACCATCCTGCCTGTCCCCCAAGCCCATAGCCTAGGCTTCATCTTTGACTCAGCCCTTTCTTTTAAACCCTACATTGACTCTGTTGCTAAATCCTGTCGCTTCTCCCTCCATAACATTGCTAAGATTCGCCCTTTTCTCTCTCTCTCGTCTGCCAAAACTCTTGTTCATGCCCTGGTCATCTCTCGCCTCGATTACTGTAACCTCCTTCTCACTGGCCTTCCCCGGTCTCACCTTTCTCCCCTCATCTCTGTCCAAAACTCTGCTGCCAGGGTCATCTACCTCGCCGGTCGCTTCGACCATGTGCAGCCCCTCCTCTCTTCGCTTCACTGGCTTCCCCTTCCTGAACGAATCCTGCACAAGCTCCTAGTCTTCACCTATAAAGCTCTTCACAACCTTGCTCCCCGCTACCTCTCTGCACTTATCGCCCTCCATACTCCAGCCCGTGCACTTCGCTCCTCCTCTGTCCCTTCTCTCACCCTTCCATGCCTTCCCTGCTCCCCTAAGCGCCTTCGTCCCTTCTCACTTGCTGCCCCCCATGCCTGGAACCCCCTCCCTGTCCACATCCGCCTTGCCCCCTCCCTTCATACCTTCAGATCTCTCCTTAAAACTCACCTCTTTCGCTCTGCTCTGTCTGACTCTTTATCCTGCTGAGCCACTATTTCCTATACCTACGATCTGTTTACCCTTATCCTTGCCACATGGACCTGCCAGCTGTCATTCTCATCATAACCAAGCCAAGTACATGTACCTGAGACCTCGCATCTTCATGAATGTTAGACCCCTTGTCTCTCCCTCTGTTCCCCTTCCTAAGTCTCTCCCCCAGCTCCTGTCTCTCAGATTGTAAGCCCTAGAGGCAGGGACCGTGTCTATTTTATTACTTTGTAAAGTGCCAGGTACACTGCTGGCGCTATAGAAACGTTTGTTAATAATAATAAATAATAATAAATTGAACATCCTTTTACAGTTTGTGTTTTCCAGTACTGTCCAAACGAGGTCATCCAAGAGTTCAGTAGCGCAGTGACTGGTCACTGGGAAAGTCCAATAAATACTCAGAAGAAAAAGATCCTTAATGATCAGCTGTCTGTTACCACCAGACACTTTGGCAACGGCAAGCGTATTGAGTTTAACTCACCTGTTTCCTGCAGTAACTTCAACACAAGTGTAGAATGCAGGCTCACACTCAAAGTTATTCATCACGATACCATGGTAGCCGTTGAGCACGTGCTGGTTTATGCCTTTTCGACGAAAGTGCTCCAGCACTTTGTTTATGCTGTCTATACCATTGAGAATGGCCTGTCAGAACAAAACAGAACCGAATGCTTACTTACGTCTTGTGTGACCTAACCCTCAGGGTTTGTTATCTGCAAGTATCTAGGAATTTGCACTGCTGGTTGTAAGCACATTGCTAACAGTCAGAACTGCTCAGTGATGATGATGGTACCCACCAACACAAACACAGTAACGATAGATCTATCAATTTTGGTTGAGAAAATTTACCAAATTTGCACAGCCGTCATAAGCCCTCTTCTAGCCATCGGAAGCCGCATGCAGCTAATGGCCTCTCTGCAGGAGGCAACAAAAGGGTAGCTCTTAGTCTGAGCACTACCACTTTCTAAACGCTTATAAAACCCAAAATGGAAAACTGAATTTTAGGAGAACACATTTCCACCAAAAGCTGCGATTAGTCTAAAACTATTTTCAGCCTGAAAACAATTTCCCAGAAAGCAGTACATACCTTTACAAGCATTTATCAGGAACATTTCCAACACTAGTAAGAGTATCTACAATGTTAACCCAGCCCAAAATATTAAAATGCCTACAAAGATGAAAAAGTTTCTTTTGCCAGATAACCAGTTTTCCAAATGGAAGGACTCTCACTTTTCCTGTTGCCGCTCTAAGAAGCTGTTGTTTCTTTTCCAAGTCTTCTCGTTTCGCCGCAAGAGCTTGCTGTTCAGCGTTCTCCTCTCTCCACAGGTAACTGGAAAATGAGAAGATGACCAAAGAATACATAGTGGGTATGACTAAGGCAACGAACATACTCGTAGTCATTGTTAAAGACTGAAACGTAAATCTAAACATACAAATCTAGGCCAACATACAGTTTAACAAATACGCCAACATACAGAATACACCCCCGTTACGTTTTTCACATGAGAATGAAGACTCGTTTTAGTGAATTACTAACTTTCTTTCACTCTGAAGTTCGTCTTTTTTATTTTTCACTTCATAATATTTTCTGTCCAGTTCTTCAACGCGAGCTTTCACTTCGTTAAGGTCCTGGTCCAATTTCTAATGCACATAACAAAACCAAGAGTTGCTTTTAAAACTATAACTCCAGGGCATGAAATTTCAGATCTGACTCTGAGGGCAAAAATAAATAAATAAATAAATAGATAAATAAAAAACAGTTGCCAGACTTTATATCCTGATATTGAACTGTTCTTGCCCCACCAGTCTCCAGATTCAGTTTTCTGGGTGCCAATGGCTCCCAGGAGCCTGCAACCTTCGTGCCCTGATAACTCTCTACCTTAGAATCCCTTTTCCAGCCACTTTGCAAACACACCTTCAAATCGAAAATAAATGTCTTTAGTTTACGCTGCAATTTGCATTACAGTTGCTGGCTTGATTCAATTAAGTAGATCTTGCTTAAGACAACAGCTTTTCCAGGGATTGAAGTATTTTCACCATCGTGGCAGCCATTGCCCCCATTCCTCCTGGCTGGTGGCTGGCTGGTCTTGCGCTCTGGTTCCCCTGGCTGGCTCCATACCGCAAGAGAGCGATTTCTATCGCCTCGGGGTTTTTGCGCCGGCAGCTGGAACCCGCTCTTGCGATGCGGAGCTGTTCCCTGGCAAGGGGGTGGCCGTGAATCCTCTGCCTCCGAGGGGGTGATCCCCAAAATAAAACTAGGGTAGAGCCCCTTGGATCCCCTGCTCCTGGGCGCTGTGCGCGGGAGCCGGCCCGGCCTTTCTGTGCGGCCCCAAGGACTTGGGGGATGCACTGCCGCTTTGGCCCCACCTGCTCGCCTCTCCGCCGAGAACAGCAAAACAAACAAAAAATTTATGGCGGGCTCTTTCGTGTCCCCAGCAGGGAATGAGAGAAGAAAAAGAAGCCGATGAAGCGGAGCCGCGGTAAAGCGCTCCCGACGGCAGAAGACAGACTGAGAAGCAAGAGGGCTAAGCTCTGCCACACATGCGCAAGAGCGTTGTTTTCATCTTCTGCCTCCCGGCGGCCATCCGCAGAGCTACCCGTACGAAGGATTAGCCGGAGGCAGGGGGAAAAAACCAAGCTTTTCTTGTGTGTCAAATAAAAGCAATTCTATATTTTTCCTAACAGTTAGCATACCTGCCACACACACACAACTGAACTCTGCAGCTTGAAGCAATTTAAAGAAGGTACAAACTCGTCTCTACAACCGTGACTTTTTGCTTTGAACAAGCAGCAGTTATTGTTGGTTATAGCATACGATAGAGAAAGCAAAAGAGCAGTTATAGTGCATAGTAAAAACAGAACTTCGGAAATATTAAAAGGTAAGAATTCAGACTTGCATAAAGGAGACCAGCAAAACAATTGGACGTCCTAGGACCCTGCAACAAGCAGACTGAAGGAACACTGCTCGTGTGCCTACATGGCACTGCCGCTGGAGTCTGATGGTGCCAATGCCTGTGTCTGTCACCGCAACCAGGCTCTTGGGAGAGGCAGGGCTGTGGTGACAGACCCTGGTGGCAGTCCAGGCATACTCCAGTGGAAACACCATACACGTACACAGTATGTGCGCGCACACAGCGTCCCTTTGGCCTGTGCGTTGCACAGACGTAGGCTTGGGTCCTACGCAATGCTGGAATACTTGGATTAAAGATAATGCATCAAAAAAACAAACAGCTTCTTTAGATTTTTTTTAAGGCTAATAACGATATGCTATATTTTTGCACGATTTTAAAATTTGAACCTAACTAGTTAAGAATGTTCCATTAAGTGGCCAAACCCAACATCCAGACGTAGACAGATTATCTTGGATCCTGTCTGGTTCCTTCCTTTAGAATCAGGAATGAAAAGATGCTGTGGGATCTGTGGGCATTCCTACTAACGCAGCATTGTAGGAGGCCTATCCCAAGACAGAAACCCAGGCCCCAGTGAAACAAACCCAGCTGTGGACACCCAGTTTAGTCTTCTCTCCCAAAGCATCTCTGAACAGTTTCTTACACTATATTGCTCCAGATTCTTCTCCTTGTTTGCTTCTGTATCCTCTAAATCTTTGTGAATCGTTGCGATCTGTCGTTTTTTGTCAGTGATGGCTTGATCGAGAGATTTGAGTTCTTTTTTAATCCACTTATCTCTTTCTTCTTTGGAGGTAAACTGGCTTCCTCGGCCTTGTTTAGCATAGAGGTCTGTTCTTTCCTGGGTCGCCTGAGCTAGCCTATTTAAAATAGAGAAGCGATTAGGGTTGTCATTTATCAATGAACTGCTATGCCATATTGTTACACACACCATCCTGTAGAGTCCCAAGAACACAATGCAATCAGACAAATAAATAGCAAATAGTCAATTTATTGAAAGAAGACCAAACGTAAATGATTTTTGTAAGGTATGTAACGATCAGAGGAAACAGAGCAATATAAGAACGACCCCAATTTCCTTTTTGCTCTCTGCTAGTTTTCTTCTAAGAACTAATTAGGTCAGCCATTTTCTGTATCGTGAAACGTTCCCATTGTTTCATATACAAACCAAGAGCGTCATCGGCGCCAGCATTTCTTTCAACAAATAAGGTTCTTGACAAACTACAATCATCATCTGCTAGCCGACTACCTGCGTCAGATGAGCCAAAACACTGCAGGGCCATACATTACAGAGAGAGAGAGACACTTGACATGGATTCACTTCTTGACAAGAAGGGGCAACTCATTTTAAGTTTAAAAAAACAACAACAAAAAACCACCACTTTGCAATTGCTGAAATGCAAGGAAGATTTTGAGCATGAAAGTTCCTTTGCTTCTTTTACAGCCTTACGCCAACAATAAAAGCCACCATACCTGGCAATTCCACGCTCTTCTTTTTCTTTTACACTGTTGAACTTTGGTTCCGTTTCTGCTAGCTCTTTCTGCTTTTCTTCAATTTTCTCAAGAAGCTTCTGCCTCTCTTTCAATAGTCGTTTCTGGAAGCAAAGTGAGGAAATATTGAAGTCCAACAATAGGATATTGTGCCATGAAATTAGAGACCTTGCTGCAGAATTTCTGAGAAATATTTTTGAATAGTTATTAAAAAATGTCAGAAAAATTCCACTTTTGTGATCGTTATTTCGTGAGAGATTTCAGGAGCTATTTTGGACCAGCAATAAATAGGGTATAAGCCGTGTTTCTTGGAAGAAGAGGTACAGTGAAACTAGGAGGGAAAGCCATGTCTAGTCACGCTATATGATGAAGTGCAATTAAAGACTGCTATTCTGAATGGTCTCCCTTAGCCAGCTTTCGGCATTTCCCCTTCCATTTGTACCATATGGATGAAACAAGGAGACAACAGCCAGTCAGCTGATTCCGCAGGAGGAGGACAGTACAAGGCCACCAAGGAGCAGGCTATCGATTTTACTGCACCCAAACGGGTAAAAATAGTTCACTGCTCAAAGTTTGCATAGTTTAACAGATCTCTCGTGCACGTAGTGCGAATATCCTGAGTGCTGGCCCATAAACAATACGACCGTGTCAGTCCCCTTCCAGTGCTGACGCTGCTCTCCTTACCCTCTGCTCACTGTTGCCAGCCAGTTCATCCTGCAGGTCTTTAGCTTTCAGCTCTAGCTTGGTCCTCTGCTTAATCTGCTCCTGCCTCTCAGCACTGAGCTGCTCCTTCTCTTCTTTCATAGCAGAAATCTTGGCTTTCAGTTCTCTGACTTGTCGCTCAATCTCCTACACAAGACAGAAAACGTATGCTAACAGGAAGTTTCGTTATTTCTGGTTTTAAACCTGCCTTTCCCAAAGACTCGGGGTGGTTTACAATAAAAGAAAAACCTATACAAATATAAACCGTATCAAATTCCTCAATTAAAACAGATCCCCCAAACCCTATGCCCTCCTGGCCTGGCCAAAGAAATAGGCCTTGTGCTGCATACTTACTGAGCTAATTCATAGACTGGTGTCAATTCAGTTAGCCAGCACATGCTCATTATTAATCAAGACTAAAGGGAATGAAGATAGAATGTAAGGGAAGTATTCATCCAGAACCCAAGTCCAAATTAGCTACAAAACCAAATTACTTAACTAACCTAATTATTTTAGGATCATATTTAAATTATTTAATTCCTAAATCCATAGTTCAAGTTGAAAAGAGATCAAATCAGAAATACAGGCTATCAAAAAATGAACGGAATTTAAGCACTAAATGCCAATCTGAGTTAAGTGCCTAAATGTTGTCACTGAATGATAAACAAGGCGTTGCCCCACGCTGGCAGCCAGTAATCCCAAAGTCACCTGTCTGTTTGAACGGTGCCTGCCAGATGGCCCTGGGGTAGCACAGCATTGCGTTATTCCTAGGAACGTGGAGCACGCAGTGCAGGTTAGCCAGGCTCAAACCAGGGCAACAGGCAACTACAGGGTCAGGTTTCATTTGTTAGGGTCCCCCCCCCCCCAGACTCGGGTCCGCCAGCATCTTAGAGGCTAGCGTGCCCCTCTCAGCTGACAGCTGGCCAGGAAAGGGGAGCGCAGAAGTCCCCAGAGGCCCTCAGGGGCATGATCTGATCTTCCCTTTCACAGCTACCTCTCAGCTTAGTGGGATGCTCTAGCACAGGCTCCGATGTAAAGGGGGGGCAGGGCTAGGGAAAAAGCCTTCCTCAGTTGTGACCCCTCGTTCCATCAGAGCTAGCAAGGACTGACAGTCAGCTGGGATAGGGGGAGCGCAGCTCATGCCTCTCTCAGCCGAGGCAAGGGAGCGTAGGGGCTGTGCCCTGCCTTTGATCCCCACTCCTCTCCTTTCCCACCAGAAAAGGAGAGCAGTGGCCATGGAAGAAGCCTTCCCATGCCAGGATCCCCCTTTCCATCCAAGCCTGTGCTAGCACGCCCCTCCCAGCAGACAGCCGGCGGGCATGGGAAAGGTAGAGGTGTTCAAGCGGTCACGTTGTCCCCGGGGGCCACCTGACAGGTGGAGATACCAGCAATCCCACAGTCCCCAGGCTGCACAGCTCTCCGGTGGACCGAGGGGAGTGTGCTAGCATCCGTGGCAGCCATGAGCTGTGGCCTGCCCATGGGAAGAGCTCCCAACACTGTCCTCGCTGATGGCTTCTCTGTGGTTCTGGGGCACTCCCTGCCTGCGCGTTAAACACTATTGTATTTGAAAACCTGTCCCAAAGTGTGCAAAGTCTGAAGGAGGAACTGCAGATTACAAATAAGCCTTGAATAACTCTTACATTAGGATACTTTTCGATCTTACCTCCATTTTATCCCGCGCATCCTGCTGTGCATCTCTCAGCTGCCTTGATTTCTCCCCGCTCGTCTCTCGTTTGGCAGAAAGCTGTATGGAAACAATACCATAACAAACCAATTTTCTTTTTCAAATCATACCTTAATACCGACTGTCATTTAGTAAATTAAAGAGCAAAAAATAATTCACCAACTGACAGTCTATTTCCATGGCTAAGACAAAGATCTGAATAAGGCCACATGCATCTCAACACTAGGTGTCTGCAAAGAGGAAAATGATAGCTAATGGAGGGTCCGCGCCAAATGCTTTACCTCATCAAGTTTAGCCCGGGTTTCATTCAGTTCCTGATTATAAATGGTGTATTCTAGCGCTCGCCTCATTTTATCCCATTTCTGATACTTAGCTAGTTCTTCTTTCTCCTCCTCCAGGGTATGCAATCGCTCTTCAATATACTTCAACAACTCATTGATTTTTTCTCTCTTTCCCTCTTTGGAGAGATACAAGACAAAATTAGCAATTAAATAAAAAAATTATGCTTTATGATTCTTATATCATCTCTAGTTTGCAAGACAATTGGTAAAAAACGAGGCATCATGTTCAGATACGTATTCTGACAAGTTCCTTTCCAAGAACTTCCGTCTGTCTTAATTCCATCAGGGAAGGGAGTTGGACCAGATAACCCGAGGTCATTTTTAATCCTACAATTCTAGGATTTCTCTGGGTTCAAACTACTCCAAAACGGGATGCCATGGGCATGAGGGGGCGGCCAATAAATGTACAGAAATAAAATAAGCATTATCAGCAGGGGGTAGTGAAGAACCGACTGTTGCTGCACGGCATAATGTGAAAGAATAAGATCATCAGCTGTCTTAGAAAACACTGTCATTTGAGTCAAACAACAACAGAAAGCGAATGCTTCCATTATCAAGCTTCCAAGCTCTTGTTTCAGCTCCATTCGAGTTTTTAACGCTACATAGATAGCGTTGTACTGAGCCAGACCAGCGAGCATCCTGTCTCCGACAGTGGCCAATCTCCATCTCTTGGAAGAAGTACTCAACAGGTCACAATGGGCAATCCATTCTCTATTGTTCGAGCCCCCAACTGTAAGAGGTTACATCCCCCTGCCCCCAACCTACTGCGCGTGTCTAACAAGCACATCCTAATTTAAATCACAGAGGTTTTCTCCATACTCAAAATCTAGAAATGCAAGAAAATTAAGTTGCAAGTAAGAGTAATGGGGATTATGCACAAACCAGAGTTTTATTTATATGCAACAGACAATTGTCTAGAATTGATTATTGGAAAATGTCAGGTACATTGCTGGTGCTATATAAATGCTAAACAACAACAATAATTTAACTCTTTAGATTTACAAAAACCATGGAACTACAGAGCCACCTACTTTGACTTCATTTTCAACACACAGGTGTAAGATACAGTATCAAACTATTTTGCCTTTAGATAACACCTCCCCTAAACAAGGCTGTGTTCCCACCTGCGGCAGCAGTGGCGGCAGCAGGAGGGGCGAGGGAAGACACGGCTGCACAGAGGAGCCAGCCGACGGGAAAAGAGACGGTGAGAATGGGGATCTGCCGCGGCTTCTCTCACGTGTCAGGGCACAAAATTCTGCCCTGACATGTGCGAGAGAAGCCGCGGCAGATCCCTGTTCGCACCGTCTCTTTCCCCGTTGGCCGGCTCCTCTGCGCTGCCGCGTCTTCCCTCGCCCCTCCCGCTGCTGCCACTGCTTCCACAGGTGGGAACGTAGCCTAAGGCTCTCTCCAAAATCTGTACTGTAGTTCTCTGGAGAACCGTACAGGCTACCTTTGATTAGCACAGGACAGAAGACAGGCCCTTATGAGCATAAGAGCAACTCAGAAAATGCTAAATTACATCAACTAAGGATTGCCATAGAACACTATGTTCTACACTTATTGCTGCACAAGTTGAGAACAGAAAACCCTGCTACAGCCGAGTAGCACTAACACACAGTTGGCCTTGGATTTCAGTTAGAATGGCAAATGCCCAAACCTATGGTGCCTTTCACAGGGAACAAGATGTTCTTTGGGTTTTTTAAACAGATGACAAAGGAAGGAGGCTCTACGTGAAACAGCTCTTTGAAACTGTACAAAACAAGGTAGGCAGCAAACATAGCATTATCCACATTTTCTAACCAGGCTTAAGAGGTCTAACAAAAATAAGGCCACAGAATACAAATGCATTCTGCTATCAATTTGAGATTGAAGGTACAAAATCAAATCTAGTGAAATTAAAGCAGACTAAAGACAGGATTCAATCGACAGCCAGAAAAGGGCAGCGGCTGCTGCTCAGTCCTTAAGAAGTTTCAAACAAAGAAGAACATCTGAAGAAATGGGTAGAAGCTGGAGACAAAGGGTGATTTCAGAGGTTACGAGTCTGAAATTCACCCCGCCTGAACCACAGTCAAACACGGGCTGTGTTTGACTGTGGTGAATTTCTGTTTGCTCGCCGCCAGATGTTCATCACAGTCAAGCACAGCCCGTGTTTGCATTCACCACACTTCTGGACCTCTGGACGTGAGGAGGTTGAGAAGTGTGGTGAAAGGCCACCAAGGCCGTGGTGAACGGAAAGTAACTTTTGTTTACTTACCGTTCACCGCGGTCAATGGCATTCACCCCCGTCTGTGGTTGCGGCAACGGCCGGATTGGCCGCTGCCCATCGGGAGGGCCGCCAGGGCCAGGCGGCAGCACGTTGTGCCGTGCGGCCCCGCCCCTTCCGTGTGTGTGTGTGTGTGTGCGTGCGCGTGCCGCTTTAGACGTGACAGGCGGCCGCTTTCACCACGGGCCATGGTTTGGCGGTCCCCACGACTGGGGGTAATGGGGCGCATGTCTGTTGGTGCGCCCCTTCACCCCCGGCAGTGGTCCAACTCACCCCACGGCCCGTGGTGAAAGCGGCTGCCCGTCACGTCTGAAATCATCCAAAATATGGGTAGAATTTCTTCAATTAAGAACATTTGGGGGCATATGGATGGGAGAAATTAGGAGACTAATCCTCCTCTTTCCGCTGGTTGAGGAAAACAGCTCCACTAAAAAGAATAGGCTACTCACTGTGCAAACAAAATTTTCAATAGAAATTGACTATGACTCACTCTACATCAACATACAGTTTCCAAACTGTTCCCTTGGGCAGCTGAATAATCATGCCAACACAATACCACTCCCCGACACCCCCCCTCAAAAGGTTTTACAGTCTTTGCTGAATTACCATTTAAGCAGTAATGCTGTGCCTGTTATTTAATAAACCGTTCTAAAGTCTGGTTCATACATGGACAAACTGTACAGACAAGCCAAACATCTTTGTATGCTTTAAGTAAGGAACTCAAGGATGTTGTGCTTTTTTTTTTTTAAAAAAAGCAACACACCACATCTCCCCCCCCCCCCCCC
>QEPC01014531.1:762039-802775 GCA_003113815.1 Sphenodon punctatus
CCCCCCCCCCCCCCCCAAACAAACCCTACAGAATGACTTGTTTCTTGTATAAAACGTTTATACACACAAATGAAAGAACTATAAAAAAGTGTCATGGTCATCTGCAAAACAGCAGCAAATATCAATCAAGTCAGGCAGGTACTCTGGTAAACGTCATACTTATGGGTGTAGTTAACGGGTGTAATTATAGGGAGGTAGGGGGCAACTTACTGTCCCCAGCTTCAGTGCTGCCCCGAGGTAGAGAACTGGGGCTGGAAGACCAAGGCAAAGTGCAGGTGCATGGAGCCTATGTTATAAGCAAGCACAATATGCGCGATCGTACAATGTCTTTATTGCTTACATGGTGTGTGAGTTAAGGTGGGAGGCTTAACTTTCAACTTCCATGGTTTCTGAAGTACGAGTGAATTAGTAAGAGCCTTTAACTCCTCTCTTAAACCAAAGATATCTAGGATTATTATAATGGAAGTGAATATCCTGGGTTGTTCCCAATTCATGGTCAATTTCAATCTATTTTACTGTAACGAAGCTTCTCCAAATATATTTAGATTTAACACTGTAGTCATGACTGACAAAAGCCAGGAAATCTGAAATGACTTGTGTCAAATTTTATTTGGTTTTGTCAGAAAGAGACAGAGGATGGAGAAGGGAAGGGGGCGGAGAAAGGAGAGAATGACAACATCTGAACTGAAAATGCACAACTGACTTCATTACAGTACCATCTATTGAACAGAATCACAGGATCCAAGCCAGTCACTATTTTTTAAAAGCTCCCTCCCCTGGCTTCAGACCCTGCCAAGCTGTCCAAATAGCCCAGCTGAAAGCAAAGGAGGTATATCCAAGGTATTCTGGGGGAAAACGACAGCTTAAGTAGTTTGCCACCCTGGGACTCTGGATGACTGGAGAACTTCAGCCAGTTTTATCGCTCTTAGCTTCCCCTCCTTCAGCCCCCACGCTTCACAGCTGCCACCTGCACTTGAGCCAGGGCTCCATGGACAAGTATAAGAATCATGCAGAGTATTAGGGCTTAATTTGGGGGGAGGTTGGGAGTTTTTACTGTTTGAATTTTATTGTTGTTTTATTAATTGTGAGCTGCCTTGAGCCTCTATTGGAAGGGCGGTGTATAATCTGAATAAACGAACACAAACACATAATCAATCAATGAATCGAGGGAGGGGAGGCTTGCCAGGGCTCAGTTACGGCAATGAAATTCAAGGAAGGGACTGAGCCCCAGGGAAATGTTCCCAGCAGGAGTGAGCACCCAAAGTAGGAAAGACCAGGGAAAGGCTGAAATTGGCCATTTAGAGGCTGGAAATGAAAGTCAAAAAAAACTGGATGGTTTATTTGGCTTTCATTAACAACTTTCCGGCCCTACCCTGCTGGCCACGGTATAGATTAAACCACAAGAACTCCTGTTTTCTATTCAGCTGTAGAGAGGCAGGTTAGTCCAGCGGTTGGGTTGCTAGTTAGAGAACTGGGTTCGTTCCCCTGCTGTGCCAGGCTCAGGCATAGAAGCATGGATTCTGGGGCAGGTTAGAGCCCAGAAAGGGCAATTGGGACTCTTACCTGTGAATTGCCCTTCCGTAGCCTTACAGGGAGTTTATTCGGACTCAGGAGAGCGATCTCACTCTTGTCCACTAGGAGGCAGCATAGACTTTCCACTGGGCACGCGTAGGGAGAGCGCGCCCTCGCTTCCCCAGGAGTATCACAGCCGAAGTATCCGTAATCTGAAAGAAACATAAACAGAACCTTCCCCGAAACTTCGAGGAGTAACGTTAACCGAACCCCCATGAGAAGGGGACTAAACCCTCCCTAGAACTGAAGGGGTAACTCAACAAAACAGCCCAGGCGGGCCGAATAAACTCCCTGTAAGGCTACAGAAGGGCAATTCACAGGTAAGAATCCCAATTACCCTTTCTATAGCCTTCAGTCCGTTTATTCGGACTCAGGGAGATAACAGAGCAGTAATATTTATTTGGTAGTGAAGGGACAATCAGGTTTAACAAGTCCCTAGTACCCCTTGAAGGATCCGCCTGCCGAAGACGGTCTTGGCGGATTGGTGCAGATCAATTTTATAGTGCCTGGTGAAAGTATGCAGGTTTTTCCAGGTGGCTGCCTTGCATATTTCACCTAGTGGGGCCTGGGAGTGGAACGCCGAATTGGTGGCCGCCCCCTGGGTAGAGTGGGCCACGATAGGATTGGGAGGCTGGAGGCCGGAAGCTTTGTATGCTTCGGCGATGCAGGTCGAGATCCAGCTGGCAATGACTGATTTGGAGGCCTTTTTGCCCCTGTGCCGGGGATGATAGTTTACTAGAAGGCTAGAGGAACGTCTGAAGGAGGCCGAACGATGCAGGTATTTTTTAGAGCCCTGTGTACATCCAGCGAATGCCACAGTTTCTCTAGAGGGTGACGGAGGAAGGAGGTACCCAGAAGAAGGAGACAGACCGATTCCTTCCTGAAGGAACAGAGGGAAGGGTCTGCCGACAGAGCCCCAATCTCGAAAATACGTCTGGCCGAGGTAATGGCTATTAGGAAGACCACCTTAATTGAAAGGTAGAATACTGAGACCTGGTTCAGGGGTTTGAATGGGGGCCCTGTTAGCGCCTTAAGAACCAGGTTGAGGTTTCAGTTAGGGAACCTGTGTACTACTGGTGGGGAAATTTGACAGGTGGCCCTAATGAACTGGCGTACATGAGGGTGGGTCGAAAGGCGTAGTTTACCAGAAGCCCCCAAGATACTATCAATTGCGGCCAACTGTCTGGACAGAGTGTTGGGACGTAGGCCTTTGTCCAATCCCTCTTGTAAGAACTGGAGGACCTGGCCTACAGAGGGAGACTGTGGGGGAACAAGTCTAGACTGGCACCAACCCACAAAGACCTTCCAAGTACACTGGTATATGCGTTGGGTGAATTTTCGCTTAGATGCCAGTAGAGTGCATATAACAGAGTCAGAGTAGCCCAGACCCTGAAGAGCTAAGGTCTCAACAGCCATGCTGTTAGTTTCAGAAACTCCGGCTGCTGATAAAGGATGGGTCCCTGTGACAGCAGGTGTTGTGTGACAGGTAAGTTGAGGAGGTTCCCATGTGACAGGGTGAGCAAGTCTGTGAACCATGGCTGACGAGGTCAAAACTGGGCTACAAATATCACAGTGGCTCGCTGGTGTTAGCATCGGTGGATCGCTTGGCTGAGTAAGGGGAATGGAGGGAAGGCGTAGAGAAGA
Organism: Sphenodon punctatus; assembly: GCA_003113815.1. Lineage (NCBI taxonomy): Eukaryota > Metazoa > Chordata > Lepidosauria > Sphenodontia > Sphenodontidae > Sphenodon > Sphenodon punctatus. The sequence continues at coordinate 765,256 of QEPC01014531.1, forward strand.
CCCGGAGGCCATTGGCGACTGAGAGCATCGGGAGCTTCGGATTTGGGGTGTGGGCTCCTGCTGAAAAAGCGGGGCAACTTGTAGTTGGTCGGGGAGGCAAATAGGTTGAGGATCGGGGTGCCGAACGTCTCGATGATAAGTTGGAATGCGGTCGGGCTGAGGGACCATTCCCCTGGGTCCAGAGCCTAGCAGCTCAACCAGTCTGCTTCGACACTGTCTACACCCTTTATGTGGAGGGCCGATAGAGAGAGTAGGTGAGACTCTGCCCAACGCATCAAGCGGGAGGCTTACTTGTGCAGCATCTTTGACCGGGAGCCCCCCTGATGGTTGACGTAAGCCATGGCTGTGGTGTTGTCCGTGAAGACGAGCACATGGCAAACTTCCAGTAGGGTGATGAACTGTTGGAGGGCTAGTCGAAAGGCCTTGAGCTCCAACCAACTGACGCTGCGGGTGGCATCTGTGGCTGACCAGATCCCCTGTGAAGTTGTTGCCGATGTGGGCTCCCCACCCGGAGAGACTGGCATCCGTTGTCAGTATGATCTGGTGCGGCTGTTAGGGGGACGCTGTGCAGAAAATGGTGTGGGTCCTCCCACTAGCTGAACGAGTGTAGGGTCTCGGTCAGGACAGAGAGATACCGGGCAGTTGTTGATTATATGAATTTGTCAGGGGCGAAGCAGTTGTTGGAGGCTGCGTGCATGAAACCGAGCTCACTGAAGGTGGCGCGTGCAGGAAGTCATGGATTCGATCAGGGACGCTAGCATTCGTAGGGAAGTACGCGGCTGCGTTCGTATGGAAGATATGAGGTTCCTGATCTTGTGTTGCCGAGAGGGTGGTATGAATACCCTGTCTAGGCGGGTGTGGAATATTACCCCCAGGTGTTCTAGGTGCTGACTGGGGGTCAGGTGACTTTTGGCTCGGTTGATTTGAAATCCGTGGCACTCCAGGTAAGAGATGGTGTGCTGGAGGTGAGCCTGAGCGAGATCTCGAGACACTTCCCAAATCAGGATGTCGTCTAAGTAAGCGAAGACGGCTATGCCCTCGAGCCAGCGGTTCGCAATGAGGGGCATCAACATTTTTGTAAACATTCTGGGTGCTGTGGCCAGGCCAAATGGGAGTGCCCGGTATTGCCAATGCTGGTTGCTGTTGGCAAAGCGGAGCCATCGACGGTGAGCCGGGAGGATGGGAACGTGGAGGTATGCGTCTTTTAGGTCCAAGGAAGAGAGCCAGTTGTCTTTCGATATCGCTAGTGTGATGGAGGCCAAGGTTTCCATCTTGAACTTCTGAAGGCTGATGGACTTGTTGAGGTGTTTCAGATCCAGGACCGCTCTCCATTCTCCGCTTTTCTTTTGTACGAGGAAGAGGATCGAAGAGTCCCCTTCCCTTCTCGTGCCATGGCACTCTTTCTATGGCACCCATCTTCTGCAGTCTGTCGATTTCGGACCGCATTGCCTCGCACTTGCTGGTGATGTGTGAGAGGGGGGAAATGCAGAAGAATTCCCTTGGCCTGGTTTTGAATTCGATAGAGTATCCTCTTGTTACTGTTTGTTGGGCCCAGCTGTCTGAAGTGGTCTAGGTCCACTGCCGAGTAAAGTGCAGGAGCCTTCCTCCGAGCCGGTCGGAGCCGGGGGAGGAGGGCACAAAGGAGTCAGGACTCCTGCTTACGTGAAGGTGACCTGGGGCATCTGGTATAAGCGGAGTGTGTGGCTGACCTGTTCGGTTTTGATCCGCGTCCCCTATGTCCTCTACCGTGCTGTTGGGAGCTCCCGGCATTGTACGAGGAAAAGGCACATATGGGTCCCTGGTTGAATCTCGGAAAGGGGCGAAAGAAACTCTTGAAAGCTTGCACCTGGTTAAGGGAGTGCTTCTTTTCTTTGTTAGAGGCATCGGAGACAGCCTTGTCCAGTGCAGGGCCGAACAGTTTGCCCCCCCTGAATCTGCTGTTTACCAGTAGGTTTTTGGCGTGTGCATCTGCGCGCCATGAACGGAGCCATAGTTGGCGGCATGCTGCTACGTTTGCCACCATACCCCTGGCTGCCCAGGTTACAATGTCCATGGAGGCGTCCATGAGGAAAGTGTGGGCAAGCGTGACATTAGCAGCCAGCTTGCACGAGAGCGAGGCTGAAATGTTCGTGTCTTTTGCCAGCTTGAACCACTTCATGATGGCTCTGGAAGCAGTAGTAGCCATCTGCAGGGTATATGACAATGCCTCGTAACTCTTGTGGAGTCCTATTTCTATTCCTTTGTCAGTGGGATCCTTAGGCAGAAGGTCTTCTGCTGAGGGGAATACAGACTGGCGGACAAGGGAGGCGGCTGCTGCATCTACCTTGGGAGGCTTGAATATGGGGTCACTCTGCTTGGTGAACGTGTATAGGGTCTGCTGGACTGACAGTTTGGTCACTTTAGTGGGCTGTTTCCATTGGGCCTTAATGATCTTTTCAAAGACCGGTCCAGGGTGACCCCCTTGCCACCACCATGGAGCCTGGGAATATAGTCCTTGTCTGAATCCTCGCCATCAGAGGATGAATCAGAGTCTCTCTTTTTTGGTGTGCTCGGGGTGATTCTGAATACCCTCTCCGCCGTCCTGAGGAGTTTGGAGCCCTGGCCAGTCGGGAGTTCCCTGCCCACATCCTTGGGGCCCTTTGACAGGATCTCCTCCCATTCTGGGGTGTCATGGTCCACTTCTCCCGAGGAGTAGTCGTCATTATTCTCTGAATCCTCCGAGGGGGAGGCGGCCACGGGTGGGGGGGTTCTGGCTCAAGCGTGGGCCTTGCACTTTTTTCGCGGGGGTTGCGGGGTGGGTTCCGAGTCTGAAGAGGTGGCCAAAAACTCGCCTTCCTCTGAGGGGGACTCGCCTTGCTCATTCTCTGAGGAAGACCCAAGAAGGTCCTTGAGGGAATGCTTGTCAGCCCGCTTGCGGGGATCCTTTCAGCTCTCTTAGTCCCCTTTAAAGGAAGATGGGGGGGCTGGTTTTTTGAGCGTTTTTGTGCCCTGTTTTGGTTGCCCCCAATATGCGCTAGGACCCCCATCATGGACCTGAGCGTGTCCATCTGGAGCGTTTTAAAGGACTCCATAGAGTGCTCCCCCCTTACTTGTGAGGAGGCAGAAGTGGCTGCCTCCTCCTCTTCCTCAATTTCCAGTTTTTCATGTCCGTCCTCCATGTTGCCACATGGCTCCTCCGTCTGCAGAGCGGGGGCAGCGGTCTGGGCGGGACATTCCAGCGCGGTTTCGCTTTCGCGCTGGGGCGAAGCGGCGCCTTCTCGACGCGACACGGTTCAGAGGGCGGCCACCGTGCGGGTTTTGGCGGTCTCTGCCATTTCAGGAGTGTGTCCTGGAGGGTCATACCCGGAGGCCGAACCCTCAACGCCTGAAAACCCAGGCTGTACTCGGGGGCCGGCACCGGGAGAAAGATGGAGCGGGACGCTGCTCCATCTGGCCAATGCTGTGGTGTGGGCCGAAGCCTGGCAAAAATTGAGCCCCTCTCTCATAAGGAGAAAGAGGGTTAGAAAGTAAGAGGAGGGGGTGCGGAGCACACCTGCTGCGTGTCCTATCGGATCAGAGGCAGACTTTCGACTGGTGAAGCGAGGGCGCGCTCTCCCTACGCATGCCCAGTGGAAAGTCTATGCTGCCTCCTAGTGGACAAGAGGAAGATTGCTCCCCTGAATCTGAATAAACGGACTGAAGGCTATAGAAATTCTTCTTTTTTTAAAAAAAACAAAACAAAATAAGCACTGATTCAAAGAAGGGTAAGAAACAGCAGTGGAGACAGGTGCATGGGGTTTTAAAGATTACCTATGCAAATCAAAAGCTATACTTTGAAGTCAAGATCCTCAAGTCCACTTTTGGGACAACAGATGAGTTTTGTGGCAGATTCCACAACTGCCCTGCTGTAAAGCACACGAGGCATTTGGGTGCTTCTCACAAGGCTGTCCCAGCAGGGGAAGCAAACATGGAGCACAGCTCATGCTAGCTTTTGCCACAGGGGTGCGGGTGGGAGGGCAGGAAGGTGAAAAGGGTGTGCATGGCAGGCTACTGCACTCCGTGCCAGCTTCTCCCACTGGAGAGCTTGGTGGGATCATGCCCTTAATCTTCATTTCAGGAGCCTGGCTCGTGAAAGCTTATGGGACCATTTAAAATAAAATCAGCAAGATCTGCCTCATTGTCAGTAGATACAATTTCTCTCCCCACACTTTCTCGAGTGTATCATTTTCTAACACAGCTGCTATTCTCTACCCAACGGTATTTTATGCAATAAGGTTAGAATCAGAGGCTCTCAAGAGTCAGAAGGGACCCCTGAAGGGTCATCTAGTCCAACTCCCTGTTTGGAGGCAGGATGACTGCAGCTACAACATCCCCGTTCTGCATCCATAGCATGCAAAACCCTTTAAGATCTTGCAGGAAGGGAGCGGAATGTTTAGAATAGAATAGCCACTTACAACAGAGAAACTAGATAAAAGGTCTCCCGTCTACCTGTCTCTTTCATTAAGGAAATACTCTCTTCTTTACGCTCATCATAGACTCTCGTGCCAGCTACTTCTCGTAGCAGCTTCAGTCTCTGAGAGTCAGGAGCTGTGGCCATCTGGTTGATCTAGGAAATTCAAGGAAATTAGAGTCAAAGATATTCTGAACATGCTGTTCTTTACGCAGTAATAAAAATCACCATCACATAAGAGATTCTGCATGGTGCTGTTCTTTAGAACTGTAACAGCTACAGAAAAAATTGCTCATTTTTAAGAGGCAAGAAGTCATACTGCTATGACTGCTGTAATACATTTTAATTCATGATAGGAGACTGCATAAATTCAGTATGAGTCAATGTGCTGGAATTCATAAGGAGAAATATCGAATTAAACGCAGATACTTTAATATCCAGCTGCCACAAAAACACTTCTCTGTCGCATGGTGGAGGATACTGGAAGTATTTTGATATACTATAGGCAAAGAAAGATCTTTGTCGTTCAACTAACCCAACTCGTAAGCAATTGTGCTAACTGATCTTGGTGCCAAATTCACTATTTTTCACTAGAAAGAAAAAGCAACAAAAATGTTATGGTATGTAAAACAAACACTAACTCACATATAGAACTGTACATTCTTTGGCTCTAATCATACAACTGAATCCATGTGGGCCAACTTCTCTATCTGCATGAAGCCCCTGTATCAAAGTTATTTTCTAACTGAAACTTATTTGTTTGTTCCCATGGGAGGTGAATAAAAGTATATTGTGTTGCTGAACTGGAATACTGGTATTGTTTTTCCAGAGTGAGACTGCTGTGCTAGCCCAAAATATAAGAGCAGGAGACAGAGCAGTTCATATGAGATTTTTTATTCCATCAACTTCTGTTGGCTAGAACATGCAAGCTTTCACAACAACAGGTGTCACCCACCGAGGCAGACGATGTCCTTGAGACAATGAGGGCAACCAGTTGTAAATGATATCCTTGCCCATCCTGGTTGGTGAAAGCCAGCCGTGGGAGACTGGGGCCTTCGCGGTCTGGGATTGTCAGTGACTCCCTTCGGGAGGGCAAGGAACTGGATGGCAGTTGTTCGACCCTTGCTCATAAAAACCATCACTTGACGCGGACTCCTTGGGCAGCTATCAGCAGGTCTCAAACCTTCCCTTTTTAGGGAAGGTTACTGAGCAGGTGGTTGCCAGGCAGCTATGGGGACATCTAGATGGAATCAGATTCCTGGACCCAAGTTAGTCCGGCTTTCGTCCTGGGTATAGCACTGGACTGGGTTTGCGGTGTTGGTTGACAATCTTTGCCGAAAGATTGACAGGGGATATTTTAACCTGTTGATCCTTTTAGATCTTTCAGCAACCTTTGAAACAGTTAATCATGAGGTATTGTTGATACGGCTGGGGGACGGCTCAAGAGCGGTTCCGTTCCTTTCTGTCAGAGGTTTCAGCAGGCGGCGATTGTTTTCATCCCCCTGGCCCCCTCTCTTGTGGGGTCCTGCAGGGTTCCATCCTGTCTGCCCTCCTGTTCAACATGTATCTAGGGCCCCTGGGCGAGATCATGTGTAGATTTGGGGGTGTGCTGTCTTCAATATGTGGATGACACCCAGATTTACTTATCTTTTTCATCCAACCCAGGCCCTGCAGTCTTGGTGCTTACTCAGTGCCTGGCTGCTATTGGGGATTGGATGGCGAGATGTCTACGTCCCTTTCTTTCCAATGTGGATTTGGCCACCATCATCCATGCCTTCATTACCTCGAGGCGGAACTACTGCAATGCGCTCTACGCGGAGCTGTCCTTGAAGACTGTTTGGGGGCTGCAGCTGGTGCAGAATGCGGTGGCTCGCCTCTTGATGGGGGTGGGTTGTCGGGAGCACATTACACCCATGCTTAAGAATCTGCACTGGCTGCCTATAGCGTTACGGGCACAATTCAAGGTGCTGGTATTGACCTATAATGCCCTAAATGGCTCGGATGCTACATACCTAAAAGGACCGCCTTCTTTTTTATGGCCCTTCCTCTTGCAGGTTCCATCCTTGGCCCAGTTTTATACGATTCGGGCCCGCAGAGAGGCATTCTCAGTGTCTGCCTCACAGCTTTGGAACTCCCTTCCCTTGGAAATTTGCCTAAACTCTAGTCTGAATGTCTTCCAGAGACAACGTAAGACCTTTAAATTCAGCCTGACATTTAGTGGGCAGGGATAGGGGGTTGGGGGGGCGTAAAGGGGTGTTTTTAGTTTTTGTGGGTTTTAATTATGTATTTTATATTTGTATTAAATTTATATATTTACTGTGAGCTGCCCAGAGCCTCAGGGAATAGGGCAGGACATAAATATAAATAAATAAAATGAAAAGGTCCCTCTGAGGCCTGAAAACATGAGGTCCCTCTGAGGCCTGAATACACTCACCAATGGAAAATTTATTTATCTGTCTGATTTTTACCCTACCCTTCCTGAATGGCTCATAAAACATAAAAACAGCATATAAAAACATATTTATGTTGTTTTATATCCCAACCTCCACACCAACCCCAACCCACTCCATCTCACCATAAACCCCAAACCCATCCCCCAACCAGCCCTATTCCCCCCCCCCCCCAATCCGAATGCCTTTTTTAAACAAAAAATCTGCCTCCAAAAGATGCTTAGGCCCCGATTTAGACTAACCCCCGGGAGAAGAGAGTTCCACAAGACTGGGGCAGCGCATGAGAACGCCCTTCTGTGCACCCCCACCCTACGGACAGGAGTAGTAGATGGAACCTGCAGGAGGGCACTCCCAACTGACTGCAGGGTTCACACTGGAAGATGAGCAGGACAGGTGGTCATTCCGATATGCAGGGGCCAGACTGTTTAGGGCTTTAAAGGTCAATCCAGCAGCTTGAATTGTGCCCAGAAGACTATATACAGCCGGCGCAGACTTCGGAACACCAGTGTAATGTGCTCCTTGTGACTCGTCCCCAAAAGGAGCCGAGCTGCTGCGTTCTACACCAGCTGCAGTTTCCGAACAATCAAGGGCAGTCCCACGTAGAGCACGTTGTAGTCATCTAGCCTCAAGGTGATGAAAGCATGGATGACAGTGGCCAGATCTGAATCAGAAAGAAAAGGCCGAGTTTCCCTTATCAATCTCTAGGCGCAGATCGTAGACCAAGAAACAAGCGCCGTCTCTGTGCCGTACCCAGGATGAAAACCCAACTGAAACGGGTCCAGGAATTCGACAGCATCAAAATAAGCCCAGAGCTGCCGGCCAACCACCCATTCAATAACCTTCCCTAAAAAGGGAAGGTTAGAAACAGGCCAATAGCTGGCTGAGGAGCCAGCATCTAAAGATGGTTTCTTAAGCAGGGGCCAGACAATTGCCATTTTAAGGGCACCCGACACCCCGCCCTCCTGAACGGCAGCGTTGACAACCCCAGCTAGCAACGACTCCAACGTCTCCCAGATGGCTTTCACCATCCAGGACGAGCAAGGATCTAATTCACAACTGGTTGCCCTCAGCATCCCAAGCACTGGTGGCTGTTATCAACTGAAACCATTCCAGATAACTAAGATGAGACTGAGCTTCAATGACCCCAAACTCTGATCCTCCAGTCAAAGTGGCACCACTAAAGTCGAGGTGAATACGAGCAATTCTCGGTCTGTAAAGTAATTAATAAAAATGTTTCAGTGGGCAGTAGATGACTCATTTCCTGCTGGAGATAGGCCAGATCAGCCAGGAGTCTCACCACCTGGAGCATCTCTGCCGGATGGGACGTTGCAGTCGCTATGCTAGCGGAGAAGAAAACTCTCTTCACTGCCATCACAGCCATGGCATAGTCCTTCAAAAATGATCTATGCTGCTGATCGGTTTCAGGCAAATAGAGCGCCACCTGCGCTCTAACCCCCTACCTTCCCACTTCATCTGCCTCAGACCCTCCATATACCAGGGGGACCTGTGCTGTCGAAGCAGTGGGAGCACAGCCTGGGTGCAACTGTGTCGATGGCCGTGGTAAAAGTGTCATTCCACAAGGCGACCAGGTCATCAACTGAGTAGCCATCAAGGTCAGTAGGAATATCCCAAGAAAGCTCTGGAAACTAATTGGATCCATTAGTCTCTGGGGGTGGAACAATCAAGCCAGTAAGGGACCATCTAGTCCAATCCCCTGCAGGGATGTAGAGGACCACAGCTATAATATCCCTGACAGATTGCCGTCCAGCCTGTTTCTGAAAACCTCCAGTGACAGAGAGCTTACGACCTCCCTAGGCAATTTGTTCCATTGCCACACAACTCTGTTAGGAAATCTTTCTTCATTTAACCAAAATCTACCCTTGTGTAATTTGAGTCCATAATTTCTAGTCCTACCCTCTGTAGCAATACATAACAGCTCCTTGCTGTTATGAGGTAGCCCTTCAGATATCTGAAAACGGATGCGTCTCCCCTTAATCTTCTCTTGGCTAAATAGACCCAGTTCCTTCAACCTTTCCTCGTAAGAATTCCTTTCCAGACCTTTTATCATTTTTGCTGTCTTCCCCTGAACCTGCTGCAATTTGACAATGTCCTTCTTAAAATAAGGAATCCCAAACTGGCCACAGTATTCCAGATAAGGTCTGACCAGTGCCGAATAGAGTGGAATTATTACCTTGACTTGGAAACAATGCTCCTGCTAATGCAGTTCAAAACTGCATTCGCGGTCTTTGCGGGCACATCACAATGCTGACTCGTTCCATTTGTGATCAACCACAAACCCTATATGGTTTTTACGTGTGTTGCTACCAAGTCAGCTATCCCCCATATCATACTTGTGCATTTGGGGGAACGTCTTCCACGGAGACATTGGGGACGGTGCTGGTGAGGGTAGTGAACGCGTCCTTGCAGCAGGGGAGGTTGTCGCCCTGCCTCAAGGAGGCTGTGGTATGCTCCCTGCTGAAAAAAACATCTTTGGACGTGGATGCGCTTGCCAGTTACTGACCTGTCTCTAACCTTCCCTTTTTAGGGAAAGTTATTGAGCGGGCGGTGGCACTCCAGCTCCAGGGGCATCTGGACGGCATCGGTTTCCTAGACCCTTTTCAATCTGGGTTCCGCCCCGGCTATGGCACCGAGACGGCGTTGGTGGCCTTGGTAGACGTCCTCCGCCGGGAGATGGACTCAGGATGTTCAACATTTCTTATCCTGCTAGATCTCTCGGCCGCTTTTGATACCGTGGACCATGGGCTGCTACTGAGATAGCTGCATGACCCGGGGGGGTCTGGACGGGACTGTTCTTGAATGATTCTGCTCATTCCTCTCGGGGAGGAGTCAGCGGGTGGTGCTGGGGGAGGAGACATCGTGCCCCCGCGCTTTATTGTGTGGCGTTCCGCAGGGTTCTATCCTGTCTCCATTATTATTTAACATATATATGCAGCCCTTGAGGGAGGTTGTGAGAGGGTTCGGGGTGCGGTGCCAACAGTATGCTGATGATACTCAGCTGTACCTCTCCTTTTCAACTGACCCAGACCCTGCTGTCTTGTTGCTATCCCAGTGTTTGGAGGCCGTGGAGGAATGGATGCGGCTGAGCAGACTGAAACTCAATCCCGATAAGACGGAGGTGGTGATGGTGGGGAGAGGGAAGGAGGTAGTGGCCCCCCTGGTTGGGGGGGGTTCGCCCTCCTATAGCTCAGCCGGTTCGGAGCCTGGGGGTGATACTGGACGCAGACCTCCGCCTGGAGCGGCATGTGGAGGCAGTCGCTATGGCTGCCTTCCGCCAGCTGTATCTGGTGCGTAGGCTGCGTCCGTTCGTCTCCGGCCTGGACTTGGCCTCCCTCATCCATGCCTTCGTCACCTCGAGGCTAGACTACTGTAACGCGCTCTACGTGGGGCTTCCCTTGTTCCTGGTCCGGAGGTTGCAGCTAGTGCAGAATGCAGCGGTTCGTCTCTTTACGGGCACGGGCCACCGGGAGCATATTACATCTGTGCTCCGAGCTCTGCACTGGTTGCCGTTAGCGTGCCGAGCCAGGTTCAAGGTTTTGGTGTTGATCTATAAAACCCTACACGGTCTGGGCCCCTCATACCTCAGGGACCGCCTCGCCCCAGAACGGCTCCTTCGGTCTGCCGGGGGTGCCTTCTTGGAGGTCCCCCATGTTAAGAGGGGGGCCACAATGGAGAGGGCATTCTCGGTGGCCGCACCGTGCCTTTGGAACTCCCTTCCGGAGGAAGCTCGCCTGGCCCCAAGCCTGTTGACATTCCGGCAAAGTTGTAAAACCTGGCTGTTCGCCCAGGCCAGGCCTTTGGGGAGGGTGAGGGGTTTTTAGCTCCCCCACCTGACTTGTTATTTATTATATATTATTTATGATATTTAGCCCTGTTTTAATATTTTAATATTACTGTATGAAATGTTTTAAATTGTTTTTATTGTATTTTACTGTTGAAAGCCGCCCCGGGCTGCTTTGCAGGAGGGGCGGGGTACAAATCCATTAAATAAATAAATAAAATAAATAAATAAAGAACTTTATTATTTATGCTGGATGTATTTCATTTTATTAATTTCAGTTCACATTTTCAACCTAGCAAGATTTTTTTGCATTTTAGTTCCATCTTCAAAGGCGTTAGTGACCCATCTCAGTTTCATGTCATCTGCAGGCTTGATCAGTATATTTCATCCAAGTCATTAAAGATGCTGAATAGCATCAGGTCCAGGACCTGCGGAACTCCACTTAATGCCTCCTCACAGTTTGATGATAAATCATCTGAACTACTCTGTCTCCATATCTGGTATTGTTTTGTAATATCTGCAGTTTTGCTTGGCAAATATTTATTGAAAAAACTCGTTCTATTTTTTAAAAAACCCTTCTTGTGTAATCCAAAAATCAAGAATACAGCAACCGACAAATCAGGTGGTAGACTATTTTTTCTCCTCAATAAATGATTAAAAGTAAACATGACCTCTCCTTTAAGTAACTAAGATGAGACTTTTTACTTGACCAATCTTTTGTTGCTGACTGCATGTCAGCTAGTAAGCTTCATGGAGAACAACTTCGCAGAGCTGATCTCCACATTATAAATTATTATTATTATTTATATAGCGCAGGCAATGTACCTGGCACTGTACAATCAATCGTTACGGACAGGTCCCTACCCCTAAGGGACTTACAATCTAAGAGACAAGGGAGAGGTGAACGTCAGAAGAGACAAGAGTACATTCATGAGGTCGAGAAGTTGCAGGCGCACGTGCTTCACTTAATTACAGGGAACTAGATTCTAAGCAAGGGGAAGAGGACACAGTTTCACTCATGACAAGTTGGGAAGCCCGGATGGAAGAGGTGGGGATTTCAGGAGGGATTTGACAGTTGGGAGGGAGGGAGCAGAGCAACATATAGTGACTGTGTCTCCTTGTCAAACATGAGGAACACACACACAACTATCCTTCAATGTTATTCCACAATAAAATGTCATGCAGATCTAATAGTGACAATTACTTAAGAAAAATTTCCAAGGTTTTTTGGTCCAAGAAACACAATATGCCAAGGTGCCCCCCACCCCAAAACCGTGTCTATCTTGTTCTCTGTAAAGCACCAGGTACATTGCTTGCGCTATATAAAAGCTAATAATAATAATAATAATAAAAAGGACATGAGCTGAATCTTGGTATTTTCATGGCTCTTCTTACAAAGCGATTATCTGAGAAGCTAGGTTGAAGTGCATGCTGCAGACTAGAACTGTATCAGGTAGCACTTTAGTTACCCACGGGTAATTCCCACATTTCTGGGCACCCCAGAAGACACCCGACAGCTATGGATCTAGGAATCACCTTTAAAAAATCTAACAAAAGATATTCATTTCAATGAAAATGTTATTCAAAGAGTGTATTATTCATCAGCAAAAATACTCAAGTCTTCTCTATAAAATGATTGATTTTACTTTTCCTTTGTGAAAAACCTCAGTAACTATTTACAATCTTACCTTTCCTTGTTTGACAATATAGTAGGGATTACTGCGAGAAAACCCAGCACTTTCAAGAAGGTTCATCACATCATTTTTCCTGTAAGCAAGGTTTCTCAAATAGTAAGTCATGTTTCTCAAGTCTTTAGTTCACAAGAATAATTAAGTGGCAATTAACAAAGAAGTAAATTAATTTTTGTTAAGAATTCATGACAAAGTGACAACTGGATAACAACCAGATCAACAATATTAAGTGCACATTGCAGATACAATGCATATTTTCTATGTGTACTGAGGAAAACTTTGTGTGTGTTAATAGCTAATAATGAACTAACTTTAGGCCCTACTCATCAACATTAGGGCTTAAATATTGAAGGCAGTAGGAGATGTCTGATTAACATTGATGGGTGCAGCATTATTCCTTAAAGTGGAAGGCAGCACAAATTATTAATACTTTGCAATTTTCTCTTCATGCCCCAAATATAAAACTTGAAGGAAAAGTGATCAATTCTCTTTTCTGTAAGATGAATGAAACAGCAAACATTAACAGATGATGAAGCATTGGGGGTGGATGTACAGATCTTTCAACTCTGGAGATCAGATTTTAGAATCTGCTAACATCAATGAAAGTTGTCTTTTCTGGTCCATACTTATCCATAAAACTTCTCAGTCTATTTGATGGACAAGACTGGAAGCGTCTAGTTCAGATCAGGTCAAAACTTCTGGTGCTGGTTCTTACGTATAAAGCCCTATGCGGCTTGGGCCCTACCTATCTGCGGGATCGCCTCACTCCCCGTGCTTTTGACCGGCTCCTGCGGTTATCCAGGAGCGCCCTTCTCGAGGTCCCCAGAGTATTTAGGGGGGCTACTATGGAGAGGGTGTTCTCGGTGGCCGCTCCACGGCTGTGGAGTTCCCTCCCGGTGGAGGCCCCGAATCTTCCTTCATTTCGGCGGCAATGTAAGACCTGGCTGTTCCGTCAGGTCTTCGGCGAGGGGGAAGGAGTGAGGGTGGGTTGTTTAGGGGGATAGGGTGGAGTGTTTTGATTATGGGGGAGGTGATGCTCCCCTTTTACTTACTGTTTATCTTGTTTTATATACATTTTTATTCTTGTAAGCCACCCCCCGCTGCCTTTGGCAGGAGGGGTGGGGTACGGAATTTGATAAATAAATAAAACAAACGAACTTCATGAACAGTAATTTCTTGTGCAACAAAAGTGTGCAAAAATTCTAGAACAGAGTCTGAATCCACCCGCAAACGTCTGTAGTTTTACAACTCTTGAATTATGTTAACATGGGACGGTTACTTTAAGAAATTAAGATAGGTCAAATTCAAGCCACTACTTACAATTACATAAAGGCTGATGTTAGAGGTATAAAAATGTAACTTCGAGTGTTTCTATGAAACTGTATAGTAGCACACGTTCAATTCATAGTCATTTTGAAGCAAGAGGAAGAATACTTACGTCACCATTTTCTTGTCCAAGAAATATTGGTCCTTTTTGGCTCCAATAACTCTGCGAAGCGACACTTCTTCTTTGTCAATCTTAGGAAACAAAAAGGCACAAATTTAACTGCCTAGTCAGACACATATAAGTAGCTTAGACCGTTTATAGTATTTTTTTTATAGAGAAAGCTAAATCAAATGATAATTCAAAGAAAAATCAATCAAATGCAAAGTTGCATTTCTAAAAATAATAATTATTTATATAGCACAAACAATGTACCTAGCGCTTTACAATAAGCAATTATGGACAGGTCCCTGCCCCAGGAGGCTTAAAATCAAGGAGAGAAAAGGGAGGGGAGATGAAGGGGAGGGGAACAGGAGGAGAGACAAGTATACGTTCACAAAATTGAGACGCTGCAGGTGCTTCGCATAGTTACAGCGGAGAAGGGGATCCTGAATAAATCAGGAAGGAGTCTAAGGGGATGAGGAGCTAGGGAAAGCCTGATGAAAAGGCAGGTTTTCAGGTGGGATTTGAAGATTGGGATAGAGGGAGCAGAATGAACATATTCAGGGAGGAGTTCCACACGTGGAGGGAGAGAAGAAAATGTATGTTTCAACTTACTGGCAACCTGTTGTCTGAGTTGTCGAAGATGATCTCCACAAAAGCAGAAATAACACGAGGACCTGTGCCTTCCTAAAGAAAGATGATTATTGTGCTTAGCTTGATCCCTCTTGAAACAGATTTAAATATTTTACTGATGTCCTAACAAAAAGGTTAAACTGCTTTAATTTGCAAGGACTCGCATTTCTGAAAATAATTTTGTGCAGAAATGGTCGTGTAGGCCGCACTTTCATCTACAACGCAGGAACCACGGAAAGCGTGCATTAATCCTCTCACACTATACATTTATCAATGCAAGCTGCAGACAAGTCAGGGTTTTGGCTACGCCTCACTTAGGCATTTGAGGCAGGTGTACATACTGTGATCAAAATATTTAGAAGTCACACAAATATTATTGTTCTTTTGCAGTACTGCATCTTTCCAGATTAGCTACATTTTCAACAAAATTTGTTTCTTCAATATTTGCTTTTGAACGCGTTAGCTACTTGACAAGAACGGAATCGTTTCCGTTGTCACACTTTTGTTGTTTTCAGATATCTTCACTTACGTGCAACAAAGCCAGTCTTTGCTCGGGACGAAGATGACTAAACTCATCGCTGAGGACAAACTGGATTGCTGGAAAGAATGAATAAAAGGGTTTTGAAATTTCATCTTCAGGTGGAAAGCAACAGTTTACTTGTTTATAAAGAGACGAAGTGGTCCGAACGATCTCTTTTATTGGCCCAACTGTTGCTGGTGCGAACGTACAAGCTTTCGGGCCACGCCGGGCTCTTCCTCAGGCAGGTAGCGTAGCCAGTCAGAAATAGATAAAACTGAGCAAATGTAGGACAGATCTACATGAAAGGGCATGAGACGGATGGGCGTGGACAGGACAAAGTAGCAGGTGGGACGGGAGACAAGAGAGCGCAAGAGAGATGTGCTAGACATTTAAAAACAGCTGTAAAATTATATACTGGTGTAGGAGACAAAGAACCAATAGTGGTAAACACACAGTGGACGCAGTCCAGCTCCCATTGAAGTCAACGGCTCAACTCCCATTGATTTGTACAGAGCTGGATTGCGCTCAGTGTGTTTGCCCTCTGTGTGTGTGTTTAACCACTACCAATTGTTTCTTTGTCTTCTACACCAATATATAGTTTGAGAGTTGTTTTTAAATGTCTGGCACATCTCTCGCTCTCTCCTTACCCGTCTCCCACCTGCTACTATGTCCTATCCACTCCCACCCACTCATACAGACCTGCCCTACATTTGCGGTTTATATATTTCTACTGGCTATGCTACATGCCTGAGGAAGGGCCCTGTATTGCCTGAAAACTTGCTGATTTCCACCAACAGCAGTTGGTCCAATAAAAGATATCATTCAAACCACCGTGTCTCTCTGGCCCTTTTTACATGGGCTGCTGTGTGGGGGGTGTTTGCTCTGGTCTGTGTGCGGTGGGTGGGTGTAGACGGGCACACACTGGCACACACCAACACCCACCTTCATCCATCACCTACGCACGGAGCAACCACCGTTTTCGCCAGTTGCTCCATGCGTGGGTGATGGGTGGAGGTGGGCGTGCATGCGCGTTTGTAGGAGCACGGATTTCTGGGTGTTCATGTGTGGGTGCCGCCCGTGTAAAAAGGGTCTCTCTGTCACTTGGGACCAACACAGCAACCACACACTCTCTCGGGATTCTTTATAAAGGAAACAGAGCCGGACGTTTTGTTTATATTTGGGGGGGCGGGGGTTAGTGGTGGTACAGATGTATTAGATCTTAACTAGGTCATTAAAAACTGGGTTCTTGTGATTCTGGTAATTTGATATTGTCAACAGAATGGTTCTCCTGAGAACTTTGCAACTGTTGCTAACAAGGGTTCAGTCGACTGGTCATAACAGCAGCAGCACAAACATGGAACTTCTAAACACCAGTACAAAGGCTCCCAAGCTTCTGCCTGTGAGACCTCACTTCAAGACAAACGTAATTCTGTGACTCTCAGTCTCAATGGCAACGAAGTCATGCCAAGTACAGCAAATGGCAGTCAGGGTTGTGATCCTAGTCTCAGATGGAGCAACCACACTTGGGCTCCTGAGCTGCCATTTGGGCACCTCTGCGCTAGTATTTCTGCCACCATGTTGTGTAGACCTGCTCACCACAGGTTTTACACTGGACCGGGACTCAAAAGCCAGCAGGCAATGGAAGCTTTGCATATGCTAACGCTACCATAAGGGCATCACTAGTGTTAGCAGAGGTGAGAAATTAAAAATAGCCACATATGTCGAGACGGACCACAATCCTCAAAAACTACTTACTATGGAATAGCTCCACTGAAATCAATGGGACTATTCCAGAGTAAGCACTTCAAGGATTGCAGTCATAATGTCACACAAAAAGAAATGACAGAAAAGCTGCAGTGTGTTTACAGACACTGTAAAACTATGCATTGCCAGACACAGAAGTTAGTCAAAACTGAAATAAAGTGAAGAAGAAAGCTTAAACACTTCTGAAGATTCAAGCCAGTCCCTACCAGAAACAAAAAAGAAACCAAAAAATCACAATCTACTTCAAGAAATTAGCTTAAAACAAGTTTCAGGAACTGCGCCTGTCCGATTTTCTCTGCCATGTTTTGCAACCAAATTTTTGCTCATCTCAGAGATGGGTTTTTTCCCTTCCCTTTACAACCAAGCATAAAAGGGAGACACTGAAACTAAATGGATAATCAGCACCATCAAACGCACAAAGAGATAGGAGAATTGGTTACCTACCTTCGTGAATTCCTTTCTCTCTTACTCTCCTGATCCTCCTCCGCTGGGTAGCTCTGCTCCTGGCCGATAGGAGGCAGATGATTGATTTTCTTTTGTGCGCATGTGCGCCAGGAGCTACCCGGTCCCTCCAGTCCGTAGCATAGCCGAGTGCCCCTGTAAGTAGTATCCCCTGACAAAACATAACTTCAGGAGAAAAACTGTAATGCACTAATAACATAATCATAAGAGTCAGTTAAACTGAGACCCAACATGGTCAAAAGTTAATAAACAGTTGTATAAGGAGATGCTGAGTGCTGTACGGCAGGGAGGGTCGGAGGAGGATCAGGAGAGTAAGAGAGAAAGGAATTCACGAAGGTAGGTAACCAATTCTCCTTTCTCCTCTTACCTCCTTCTCCTCCTCCGCTGGGATGTACCAGAGCCAAATCCCTCCTCTACGGGTGGGAGCCGACAGCACTGGGAGCATCCAGTACTGACTGCAGTACCCGCCTGCCAAAGGCAGCCTCAGCAGACTGAAAAATGTTGATCTTATAATGCCTGATGAAGGTATGTGGGGACGCCCACGTTGCGGCTCTACAAATCTCCTCGTAGGAGGCTTGTGCCTTAAAGGCGTAGGAAGTGGCCGCGCTGCGGACAGAGTGGGCCCAGATCTGTAAAGGGGGGATCCTCCCGCCGGCCCTGTAGGCTTCAATAATGGCCTGCTTTACCCATTTAGATAATAAGGTCTTAGAAGCCTTGAGACCCTGAACGGCCGGTCGGGTGTTAACAAAAAGGGCTGTAGATTTACGAAAGGCCCGGGTCCTGGACAAATAAATTTTTAGCGCCCGTCTGACATCCAGTTTGTGCCAAACTTTCTCTTTTTGGTGAACAGGGTTGGGGCAAAAAGAAGGGAGCACCAACTCCTGGGCCCTGTGAAAATACGAATTTACCTTAGGTATAAAGGCCGGGTCCAACCGGAGAACGACCGAATCTGGTCGAAAAATACAAAAATTGTCCTCCATTGACAGTGCACTCAGCTCCGAAACTCTTCGAGCTGACGTGACCGCCACTAAGAAGACTGTTTTTAGCGTTAGAAGGTACAAGGATATATGTTTTAGGGGCTCAAAAGGAGGTCTTGTCAGTGCCTCTAAGACCAAATTTAGATTCCAGGAAGGCACCCGGTGAACAACAGGAGGGGACAAGAGCCTAGCCGCCCGGATGAACCTCCGGACATGTGCGTGTGAGGAAATAGACCTACTAGTTTCAGCTCTTAAGACAGCATCGAGAGCAGCTGCTTGCCTGGCTAAGGTGTTGGCCCTGAGTCCCTTGTCTAGACCCTGCTGCAAGAACTCTAATACTTGTGGAACTCCTGCCCGTCTAGGGTCCAAGTCTTTTTGCCTAGACCAAGTAGCGAAGGTTTTCCAGGTGTTTTGGTATGACCTTCTGGTGGCTGGTTTTCTAGAGCTTTGAAGGGTATCAAGAACTGGTTCCGAATAACCCCTTCGTCTTAGCGCAGCGCGCTCAATCGCCAGGCTGTCAATTGCAGAGTCTGTACGTCTGGACAGGATATGGGACCCTGACGAAGAAGGTCTGACCGGAGAGGAAGTTTTCTGTACTGGCCTTGACTCAGTTGAATGAGCTCCGAGAACCAGGGCCTCCGGGGCCACCAGGGAGCGATCAGGATTAGGAGTGCCCTTTCCCTGCGTGCTTTTGCGATAGTTCTTAGCAGTAGCGGAAACGGAGGGAACGCATAGAGCAGCCCTTGTGGCCACGGCTGGTTCAGGGCGTCGATTGCCTCCGCCTGCTGACATGGGTCCCGTGTCATAAAGCGGGGCAGCTGAGTGTTGTTCCTCGATGCAAACAGGTCGATGACAGGGAGTCCGAACCAACTCACAATGCTCTGGAACACTGTCTGGTTGAGCATCCACTCGTGAGGCTGTAATACCTGGCGGCTGAGCCAGTCTGCTGTTATGTTGTCTTGGCCTCTGACGTGGAGTGCTTTCAGGGAAGGTACATGGGATTGTGCCCACCTGAATAGACGCGTTGCTTCCCGATGTAGTTGAAGCGACCGGGATCCGCCCTGATGGTTGACATATGCCTTGGCTGTGATGTTGTCCGTGTAAATGAGCAGGTGGCAATTGGTCCCGGCGGGGAAGATGTGTTGAAGGGCCAGGCGAATGGCCTTCAGCTCCAGGAAGTTGATTTGTTGTTTCGCGTCCTGGGGAGACCATAGACCTTGCACCGAGCGCGTCGTCGTGTGCGCTCCCCAGCCTGTCAAACTGGCGTCTGTTGTAATTATGTCCCTCGGAGGGTCTGTGAGGGGAACGCCTTGCAAGAAGTGTGCGGGATCTAACCACCAGGACATTGAGTTTTTTAGATGTCCTGGTATGAGTACCCAGGGATTCAGTCCGCTCGTGAGCTCTCGCTGAAAAGGAGCTAGCAGCTTCTGCAAGTGACGAAGGTGGAACCTGCCCCATGTCACCTGGGCTGTGCAGGATACTAGCAGCCCCAGGAGTGAAGCGAGTGACTTGAGTCTGAGGCGACGAGCTGATCTGAGGGATCCCACCAGCTTCCTTATCTTCCGTGCCCTGTCGGGTGGCACGAATGCGCGGTCGGAGGTGGTATCGATGACTACACCCAGATGTTGAAGTGTCCTTGTCGGAGTTAGATGGCTTTTCTCCAAGTTGACGAGGAACCCGTGCTGTTTCAGATAGAGAATAGTTCTGTTGAGGTCCTCTATGGACTTCTCCGGTGAGTGGGCTCGGATCAGGAGATCGTCGAGGTAAGGATGAATGTGAATGCCCTCCATCCTTAGGTTCGCCACCAGGGGGATCAGTACTTTGGTGAAAGTCCTGGGGGCTGAGGCTAGTCCGAAAGGAAGGGCTCGAAACTGCCAATGATGGTGGTTGTAGGCGAAGCGGAGCCACTTCCGGTAAGTCGATTTGATCGGGATGTGGAGGTAAGCATCCTGTAGATCCAGGGACACCATCCAGTCGAGTTTGTGAATGCTGTGACAAATGGAGGCCACGGTCTCCATCTTGAACCTTTTCTTTGTCACGTGATGATTCAGGGCCTTCAGATCTAAGACTGCTCTCCATTTCCCCGTCTTTTTCGCCACCAGGAAAAGAATGGAGTATAGCCCCAGGAACTGTTGAGCACGTGGCACCTTTTCTATTGCCCTGGTGTCGTGTAGTCTCCTGATTTCGTGCTTCATTGCATGATGTTTTTCTGGGTCCCTTGAAGCGGGGGAGACCAGAAATCTGCTTGGTGGGGGGGAGTCGAATTCGATCGCGTATCCCTGTGCCACGCAGGATAGGACCCAGGCGTCTGAAACCGAGAGAGACCACACCTCGTGGAACAGTTGAATCCTGCCCCCGACCTGCTGGGCGGAGTAGTCAGGAGTCCTGCCTGGGTTGAGTGGCAGGGGGGCCTCTTGATCTGCGCCTGTCATACCTGCCGGAGCGGAAGCCCCTACCTCTGCCCCTGAAGGCAAAGTTGGTAGCATACGCCCTCTGTGCCGGAGCTTGGAATTTTCTGTATGGGGCTGAGAAGCCCCTGAATCGAAAGGGCTGCTGTCTAAAGGAACCCCTTTTATTGGATAGCTGTTGGAGGGTCTTAGTCTTATCTTTGCTGGACGCCTCCTCTAAGACCTTCTCCAGGCACACCCCAAACAATTTAGAGCCTTTGTATGGGGAGGCAGTAAGTAAGTTCTTTGCGGTGACATCCCCATCCCATGAGCGTAGCCATAGCCTACGCCTAGCGGCCACATTGTTGGCTACCGATCTGGCCGACCAAGTTAAGTTATCGGTGGTCGCATCTGCTAAAAAGGCGGCCGCCATGTGGACTCTGGAATTTAGCCGTTGAGCCTTACCCTCTGAAATTTCTGGATCTTGGAGTTCTTGGAGCCAAGCGAGCATGGCTCTGGAAACATAAGAGGACGCTATTCCTATCTTTAGAGCCGCCGAAGTGGTTTCTGAGGCCTTCTTAAGAGCAGTATCCACCGCTCTATCCGTAGCGTCCCTAGGATGGCAATCCCCCTCAGTGGGGAATACTGTGTGCCGAGCTAGGGAAGCAGCTCCTGCGTCCACTTTAGGTGAACGGAACAAGGGGTCCTTCCTCCTGGAAAAGGAGTAAAGCGAATCCTGCGCCCTATTCATTTTAAAGCTTTTATCTGGCTGCTTCCACTCTTGCAGTACCAGCCTCTCAAAAGCCTTGTCTAAGGGAAGGCCCTGGTCTCTGCCATGAACAGAGGGGATATACTGGCGGGTTTCCTCCTCCTGGGAGTCGGAGGAGTCCCGTTTTGGAGGCTTCTCCTGTAACTGCAGCGTTTTTATAACGTGAGAGATAAGCTCATTCCTGTACTGACCAGGAAATTGTCGCTCTCCATCGGTGGAATCAGAGGTTTGTTCGAC
Organism: Sphenodon punctatus; assembly: GCA_003113815.1. NCBI lineage: Eukaryota > Metazoa > Chordata > Lepidosauria > Sphenodontia > Sphenodontidae > Sphenodon > Sphenodon punctatus. Next base: position 786,800 of record QEPC01014531.1, read on the forward strand.
CCATTCGCCCTCCTCTAAATCGGAATGAGATTGCTCGGATTCTGAGGAAAGAGCCGACTCAGGCTGCCTGTGCTCAGAAAGGGCCTGGTTTAACTCTATAGGTTGGCCTTCCTGATCACTTTCAGCTGAGGACTGAATGGCGTGACGAGTGTCACCTGAGGGGCGTCTGGGTCTTTTTGTGGGGTTACCAGAAGTCCCTGCCTTGGACTTAGCCAAAGGCTTAGGCTGCCGCTTCCTGCTTGGTTTGGTAAACTTCCCCAGGGTAGCCAGGATCTCTCCAATAGATTTCTCCATGGAGGCTAGGCGTACTTGCGTGTCTTGCTCCTGGACGCCTCCTCCATGCGAAGGGGCTGCCACTGTGGGGGGAGAGGCCCCGATGGGGGGCTGTCCCGTGCTCATGGCCTGTTCAAGGAGATAATAGGAAAGGAACCAGTCATTGAAGGGTTAAGTCACCTCCTGAGTGAGCCCAGACAGGCTGTCTCTGCTCAGGGAGAGGAGGGGCCATATAGAGGCTGTTACTAGGGAGAAGACAAGCAACGCTGCCTCTGCCCTGTAGGGGGCCGTTGCTACAAAAGTCCTCTGGCCTCCACGTGTGTAGCTAGGCAGATAAGTCCCTCGTGTAGGGGCCTGCCTGAAAAAATACTGGCCGAGGGAGACTCAGAGGCCCCGCTGCGCGGTCCCCGAGTTCCCTGCCTAGGGCTTATATTAAAGTATTGGCCATTTAGCCCCCATGAGCTCTCGGGAGTGGCGCGCCACCCCGGAGCAATTCTAGTCTCCTTTAGAGCTTTGCATTATGCCCCTGCCGGGTTTTCGCGGGTGCGGCGTGCCGCCCCGGAGTTACCCCATTCTTAATGTCTCCTAATGAGAGCAATGAGATTTATGTGGCCCCAAAAGCTCTCGGGCGCGGCCGCGCCGCCCCGGAGCTGTATTGGCAGGGGGGGGGGGGGGGGGGGAAGAGGCGTGCTTTCACGCCGTTTCTCTGGTGCCGTTTGTGTCCCTCACCTGCCCCGCAGTCAAGATCCCTTTGTCCTCTAAGTTTTGTTTAAATGGGCCTTCTCTCAAGACCCTGCCTAGTGCCCGCTTCCGCGGAACGCGTCCTACCGGCCGAAGGCAGATGAAAAGACTGGAGGGACCGGGTAGCTCCTGGCGCGCATGCGCACAAAAGAAAATCAATCATCTGCCTCCTATCGGCCAGGAGCAGAGCTACCCAGCGGAGGAGGAGAAGGAGGTAAGAGGAGAAAATACTTTTCTCTCTAGTCATTCTGACAGTTGCAGCCTAACTGATACGGTCAGCAACCTTTGGTAAACAGAATTCAGACAGGAAAGGTGTCATTTTTTCACTTGTTTTAACTGTAAGAAACGTATACTTACCATAGAAAAAATTACTTTTTCCAGATCCATTTCTGCCCACTGAAAGTAAAAATGAACTGTGTCATCCATCCATATTGTTTCATGAATATATCAAGTAGTCCAATTTAAATTAAACTTCAGAAATGCAATTTAATAAACCAGGTTTGGCAATGGTAGACTAGTAAAACCTTCCGGGGATCAAACAAGCTAGTACCAGGAAGAATCAGTAATGCATTGCTTGGACACGTTATTGTTCTCTCTGTAAGAGACATGAATTTTGATTAACAAACTTTTTAATACTGGGTCCAACAAGTGCCAACCAAGCCCCTTTTCAGCCTCTCAAGATCAAAGCAGCCTGGCTCTAACCCCATCTGCCTGGTTCTGAAGTCACCAGGGGCAGGAGGAAGTTTAGGTCTGACTGGATTAGGGATTTGTCCTCCCCACTCCTCCCCCGTGGTCCAGCAGGAGACACACTGCCTCCGCCTAGTCTTGAGCGCGTCTTCCCCAACCTCTCCCTCCAGCCACTCTTGCAGAGCATACAGGTCTGAGCTCCTGCCCCTTGTTGCTATGGTTTCCTGTGGAAGGACCAGCTGCAGAGATTCTGAATATGGACAATGGCCCTAACTGGCTGCAGGATTAGGGCATGGGCAAGTCCTGACAAGGAGGCAGCTCTCCTGAGGAGCTGGGAGAGGCTGTCCCTTTAAGAGAGTTAGTTGCCTCTACAGGCCACACCTCTCCTAAGGTTATAACTGCAGGAGGCTCTGCAGTCAGGTCAGTCTGTATCTAGCTGGGACTGGATAAGCAGCTCAGCAGCGGGCCAAGATGCCTCCTGGGACGTGCCTGGTGGGAGAGCCGGCTGGATGCTTGGAGACTGGCTTGCTATACTATCTCAGTGAGAGGTATGAGGATGTATATTTGGATCGCGGTATGTCTGTACTCTTGCACTGTACTTGGTGGCAGAAAGCGGTTGGTTTGGTGTGAACTGTTGAGGTCCCAATCCTGACAAACTCTGCGGCCCAAGGCAGCCATGCCACCCTAACAGAGGATTTTGATATCCCTGGTTTTAGATTATCTACCCATAGTTACCATACCAAAAATCTTATTACTGTCACTCCATTTTCTCTAACGTTTTGCAAGGTCAGATCGTTTTGAATGGTCCCATTTTTTTTTAAGACATAAATTTCAAACATCCCTGCTTTACAAGAGACCTGGTCAAATATTTGATTAACAAGACTATATTCTCAGACTGGTTGTACACCTCCGAAGAACAGCTAAACCTTCAGCTAGCTGACTGAACTAAATTCTTCACAGCTGTCAAGAGTGCTACTTGAACGATATTACTGTAGTAACTCAAAAAGCACCATCAATAAGGTTGCACCACCAACACAAAGTTAACGCAATAGCAAATTAACATCCTATGACATTTTAAAAGGTTAAACTATGGGGAGAACTAAGTGAACTTTTAGATCTCGCTATAATGAATCCAGAGTCACAGCAACGTGAGCAGGAGGCACAATTCAAGTCCTACACACAACTATGCCAGTACCCCTCGGTATATGTCTGCTCTGACTCAGATTAATGGCTTGGTTCCTGGGACTCTTAACCACCCTACAATGTGTTTGCTGATTATAATTATTATTACAAGCATTTGTATAGCACTAGCCGTGAACATGGCGCTTTACATAGCAATGAGATAGCCCTGCTTACGGCTTACAATCTAATAGACTAGGAGGGGGGAGACAGGGATAGGGGACATATGGAAAGACGGGATAAAAACATTCAAGTGGATGCGGAGTCTCAGGTGCACGTGCTTGGCTTGGTTGCAGTTAGGCGGAAAGTGAATGTTGAGAGGAGAGTATTAGCAGGCGTTGGGGAAGGCGGCGAGGAAGAGGTGGGTTTTGAGGAGGGATTTGAAGGTGCAGAAGGAGGGGGCAAGGCGGATGTGGGCAGGGAGGGAGTTCCACGCATGGGGGGCAGCAAGGGAGAAGGGACTAAGGCGGTTAGGGGAGTAGAGCAGATGAGGGAGAGCGAGGGAGATGACAGAGGAGGAACGGAGAGTGCGTGCAGGAGTGTGTAAGGAGATGAGGGGGGAGGTTGTGGAGAGTTTCGTAGGTAAACACCAGAAGTTTGTGAAGGATGCGTTGGGGGAGGGGGAGCCAGTGAAGCGAGGAGAAGAGAGGCTGCACTTGGAAGCAACGGGCTGAGCGGATGACCCTAGCAGCGGAGTTTTGGATGGAAATAAGGGGGGACGGATGAGAGCAGGGGAGGCCAGTAAGGAGGAGGCTGCAGTAGTCAAGGCGGGAGATGACCATGGCATCAACAAGGGTTTTGGCTGAGGAGACAGAGAGAAAGGGGCGAATCCGAGCAATGTTATGGAGGGCAAAGCGACAGGACTTGGCGATGGAGTCAACGTAAGGTTTAAAGGAAAGGTGAGTATCGAAGACGAAGCCCAGGCTATGGGCTTGGGGAACAGGACAGATGGTGACTCCATCAATGAGGATGGACAGAGAAGAGGGGAAGGAAGGGAAGGGAGGAAAGATAAGGAGTTCAGTCTTAGCCATGTTGAGCTTGAGCAGACGTCGGGACATCCAGGAGGAGATATCAGAGAGACAGTTGATGAGGCGAGCTTGGACAGAAGGGGAGAGAGAGGGGGTGGAGAGACAGAGTTGAGTATCATCAGCGTAGAGGTGGTCTTGGAAGCCGTGGGAAGCAATGAGTTTGCCAAGGGTCAGGGTGTAGATAGAGAAGAGGAGAGGGCCCAATACAGAGCCTTGGGGAACCCCTACTGAGAGGGAGAGGGAGGAGGAGGTGGATTTGGGAAGAGACACATTGAAGGAGCGGTCAGAGAGGTAGGAGGAGAACCAGTCAAGGACAGAGCCACAGAAGCCCAAGGAGCGAAGAGAGTCCAGTAGGAGCGAGTGGTCGACAGTGTCAAAGGCAGCAGAGATGTCAAGGAGGAAAAGAATGGAGTAGAGACGCTTAGATTTAGCAACAAGTAGATCGTTGGTGATCTTGGTAAGGGTAGTCTCAGTGGACTGAAGGGGGCGGAAGCCAGACTGGAGAGGGTCCAGGGAGGAGTTGGCAGAGAGGAGTTCAAGGCAGAGGGAGTAGACAACACGTTCCAGAAGCTTAGAGGCACAGGGAAGGAGGGAGACCAGTCGGTAGCTAGAGGGGTCGAGGGTGGACTTTTTGAGGATGGGAGAGACAGTGGCATGCTTGAAGGCGGAGGGGAAGGAGAGATTAATGACATGTAGAAGGGGAGGGGCAACAGTGTGAGCAATAGAGGTGAGGAGGCGGGAGGGGATTAGGTCGAGAGAGCAGGTGGAGGGGTTGGAAGAAGAGAACAGGGAGGAGATTTCCTCGAGGGAGGCTGGAGGGAAGGAGGAGAGGAGAGTGGGGGGGAGGGGGTGGAGAGGGGGAGAGGAGATGGGTGTGAGGTGATGTCCTTGCGGATCTTGTCGATCTTCGAGGTGAAGAACGACTTGAGATCATCAGCAGAGAGGGAAGAGGGGGGCAGGGGGGCTTAAGAAGGGAGTCGAAGGTGGAGAAGAGGCAGCGAGGGTCACGAGAGTAGGATTCAACTCGGGAGGCATAGTAGTGTTGCCTTGCCAGGGAGATAGCAGAAGAGAGGGGGGAGAGGGAGAATTTAAAGTGTAGGAAGTCAGGGTTGGAGTCAGATTTGTTGTATGACCAAAAATTCACTGAAAAACTATAATACATACTAACTTGGAATGCTTTTGAAACATGCAATGAAGGCACACCATTAGTTCTTATGGAATATATTGCAAGAGGATATTGGTTGTTAAGACCAATAGCATAACTGGGTTTAAAAAGAATTGGATAAGTCCTCGGAAGGATAGGTGCATAAATGGCTATTAGTCAAGTTGGGTTTCGAAATGTGGTTGTAACCCCACTGTCGGGAGCTAGCACTGTCACTCCATGACCTGTTGGGTATTTCTCCAAAGCAACAGAGAATGACCGCTGTCAGAGACAAGACACTGGGCTTGATGGACCATTGGTTTGACCCAATACAGCACTTCTTCTGTATCAAAGAATTATGATCTAACCCATATATACAATGCAAATTAGGCCAAGGAGAGTTGCAGCATCAGAAACAATTAAACTTTGATACAATCAAGTTGTTAAGCTCATTTATAGCATCAATATTTCTAGTCTCTCCTGCTGAACCGTTAAGTTATTTGCTGCAACATGTCACTGCTGCTTGTGGAGAAAACAACGGTTGGTGTGCACACAATTGTCTGAGCTTTAAAAGGGATGTGCCAGAATTATTACATTTTAAGACTTTCACTCAAATGACATATTGCTAGTTTGGATTATAGCAAGTCTAAAAGAACTTACCAATAACGTTATGTTTTGAGCTAAAAGGATCTACAATAGTTTGATCTCTGTAGCTTCGAAACCCCTGGATGATCACCTGAAAGTTAAAGAAATTACATTGTTTCAGGAGTCAAGTCAACCAGGTTATCTTGTTCTTTAAACTTAAGAATCGTTTAGAGGTACAATACTTAAAAAAAAATAATAATTCAGGAGTTGTACAAATTTTAACACATTTAGTCATGGTCTCTCTTCCGTCTCACAGCTAAGATGAAAGTTCCTTTTAAGAATAGCTCCTTCCTCATCCCCCTATTAGTTTGAACTGCTTGTATTATTTAAGAAAAGCTTCATTTCTATGCATCTAGGTCAAAGCATAATAAAGTAGCAAGCTCTAAAAAAAAAAAAAAAAAAACTTTTGCTGCCAGAAAAGATGACATGAAAGGTTTTTTGTTTTTTTTACTTGCAATGATGAATTTAAAAGCCAGTAAAATGGAAGAGCTTGTAATTCTATCAGCAGACATTTTTAATGAATTTCACACTCCGATTAGCAGAGTCAAAGAAATCAGCATGTAAGTAGTAAGTTACCTGTCACTGCAAGGAAAACCTATGGGTAACAGACTTCCTATGCATAAATCATACAACACAGCCAATAAACTTTTTCTGAAACTAGTATTAAGCTAGTGAGCAAACTTGAGAGCAGTAGAAATTTTCCCAATTTCAAATCTATTAAAATCCAGCTCTTCTCTTCAGTCTTAAACATTAGAATTTTTATGAACTGACAAACGAGAACAGGAGAATAAATGTCTTCCATAAAGACAGACAAGATTCTTATGCTCTCACAAGCTACGGAGATGTATTTTAAAAAGGACAGGGAAGGCCACTGGCATATCTAGATAGCGAAAATTGACACATTGCAATATATTTAGCAGATGTTTGGAAAACATCCGTTCCAGAAAATTGGAAAAAAGGGCCGCATTATCTGGCAGGCTAGTGACCATGATTTCTGACCACTGGGCACATTTATATCATCCCCTCCCAGTCAGAAGAGCCGAGTTCCAGGTAGGGCAATTCCAGCTTCCTAACCAAGATCAATATATCTTGGTTAATATTTATATCCCACCTTTATCCTCTTTATATTATAAGGGTGATATCTGGTCTGCTCTGGAAAACGAGGTCAACCTATTAGGCGAGCAATTTCCACGAGCCTGCGTTATTTTAGCAGGAGAGTGGAATGCTCGAATAGGGGAATTTAATGAAATGACTCAACTGAGCCTTCGTGTGGTTTCCCGAGGCCTCCAATGAGACGCTCTAAAGATAAAGATATCCGTGATTTGGGACGTTGTCTCATTTCCGTAATCCATAAATGAGATTTGATAGTGCTGAACGGCAGAGTTCCGGAGGACCTAGAAGGAGAGTATAATTTTGTAGGCCCTCAGGGAAGGAGTACAGTAGACTACATACTTGCTGATGGTTACTTTGGGGAGAGATTTAGCAAACTCATACTCGAAGTCAGGCCAGAAAGCGATCATGCCCTCTTGGAAGTGCAGATCAATATTCCAAGCCTTTCTGTAGATAGCCCATATACAGAGTTAGAGACTGGGAAGTTACAAAGGCTAAGGAAATGGCCTACTACTCAGCTGATGTCCAAAGTTACGACCTATGTAACACGAAGGTCCTTAAAGATCTGAGAACAGCATTACTTGACAGCCAAACTATAGAAACAGTCTTCCTAAAATTTGCAGATATTATTTTAAAGAAAATCTCCCTTTAACCTCCAAGCAACCGTATCGCAAGGAAGAGAGTCTCTGGTATGACCAGGAATGTAGTATAGCGAAAAGACAGCTAATTAAACTAAGAAAGAGCTGGATGAAGGAATTTACTCTTCCCTTACAGGAACAATACTATTACAAACATTTGATAAGAAATAAAAGAGCTGTCTACCGTAAAACAATATGGGCCAACATGATTGTGGCACTGGAGCCAGGGAACATGAGTCGTTTTTGGAAAATTTTGAACAACATAATAAGACCAACTCAAACTGCTGTAAATGCTACAATCCCAAACAGCACTTGGGAAAAATTCTTTGGATCTCTGTATAAAAAGCAACAATTAGGAGGGATGGATACAGGCCTGGAGATCAAAAGACAAGAACTTCCATCTGTGCCAGTTCTTGAATTTTCTGAAGGTGAAATAAAGGAGCAAATTCTGACTCTGAAACTGAATGAAGCACCAGGACCTGATTTTATCACCGTGGAAGTTCTCCAGGCCACGCCTAGGTGGTGGTCCCCTATTCTTCACAAATTATTTAGGTCTGAAACCTGTAAGATCCCAGACCTATGGGGCAGAAGTTGGATAGTACCAATTTATAAGAAGTGTGATAGTATGGACCCCACCTGTTATAGACCAATTAGCCTCCTTTAAAATATAAGTAAACTCTATGGTAAATTACTGTTTCAACGATTACAGAAATGGACTGATGATAATAAGTTAATTCCCATGGAGCAATTTGGGTTCAGATGTAGGCGCTCAAGAATGGATTGTTGCTGTATCTTGGAACACGTTATATTTAAATACACCAAGATAAGAAAAGGAAAACTATTTTTGGCCTTTATCAATTTTACCAAGGCATTTGACTCTGTCCCACGAGCCAAACTCTGGAAGAAACTGAAGAGGATGGGCATTGATGACAACATTCTGGCAATTTTAGTTCAACTCCATACGAACAATTCAGCTAGGGTCAGATCAGGGAAGGCGAATACCTTAAGTGCCCCAATTTCTATCACAAGAGGAGTGCGCCAGGGATGTGTCCTGGCTTCCCTCTTATTCAACTTGTATCTCTTGGATTTAGTGGACTTTATAAAAATGGAAGCTCTCAACCACCCTAGATTAGGGCTCGCCCTCTATATGCATTGCAATCTGCAGAGGATGTGGTTCTACCTTTGCAAACAGAAAAGGGCCTGAGGGGATTAATAGAAAGATTAATTATGTTCTGTGAGATAAATGGCCTGGACATTAATAGTGGTAAATCTAACATTATGGCCTTGGGAAGGAAACATCTACAATCTAGCTGGGCAATTAAAGGGAAGACCTTGGCAGTAGTAAAATCTTTTACCTACCTAGGGATTACATACTCAAATAGAGGCTCATGGTCTACGCACATTAAAAGCAGAGCAACTAAGGCAACAAGGTCTGCACGTTGCATTCTGACGGCCATGAATTTGTCAAAGAATGTCCCGATCTCTGTATTTCTACAAACTTTCAGCTGAAGGTCCACTCTTTGGCAACTTTCAGATTGGAAATTATGCCCTTCCCTGATGTTGTGGATCTCGAAAGAGTACAGAGCCAATTTCTCCGCCAATTGCTCATGGTGGGGAATAATGTGCCTGGAGCAGTTGCCCGAGCAGAGACAGGTTTACTCTCTAGAGTGTGTCTTGGTAAAATGGCCTTTGTTAGATACTGGCTAAGGCTATCGGCTCAACATGAGGCGGTCTTATTTATTCAGTGCGTCATAGAGGAATTTGAATACACAGGAGTCAGAGTATACCCCTGGGTTAATTACCTTGCATTCCTCTTAAAGAATATGGGTTTCTCCTTTATGCATTTGTTTGGGAAGACTATCGGTGCTATTAAGGATTAAAGGATATCTAGAAAGCAGGAAGATCTGGCGGTAGTTCGTAATTGGAGGGTAGCACCGCGGTTAAGTGAAGTTAAGCGTATTGTATTTTTTGAGCCTTACCTTGATAAATTATCTAACAAAGCTCTACGTAGATCCTATACTTTATTATGATTCCAGCTCATTCAGACAGCGGTTGTAGAAGGTAGATATGCAGTTATTAATTATGAGCTGCGCTGTTGACCCTGCAGCTTAAATGAGACTGAAGAACACTTTGTATTAAGATGCCCATACTACCAAAGTCTGAGGTCTACATGGCTATACCCTCTGATAGGGGAACAGGCAAATCAAGATTGGGCAGACACTCTCAGTGGGTAGGGATGGGGGAGACTGTAGTGGGCGGGGGGTTGGGAGAGAATGTTTTTAATGATGGATTCCGTTTTTATGTATTTATATGTGCCACCCTGAGCTGCCTGTGGCAGGATGGGTGCAGGGTATTAAATCTTAGAAATAAATAAATAAATAAATAAATGGAATTCCTGGGTAGTTATCTGGAGGCATTTTTTTTAAAATAACATTTCTACCTTTATTGGTATACTGATAACTACAATTGCTATTATATCCTACATATGTAGAGATTATAGGAAGTGCAGTTTTTAATAGTATATTTTGATATGGGTGGAAGCCACATTGCTTGCATGGGCTTCCATGGGTGGGATTAAGATGAGTAGCTCTCTGCGAACTGGCTGGGTGGATGTAGAACTGTGGTACTTAGTCAATCTTGATTCAAAGCAGCTTCTTTCTTCTGAAGTGAAAGTAACCATGACAGTACGGGGATACCTTTCAGATACTAAAGGGGCCTTCCATTTTTACAAAATGCCTAATTTTACTGCTGTCTTACAAAAAAAATAAAAAAAAAGGTGGCAAGGAAGATTCGAATTTGAAATAATTAACAAAACTTTTTCTGGTTAACTTCTTCCCCCAGAAAACTTACTGCTGTAGTGGAGACAGAAAGTAAAATAGTGGGAGCAGTTGCGTTTATTTCAACAACATAGGGAAGGAAAAAGCACAAAGCACAAAGACATATTACTACGAGTAATATTACTACGAGTCCTACGGGAGAGAGTGCGGGGTATCAAATATATATGGATTGGATTGGATTACACAAGTAAAGTGTTTCAGATTGGATTAGTTTATTGACATCTTCCTTTCCAAATTATTCAGACCCTTCTAGGAGCCAAATGCATCCTGCAGCTAGTTTTTATGTGACCCCTTTCCACTTCCCTGGCCCAGTTCCTAACCCCAAGCACTGACAAAACTAGGCCGTCCGGGGTAAGGAAGCAAAGACGAGGTCATGCACTCAAAGAGGGGAACAGATTCAGGACACAGATTCGTGATCTTCCTGAGCACCTCCCCCACAACTTCTATGCAGCCCTCATAATGATTTTCAAAGTAGCCCTGGGATGGAAACGGTTCACTACTGTATAATCTACTCAAATGCATAAAACCCCTCATCGCAGGATCTAGTCCCCGTATTATTAGAATCATTAGACACCTATACAGACTCATTAGGTCAAAGCCTACAAGAAGTCCTCCTAACCTAACAAACCAGCCTCTCCCACAACTTTCAGTCTTCTAATCCAATGTGCCTTATTGAACTCTTCCCCACCTTTTCCCAGTAATACATAAACCTTGCAACATTTAAGTCGTAGTCTAGAAGCACTTTGGGTGTCTTTAGACACCCAACACAGTGTTCACCCCAAACGCTGGAAGTGAACAACTGCCAGGTCTTGACAGTTTAATCAGTGTTGGGGTGAACATTGTGCTGACAGTAGGTCTAAACACTGTAACGGTAGGACGCTGTGTTACAGAACACGGAACAGCGTTACGTCTAAAGACACGCCCCCCCCCCCAAGGTTCTAAACCAGGACCAGGGTCCCATTGTGCAAAGCACTGTACAAACATATACGACAGTCCCTACTACAAAGAAAGAGTCTACACTCTATACACAGGAACAGACAGGGGAAGGACAAAGGGGGAATGTTTTTGGTTTGTTATGGTTTTTTTTTTTTTTAAAAAAAGACATCTATAGCTTGAATAAGGCTCTGTCAAGAGAGAGCGGAGGCCAAAAAGTGTGTGAGAAACACAGATCATTCAGCGTCTGAAAACCTACTTTGCTTAAACAGCCTGTTTTGTTTAAAGGCTGCCAGTTTGGATACTCCAGGTGGTAGCTACGCTGGGATAACAGAGTAGCCATAACCCAAAACGTAGGTGGTAGCCAGCGCACATCATGAATGCAGTGTTCTTGCTGGTTGCAGCCTTACTCTAAAACTCAGTTCTCTGGCTACACAGAAACAACCAGAAATCAAAGAACCCCAGCTTGTGAACCTGAGAAACAGCCACTCACACGGCTCATTCAAAGAAAAAGAAGTGGCTACAATCTCTGCCATTTTGTCTGGTTACTTCCCCCCAACTTGTAATGTTTTCTCTGGGCTGATGCCACGCTAGTTAGCATTCATTTAGCCAAACTAGGTATAGATTAGAAATTGGCTTACCCAGTGCCAATGAGCACTCGGTGCTGCCCATCGCCTCAGATCACAATATCTTGGATACAGTATCTAGGATTTATTCACATATTGATTGGGGTGTCCCATCACAATTCCCAATGTACACGCTGACCACAGAGGTGATAGAATCCTCAAAACAAAGAATCCTCAAGAGACAGTCACATGCACAATTGTTTTAGAACAATTCTTAGAAAAAAGCAATGGAATCACTAAATAGCAAGGATCTATACTGTGTCTAAGGGACCACAGGTGAATTGGTACCACCCCAGTCAGCATTCACAAGGTAGTCGACAGGGTTAAAATACAGCACAGGGACCTAATCCTAGCCAGGAGATCAGCCACCATCATAGCCACAGTACTCTCCATTGAATACTCTAGTCTAAAACCAAACTGACTGCGGCCAAAAGAAACTAAGCTGAGAGAATTTGCTTCAATTGTATAGTAAAAATCCCCCCACCCAATGGGAGATTTTAAACAGGTAAGTTTCTCAGTGTGAACACAAGGTTTTGAACAAGTGTCTTGTTAAAAACCAAAAGCTGCCTTTTACTTATGGAGACAGTTAACGTCTTTGCTTCCAGCACCTCAAGTCATTCCAAACTGGAGGTGCATGGACAGTTCTAGCTCTTATTTCCCCAGGAGGTACAGAATTTCAATGACGACAAAGGCTGAAACTCAGAAACCGACTACTTTGTCCCCTTATAAAAATGAAGTAAAATATCAGTTCTCTCTCAATGTGCTAGATAAAATGTGTTAGCTAACATTTTGAAAGCACACCTTTCAGCAAACTCTAGAACAGGGCTGCCCAACTGGAAGCCTATTAATAAACACCAGTACTTTCTAAATAAAATAAAAATGTCCAGAATGACATCATGCAGTAACAGCTCCAAACCCTACATGTTTAACTCGCTTAGTTCACGTGGATAAGGGTGCCTGCCCAAGTCAAGTAAGGGGCAGGGACTAACGTGAGTTTAACTCACATTAGCGTGGTCGTGTGAAACCTCCGATCAAGGGCACACGGGTTTTAGCGTTATTTTTCCATTCTCCTGTTAAATTCAATAACACGATACAGGGCTGGATTTTGAGTCCTGTCTCGCGTTATTGAATTTAACGGGGGAATGGGAAAATAACGCTAAAACTCCACCCATGCCCATGATCCGGGGTTTCATGTGGCTGCGCTAATGCAAGTTAAACTCATGTTGGTCCCTGCCCCTTACTGAATGTGGGCAAGCAGTCTGAACAGGGTTTGACTACCCCTGCACAGCAGACATAATGTACACTGGTTGCATGAGACACCTTTGCACAATCCAGCTGGCTAACAAATTGCTGTGGAGCAATCCAGCCTGTGATGGCCAGGATACTGGACAGTCACGCTCTTGATGCATCACTCTGGTTCAGACAGAAGTATCTTGGCTGCAAAGTAATTTGAGAACTACAAGAGAGAGAAATAGGTTATTTGCTATCTAGGACAATTCACTGATCAAGAGTTAATTGATGTTACTATGGTGGCAGCATAAACTTTCCTTCATTTCCTGTACAACGATGGAAGATGTCAAACGTAACATGATTTGGGTCACGCTCAGGGCATGTTTACACTAGGGCTACAACAAATATACCAAATTCACATACCAAATTTGAATTTGGCATATTTGTTTCTGTGTGAATATATTCATTTCTATATGAATGTATTCATTTACCAAAATGAATAATCACTTAGGTAATTTTGCTTCAGTGAGTTTGGTAACGTCAGTTTGTTTTGTTCTTTTGTTTTTCGTTATCTGTTATTTGGTATTTCATTAGCCTTGAGAGTACTACTCAACGCTAAACAGAACTGCTGAAGTTCATGGAAAACTAAATAACTAAAAGCTAAGCAACGATGCAAACAAAGTAACTCCACTAAATTAATGTGAGAAATCTTCATATACAAGCAAAGATAATTTGGATATTGAGTTGTGTGTGGCCAAATTATATTTGTGAATACAAAACTTCTAAGTTGCAAGTTACTTCATCTGCAGGGCACAAAATTTGCAGGTGCCTGGGAGTCATAGGCGCCCAGAAAACGGAGGATGGCAATTGGTCCAGGGGTGTAATGGGGCAAGAACACTCAAGTCTGGCAACTGAATTTTTTTTTGGTTCCCGGAGTTTGATCTGAAATTTCATGCCCTGTCAACTGGCATCATTTTGTCTCAAGCTTAGTTGCCCACTTGTAGAATCACACCTACTTACCGATAACTTACATTTTAATCTTAGTGCATTTAATTAACCCTGCATTCCCATTAGCCCTGGTCAGAATTGTGCTAGCTAACAAAGTTCTGGAGCTACATCCCTCAGATCACTGCATCGCTGTTTAGAGATGGAGACTACCAAACTCAGGCTAACAGCTCCAGACATCTACATAGCACTTAGCGAGGGGTAACTACAGCTCACATTCTGCGATTAGGGGACAAAAGCTGGACAAAAAGCTGGATGTAATAAAACAGATGGATGGAAGCAGCTAATGTGAAAAGTCAAACTTGGATTAACAGCACAGTCCTCTGAGAGGACAGCACTGGCATCAGAACTTAGCATGGGCACACAAGTCCCACCAACGCTGGCACTCTCCACTTGGGAGGACTGCACCTTGAGGGTTCATTCATATGCCACTCATCCAATTGGGCAGGGAAAGCAGGCATAGGATGCCAGCCATGGAGGGATGTGGTGCCAGCTCCCCCCAGGGAAAGGAGTCTGCATGGCAAGCTCACTCACACTGAGCAGCCCCACTGTTGACATGGTCTGGCACATATTTTCTTACTGTGCAAACTGCAAGAGATCCCCCCATCTCCCCTGCCACCCTCTTCCCCCTTCCTCACAGATCCCGACACAGAACACCAGCATGGGCAGCATTCAATGTTGGCTTCAAGTCTGGAGGGTGAATGTGAAAGCGCCCTAGGTCTGATGTAGACAAGTCCTCAAAATAGGACTTCTACCACCTGTGCATGCTGGTTTCTCCTCACTTCCATCACTTCTGAAAGCTGGCACCCTTTCATTGGCTTCCTGTTTATTTACTGCATCAAACTAAGGCTCTACGCTCATCTTCAAAGTAATCTCTGCATCATTTTACTTACTTTAATACCAGTGCTCCGTGCTCTGCACTGGCTGCCTATAGCGTACCGAGCCAGATTCAAGGTGCTAGTGTTGATCTATAAAGCACTGCACGGTCTGGGCCCCTCATACCTCAGGGACCGCCTCGCCCTCCGCACCTCGGAGCGATCCCTTCGGTCCACTGGGGTTGCCTTTTCGGAGGTCCCCCGTGTCAGACGGGGGGCCACAATGGAGAGGGCATTCTTGGTGGCCGGGCCGTGGCTCTGGAACTCCCTCCCAGAGGAAGCCCGCCTGGCCCCAGGTCTGCTGGCATTTCGTCGAGCCTGCAAGACCAGGCCTTCAGAGGAGAGGAGAGGATAGTTTTTGGAGGGGGGATGGGATGATATTTTAAAATGTATTGATGAAGCTGTATTTTTAATATGGATTTTATGGAATTTTGTGTTGTTGGTTGTTGTAAGCCGCCCCAAGATACCGTAGGCATGAGAGGGCAGCTAAAAAATGCTTATAATAAATAAATAAATGAATAAATACGCCTTGAGCTTGCTTTCTAATCTGTCTTCTTGCCACTCTTAGCTTTGCATACTTTTTTTCTCCCAGGGCAGGGAACCTTTTTTTCTCCCAGGGGACACACTGAAAATTAGTAAAAGCTCTGAAAGCTGCAGAGAAATTGGGGGTGGGGGTCCTTAAAGGAAAAGTCCTCAAGAAAAGGAAGGCCAGATCATAGACTTTTATTTTATTTTTATTTTATTTAAAATTTATATCCCGGCCCTCCTGCCCACAGGGCAGCCGGGGCAGCGAACAGCACTCAATAAAACAATATAAAAATTTTAAAACAATTTAAAAATACAATATGTGGAGGGGAAACCCCACCCCCGCCCCACCCCTACCCCTTGCCAAAAGCCTGACGGAACAGCCAGGTCTTACATATACGCCGAAACAGCAGGAGAGTGGGAGCCAGCCGAGCCTCCTCCGGGAGCTAATTCCACAGCACAGGGGCGGCCACCGAAAAAGATCTAACATCGTTGGTCACCCG
>QEPC01014531.1:817413-831823 GCA_003113815.1 Sphenodon punctatus
ATTTCCCTACAAAACACTTGCCCAAGAAAGTGTGCTTACCACATGAGCACTATTTGACAGAAGGAGCTGTGAGTGTATTAAACACCTTGGGAATATAATGTTCTGCTCAAGGCATGGTGCTCTAACTACACACCTCTTATTAGCATTAGCTAGAGTTTTGTCACTATGCTTTTGGTGGTGGGGGCGGGGGGAAGAGCAACCCGTCATTGCTTTACTTTGTCCTGTTGCTCTTGCCATAGAAATGCTGCAAAATGGCAGCTAGTAATACAGGATACTTTAATGAGCACCTGTGAACATATCATTATTAGCAAACATTTATATAGCGCTAGCAATGTACCTGGTGCTTTACAAAGTAATTGAATAGACACGGTCCCTGCCCTAGGGCTTACAATCTGAGAGACGGGGGTGGGGGAGGGGGGAGACGAAGGAAGGGGAACAGAGGGAGTGTAACGTTGATGAGGATGCGAGGTCCCAGGTGCACGCGCTTGGCTTGGTTACATCGAGAATGATGGCTGGTTGGTCCATAATAATCACTGCTTGCTCCATACAGAGTTCTCATCAATCCATCTCTCTCAATAGAGGTGCTGCCCATGCATGGAAGGTGTTTTATTTATTTAATTTTAAGATCCCATTTTGTAAGTGCTGATTTTCTATAAATATACTAGGACTATATTAAAATGCCAACTAGAAGTCAGAATGGTATTTAATCCATTCAGATTCCGCAGGTATAAAATATAGACTAGTTACTGCTTGGATAAATCTCATTTATTACAATAGAACAGAAGTGTTCCTGTTTTTTCTGCTTTTTAGTCTTTAGTTTTGAAGATATGTTTATCATCACATAAAACAGTGGTAATTTGATGTGGGTTTTCTAAAAAAGCATCAAAATGAATTATTACAAAGTTTTTATTACCACAAACAATTTTGCACCAGCAATTAATTACTGTTAATTAATTATTAATTGCTGTTGGCTTGTTGTTGCAAAAGGGTGGTAATGTTGTAATCATGAAAAGTTGCTTGTGGAGCTGTCTTTGCGGTAGGTGTTATCATCACATAACAAGGTGTCCCATGCTGTCCCCCTTTTTGCCCCGGATTTACCTGCCCACCTGAAGGGCAGCCACCAGCTGTGCCCTGTGGTTTGGGCAGGACCAGCTCCATGTGACATCATCCCCAGAACAGCAGAGCACCCTTCCCCAAAGACTCAGGACAACTAACAAAGCATATGTAAAAAACATTGGGGGGGGAAGGGGGAAATAAATAAAACCAGTTCTAAACCCAAACTAGATATAAAAATCTCATTACAGCATCCCAAACCCTATCCCCACCTGCCAAATGATGGATCAGATAAATAGCTATTCCTGTAGATCGATACATTGAGAGTGATTTTAAACAAGACGCCTCCACAGATGGTCCTCCCACTGTCCACGTGTCCAACTGCTCATGTGGCAAGCATGCTCCCATAACCCATGCAGCAGCTACTCATGGAGCACTACTGAAACATTTGGAGAGCCCTGTGTTCTCCGTACTTCAAACAAGGGACCAGCCTCTCTCAAGGATTACCGGCAGGGAGGAACCCTCCTGCTGGTGCTTTTATCAGTCTCTTCAGGGCCCTCCAGGTGTGGCTGGTTCAAGCCCCCTCCCCAGGTCCCGCCCCCCCTGTGGCTCCGCAAATGCGTGCTGCGCCGCAACTGCATCCCCAGCTGCCCAGCAACCCGGGGAGCCGGCAGCGCAACGCTGTGTGGGGCCTGTGTGTCTCGGTGTTGTTCCTGGGGCCGTGCGTCAGGCCGCTGATGGTGTCCCCATTGCCGAGCAACCGGGAACGCACGCTGCGTGACCGCCTGCCCCAACCCGACCAGGGCCCTCTGATGCCAGGCCGGAATCCTAACAGTCAAGGCCAGTAGTATAGCTGGATTTAAGAAAGGTTTGGACAAGTTTCTGGAAGATCGGTTCATTAGCAGCTATTAGCCAGTTAGGTCTGGGGAATGTAACCTCTTACTGTTGGGAGCTGGGAGTGAACAACAGGGAATGGATTGCCCCATAGTGACCTGTTGGGTACTTCAAGCAATCAGTATTGGCCACTGTCGGAGACAGGATGCTGGGCTCCATGGATCATTGGTCTGACCCAGTATGGCACTTCTTATATTATTATCCCATCTTCACACTGAAACTGAAGTCAGCTGCACAATTTATTATTAATTATTTATAATTAATTATATTATTATTATTATTATTATTATTTGCATAGCACCAGCAGTGTACCAATGACATCAACATCTTTGATCTGATCTATGTATAAAAAATTGGATTTTGTCACACAGTACTACTAAGCCTAACTAAAAGATTTCCTTTCAAACTAGTGTTGCTTTTTAGGTACATTTGAGAATGAAATGGCTCTTGTGGCCTCTCAGTTATCAGTAGGGGAAGGGGGGCATTCTCCCCATCTTCCTACACTGCATGACCAGCCTCCTTCAGAATAGTAAATAGAAAAGAAGAGTAAATTCTAGTTTGTTAACTCTGCAGCAGAAAACACAAAGGTTTAAAACAATGCTGCTCTGTAGTGTTTAATGAAAAACTCAGCAGCTGCCAACGATTTGACAGCTTTACAAACCCCAAAATAAGAAAGCCTGGTGTTTTTCTGGCTTCTTAAAATGCTAGACTCCAACACTCTTTTTGCTACTCATTAGCAGCAGTACGGCAGGAGGTTTACCGTTCAAAAACTGGGCTGTCTGGTCTAAGCAAAGCAAAATCCATTGTTATGGATTCCTGAGGATGGGGAATTCAATGTATTGCAGGTCCCTGAGAGTGCACTTTCCTCACATAGGCCAAGCTACAGGAGAGTGTGATGCCAATTAGCTGCATCTGGGGCAGTGATTGGCTCCTGGTGGTGGAACGTTGGCGATGGTTGAGGAGGGGGGCGGTTGGGGGCAGTTGGAGGAGAAGCAGGGAACAATCCGAGCCGGGGACAGCTAGTTTGATCTGTCCTTCTCAACTTGTACCTTTTTGAAAATAAAAGAATGTCTTCATTACACTGCAAGTCTCCAGTTTCTCTCTATTGCTAAAGGGACATCATCTCAGGAAGGCCCCGAGGCTCCTCGAAGAGATCAGGAGGTGCGGGAGTAACATTGGTGTCAGAAGTGGGATCCTGTGCCCTGCAGAGAGAAAACGGTGCACCTGTGTCCCAGGTGAACCAGGATGGAGGGGAGCTAAGAGAGCATGGAGGTGTCTCAACAGCAAGGCCTCCCAGCAGCTCAAGGAGATTATGGAAACATCGCATCAACGGCTTGAGGAGAGCGCGAAGGCGGCTCATGAGGAAATGAGGGCCCTTAAAGTGGATCTGGGCCAGTTACAGAGTACGCAGTCAGGGGTTGCACATAAGGTAGAAAAAGTGGACATTCGTTTGACTGCCCTGGACTCTAAAGTGACTCTAAAGGCCGTTTTTAATTTGGAGCTCTCTAGCCGGGGAGAACATGAGACGCTGCTGAAAGGTGTAAGGGAGTTTGAAGAATGCATAGAAAAGAGGTTGCAAGACTGGCAACCGACGCTAGAGATGAGTGCTGTGGAGCTAAAGGTTGAAAGCGAGGGGGACCACCTTAGGACCTCCTCTAGCCCTTATTCACCCCATGGGGGCCTGGCTGGAAAGGATCAGCTGCTCCCAACTGGGATCATTCAGAGACCTACCGTGTTTGATGGGAAGATTACCTGGGAAGCGTACCTGTCCCAATTTGAAATAGTGTCCTACATAAATGGCTGGAAAGAGGGACGGAAAGGGGCATTCCTGGCCGCAAGCCTGAGCGGACCAGCTCTGACAGTGTTGCAGAACCTAGTTCCTGAAAAGAGACAAAGTTACCAGGATTTGGTGGAAGCTCTGGACCTATGGTTTGGAGCAGTGCACCAATCTGAGTAAGCAAGGACCCAGTTCAGGAACCGCTGGAGGAAGAAGGACGAAACTCTACCCGAGCAAGCTGAGGAGGCCGGCCGGCCTCGCCTATCCAGATGCTAGTGAGGAGATGCAGGAAACCTTGGCAAAAGACCAGTTTATTGATGACCAGTGGGACCTGGACTTCCGAATAAAAATACTCGAGAGAAGGCCAAAGACCCTTTGAGAAGCTGTGGCATTTATAACAGAAATAGAATCACTCTGTGCAACAACTGGAGTGAGGGGAAGGCAGCCCATCATAAGGAAAGCAGAGAGTGTAAGCACCAGCTTCTGTCTGACATGAATGGAGAGAATGGGGAGTCTGACCGGATTCAGAGCATTTTTGAACTGTTGGAAAACCTGCTTGGTTCGGCTGGACAAACCAAAGGGGCTGGCAATGGTCAGAGGTATAACGGGAAAGTGCCTTTAAAATGTTGGCACTGTGGGAGAATTGGACACAAAAGGAGAACTGCTATTTGGTTAGAGGAAGCCAGGAGGTCCACAAGTGCCAAAGGAGGAGTCTCCAGCTTTTTCGGAAAATGGCTCACCACCAAGCTAGGGGGTTGAGGGAAAAGCCCTGCATTTTTTCCCTAGATCAGGCCAGCTGAACCATAATCATGAAAGTCTGGTCATCGAGTGTAAAATAGGTGTTATGAAATGCATGGGTATTTTGGACACCAGTTCTAATGTTACGGTTGTTAGGTCAGACCTGCTGAAACAGCTAAGAAGGAGCGAACTTATAAAGGAGCAACATGATTGGTCTCAAATGGAAACTGTCACGGGAGAGTGGGTTCCAGCCGGGAGGTGGGGGAAGTTGAGCTTAAAGGTGGAACTTGAACAGGAAGTATGGGAGGCAGAGATAGTGGATGAACTCATAATTGACTTGGACTTCCTGAAGACTAATCATTGTATTATAGATGTTAGGGCTGGCATATTACAGATCAGGTCTGTAAAGATTCCTTTCAAGGAGATGGGCCATGTCCAACGAATCCGGTGCTGGCGCTTACTTTGCAAAGAAAAACAGTCCTACCCCCATGGGCTGAAACTATTGTTACCGCTGCCGTCGCAGGCAACTTCCCTGCAACAGAAAGTTGGGGATTAGTTGAGATGTGTCCGGAGACAGGGGGGTTGGAAGGGCTTCCGGCTGCTAAGTCCTTAATAGACGTGAGGGAGAGAAGAGTTCCTGTGCGGATGTTAAACGTAACTGATCAGGAACAAATAATAAAGGAGGGATGTACAGTCGCTCAATGTGAGCCCATGCAGCTAATAAGTGCTAACGCCCAACTGAGTAACATTGGGGAAGGGGTTGGAGGGGAGCGCCCCGATTTTCTGTCTGGGCCGTACCAACAAAGTGCTGTGCACTTGAATGGTGAGCAGCAGCAAAGATTCAGGGACTTTCTGGTGAGAAACCAAGGGTTGTTCTCCAGATTGGATAAGGACCTTGGATGCACTTCGTTGGTGCGGCACAGAATGGATACGGGGGGAAGCCATCCTATCAAACAGGAGCCCCACAGACTGCTGATTGCCGAGCGAGAGGAAGCTTTGCAGGCCATAGGGGAAAGGCATCAGCAGGGCATAAGAGAGCCTTCAGCCAGCCGTTGGACTTCCACCATAGTGCTGGTTAAGAAAGAGGATGGCAGCACCAGGTTTTGCGTGGACGATAGGAAAGTGAACCAAGTTACTGTAAAGGATTAGTATGCTCTGCCACGAATAGATGATACCTTGGATGCAGTGTCAGGTTCAACATGGTTTTCTACCTTGGATCTAAAAAGTGGGTATTGGCAAGTAGAAATGGACCCAAGGGATAAAGAAAAGACTGCTTTTACAGCAGGGCAAGGGCTTTGGCAGTTTAGAGTAATGGCTTTTGGCTTGTGCAATGCCCTGGCTACCTTTGAGAGGCTGATGGAGAGGGTGCTACATGGCTTGCCTCCGTCTGCCTGTCTTCTGGATCTGGATGATATTCTGGTGCATGCTAAAAGCTTTGGGCAGGAGCTAATGCATTTGCAGCTGGTCTGCAATAAGCTGGAAATTGCTAATCTGAAACTTAACCCAAAGAAATGTGAGCTGTTTCAGAAAAAGGTTAGGTACTTGGGGCACACCCTGAGTGCTGAGGGGATCTCTCCGGACAAGGGGAAAACTGTGCCAGTAGAAGACTGGCCAACTCCGAAAAACCTTACTCAAGTGCAGGGGTTTGTGGGGTTGTGCTCTCACTAGCGGAGATCTATTGCCAACCTAGCAAAACCTCTGCCCAGGCTGAGTGAGAAAGGGAGTCCTCCTTACCTGTGGTCATCAGAATGTGACCTAGCATTCAAGAGGTTGAAACAGGCACTTGTGGACGCCCCTGTCTTACCCATGCTTTTAAAACCCCATTCATTATGCTACTGCTGATGGAGCGGGGGCTGTGTTGGCACAAGAACATGAGGGGATGGACAGACCGGTTGTTTATTTCAGCAGAAGTCTGTGTGCTGCACAGAAGAACTATTGTACTACTTGCAAAGAACTCCCGGCGGTAGTGCTATCTATCAGCCATTTTCATCATTATCTCTACGGGAGGACGTTTGTGGTGAGAACCGATCATTCCTCTCTGCAGTGGCTATTTCGGTTTAAAAACCCGGAAGGACAAATTGCCAGATGGTTGCAGAAACTGCAAGAATATGACTTTAGCATCATTCACTGGGCCAGGGACAAGGCATGGCAATGCCGATGCATTATGCAGACGGCCCTGCTTTGAGAACAATTACAAACATTGCTCGCAGCAAGAGGCCAGAGAACGGGCTGTCTGGGACAAAGCCGACCCTGGACGGTTAAATAACCCTACCAATCTTTTGGTCTGTAGGGGTGCGGCCACTTCTGGTACAACTCCTGGGGGTGGGGTTGCAGGGGTGGACCCTGGAGCAGTTGGGGGCTGCACAATGGGAGGACCCTGATGTTAAAATTGTATGTGAGTGGAAAGGCATCCGGCAGACCCAGCCACCTTGGGAAACTGTTTCTACTCTTAGTACCATGACCAAAGCACTCTGGTCTCAATGGGAGAGGTTGAAGCTAAGGAGTGAAGTGCTCTACCGGAAATGGGAAAGACCAGCTGGGGATGGGTGTAGGTGGCAGTTAGTGGTGCCGGACAAGCTGAAGAAACAGATAATGAGTTTGTGTCATGATTCCAAAACTGGTGGGCATTTTGGGGTTTCAAAAACCCTTGCAAAAGTATTGGAAAGCTTCTATTGGGTGAAGTGCAGGCAAGACGTTGAAAACTGGTGCCGGAAATGTGATGTTTGTGCTGCTAAGAAAGGGCCTCTAAGACGGGAAGGGCCCCGATGCAGCAGTACCTCATGGGTGCTCCAATGGAACATGTTGCCATTGATGTACTTGGGCCTTTGCCAGAGACTGATGCCGGCAACCGTTACATTCTAGTCGCAATGGACTATTTTAGTAAGTGGCCTGAGGCTTCCCTGATGAGAAATCAGGAAGCTGCGACTGTGGCAGAGGGGTTAATCAGACCAGGGGAGAAATTTTGAGTCCAGGGTATTTCAGAGAGTCTGTGAAATGTTAGGAATTCATAAGACTCAAACCACCCCAGGGCACCCACAGTCTGATGGCATGGTAGAAAGATTGAATCGAACTTTGGGAGTTCAGCTGGCTATCTTTGTATAACAGCATCAGAGGGACTGGGATGAGCATATTCCCCTCCGTCTGATGGCACACCGAACTGCGGTCAATGAAAGCACAAAGTGTACACCCGCACTCATCATGTTTGGTCATAAGCTAAGAGCGCCAAGTGAACTCCTATATGGAAAGCCAGAAGAGGACCACAGCTGTGTGGATTATTTGGACTTTGTGGCGGCCCTGCAGTACAGTATTGAAAAGGTGCGCACCTTCGCTAGGGAGAACCTTAAGATAACCTCTGATAACATGAAAAGACTTTATGATGTACGATCCTGTGGTGAAACCTTTGAGAGAGGGGGGCCCTGGTGTGGTTCTATAACCCTAGAAGGAGGAAGGGTAGAAGCCCTACGTTGGATAAGCCTTGGGATGGACCCTACATGGTGCTGGGCCGCATAAATGAGGTGGTTTACCGGATTCAGCTGGGTCCTTGGGGTAAACCCAAAATTATTCATAAAAATCACCTGAGGAGGTATCAGGGGGATAAGACACGCAGTTGGCTATGCATGGATGCTGCAGATGAAATGCTAGAATGGGCAAGGCTTCATATCCGTCCCAGGGTCTGCAGCCTCAGAATCGGAGGAACATTCCCCTAAGGTGATTGATAACGGGGAAAACCAAGGAAATACTAGGAGGTTCCTTAGGCGGAAAAAAGCCCCTGAAAGACTGGGGTGGTGAAAAAACTGTTTGGAGTTAAAAAGACCCAGGGAGTGTTCAGTTGGGGGTCTCCTTGTGTTGATAGTTTATTTTTACAGGTATCTCAAATGTATTTATTGGCTTCTGGTGGTGGAATGTTGGCGATGGCTGAGGAGGGGGGCGGTTGGGGGCAGTTGGAGGAGAAGCAGGGAACAATCCGAGTCGGGGACAGCTAGTTTGTTCTGTCCGTCTCAAGGTGTACCTTTTTGAAAATAAAAGAATGTCTTCATTACACTGCAAGTCTCCAGTTTCTCTCTATTGCTAAAGGGACATCATCTCAGGAAGGCCCCGAGACTCCTCAAAGAGATCAGGAGGTGCGGGAGTAACAATACTCACTACAGTATTCAACTCCAGCGTAATTAGGACCAGGGATGGGAAGACCAAGTTCTGAGGGTGTTTTCAGACAAATGCAATACCCACCTCTCCCCCACTATTCATTGGTTACCACTGGGAGTTTCACACAAGCATGGTGGGTCCTGGGGTGAGGAGGCACTTGTCTGAAAACACTCTGAGAAAAGTACTGGCCAAGCAGGCTTGGCTTCCCAGGCTGAAGCTACCTTCCATGTTGCTAGCCCTCAATAGCTCCCACACTGTAGGCTGTTAATGAGCAGATCATGGCCCACGCAGTAAGCTTGAGGGAAAACACAGCATTCTTTCTTGCCCATATAATTAATTAATTAATTAATATTAGCAAGCATTTATATAGCACCAACAATGTACCTGGTGCTTTTTAAAGTAATGGAATAGACATGGTCCCTGCCCTAGGGCTTACAATCTAAGAGATGGGGGGTGGGGGGAAGACGAAGGAAGGGGAACAGAGGGAGAGACAAGGACAAGATCCTATTAGTATCTAATAGGAAGGGTTTCCCACCCCCCCACCCCAATAAATTAAGTACAACTTGAATAATTTCATATTGGGGGATGAGGGGCCAGGGGCTTTTTCCAGTTCCTAAGTAATTAAGAGATGTAGCCAAGATTATTAAAAATATATAATTGAATGACAAAAGAAATTTGTGTTCACCTGTCCTATTTGAACTACCCTTGAAATACACTGATGTTGCCACTAAGTGTGCAACCCCTTAACCTACAAGGGTGTAAACTTCAACAATCACCTCTTATTATTTATTTAAATGCAAACAACATACCTTGTGCTGGACAAGTATAATTAGAGACAGGTCCTTCCCCAGAGTGGCTTAGAATCTAGGAAAGACATAGGGAGAGGTAAACCTCCACTCTTACTAGAGGCTTACTTTTCAATAACTGCAGACTGTTCAGTGATGATCTAAACAGAGAAAATTCTTAGTACAATAGTCATCCCCAATGTAATTAGCACCAGGGAAAGATCAGATTCCGAAAAAGATTCTACACTGGTCAGCAAGTCAAGCAGACTTGGTTTCGAGAGCGCTCTGAAGCCTTTGATGCTGCCTCAGGTTAATAGACGTCAATAGCCCCCACTCCCTGGACTGCTAACAAGCTAACAATGGCCCACTGAGCTTGAGGAAACTTAGCTCCTATCAGTCTCTGACTAATGGCTAATGAGGGCTATTTGTCCAGTGCTACATCAAAGCAGCTTTGGAGCTTGGCAGGCTGCCTGAGCACAGTTGTTTTGATTTTGGCCACTAAATGAAAGCTAGCACTGAAAGTACTTAATGAGGGGAGGAACCTACTCCACCTAACTAAACAATGAAAACAACATGCAAACAGGTGTTTTCCTCTACCTCTCCTCGAGCAGCTGCTGCCAGTGTCCCTGCAACTGAGATGAAGGAGCGAACAGGGAGAAGATTTCTAGCCCATTGGGCTGCCACCTTTAGTCATTTTTTGCCTTAGGGTTGCCACCTGTGGTGTTTTTTTTACCGGACACTCCCATAGGCCAAAATGGAAGTGTAGGGTAAAAAATGGCCAAAGGAATGACCCTATTTGGTCTATGGGAGTGTCAGATAAAAAACCACCACAAGTGACAACCTTACTAGCCCACTATGCATACAGTCACTCCTTTCTCCATACCTGGTAGCACTGCAATCCAAGCAGCAGCTGACAGTGGTGAGTCTGCTTCACCCAGGCTCCCTCTGCTAATGGCGACTGGGGAGAAAGCACTCAGGCAGCGCAGAGAAAGCCCTGCCTCCAGGCAGTCCTTTTCTTTGCAGTCACCGGTTGGGGAGCATTGTCAGCCAGTACCCCTAGAGTGTTCTAATTGGCTAGATTCCTCCGCCTAGCCAGAGTATCCCCAGCTCCTTCTCTCACCCTTCTTGTATGACTCACTGAGCATGCTCCGGATGGGCGGAGCAGCCAGCTGCCCTGTGAAGCTTCCACCACCCCAGCTCATTCAGTTAGCAGCACCAGAGCTGTCAGTGTTCCCAGATTAGCCCTGCCCCTACAATCTCCTCCGCGGCAGACAGGTCATCGCCTGACAGCCTTCATTAGAGCTGCCACCTTGGGTCATTTTTTACCTGACACTTCCATTTTGGTCTATGGGAGTGTCAGGTAAAAAACCATCACAGGTGGCAACCCTAGCCTTCATTAGTAAACCGCCTCTGCTCAGAAACCACCTACTGTTTGGGGATCTCACCATCGTGTCTTTCTTTCTTTCTTTCTTTCTTTCTTTCTTTCTTTCTTATTTCCATTTTTACCCCGCCCCTCTTGCAACCATGACTCAGGGCGGCTTACAATTATAAAAAAATAAAACAACAATTGCAATATAAAATAAATAGGAACATATATATATATATAACTACACTAAAAGGACTCTGGTTTGTGCATTAAAATTCCCTCCTCCCTAATTCCTAAATCATCCCACCCTCCCACACTTCCCTGCCAAAGGCCTGGCGGAAGAGCCAGGTCTTACAATTTCGTTGGAAGGTGAGAATATTTGGGCTGAGGTGAACCTCCACCGGGAGGGAATTCCAGAGCAATGGCACCGTCTCCAAGAATGCCCTCCTGTCCAGACGAACTCGCCGATAACACGGGAATTCCAGGAGGGCGTCCCCGGACGACCATGTTAGGAAATAAATGAGGTGGCATGCCTCAATTTACCCCAAATGGGATCGAAGGTTGCCAGTAAACATGCCAAAGTATGTAGGTACAACTCTGTTTTATTGGATGGACACTCAACATCTGGACACGGCAGTGTTCTCAGTTACAAACCCCAGTAACCCAAGATACCTTACGTGTCAGAGGCACAGTCCGAGACGCAGGCTGGTTCAGAGGAGAAGGGGAGGGGGCCCAGCAGGCAGCTGGGCAGTCTCTCTGGATCTTTGAGAGCGTTGTTTAGGATCCAAGGCCCACGAGGCTTAATGCAAAGCTAGTAGCCCCGAGCGCCAAGGACAAGGATAGGGGTCTGGGTGTTCCTTTTTATAGTTTTATTTATTATGAATACATGTTGCAGGGTCCCCTCTTTTGATCATGCGAGGTGCAGAAATAAGCTGACTTCATCTCTTTACTATTTGGAGCATAGTCATTAAAACTGCTTTCACTTTTGGGGAGTTTTTTCCTTCTCCACTGCTTAATTGCCGGTCTGACCCTTTGAGGTTATCTGTCTCTTTCAAGCCTTCTTTATTAGAGATAGTGGCCATCTGGGGTAGTTGGTACGGCCTTGGAAATACATTCTTCCTGCTAGAGTGTGAGTTATTTACGACTTGTCCTTCTTATGGGCCTCTTTTGTCTGTGCCATCCTGAGGCCTATGTTTCAAGTTAGCTGAACTGAGTTTGTTCAGGCCTCATGCAGTCTGTGTCTCTGACCATGGCCAATACTGCCTAGTTAATTCATGATAGCCAAACGGCTTAATCAATTCCTAATAACCACAGGGGCTGCCCAGGGGGTGAGACAATCACTCAGATAGTCAAGGCTGAGGCCGTGAAGGGTTTTAAAGGTCAACACCAGCACCTTGAATTGGACCTGGAAGACAATAGGCAGTCTTCAGTTGGCAGACAATCAGGCCTTTGCTGTGGTGGGCTCCTGAATGCGGAACTCGCTCTTTCCGGATGTCTGTCTTAGCTCCTCCCGCCGTACCTTTAAAAAGCACCTGAAAACTCATTTATTCTCCAGGTGTTTCTAGGAGCCACTGCAGGTTCCCCTTAATGTAGTCTGTTCTCCCCCTTTACCTTCCCCTTTTAAATGGTTTTACATTGATTTTATATTGTTTTATATTTTTATGAATGTAAAGCACTCCAAGTGCTGCTTAAGGCGGGACAGTGCTATAAAAATAAATGTATTTATTTATTTATTAATTATTATTATTATAAACATTTATATAGCACCAGCGATGTACCAGTTGCTTTACCAAAAATAAGATAGGCACGGTCCCTGCCCGAGAGCTTACAATCTAAGGACAGGGGGAGGAGAGACAGAACTTCCAGGGGAAGGGAGTTCCAAAGCTGTGGAGCAGTCACCGAGGCGGCCTCTCGGCATCCCCTCGGCATATAGGTCTGGTGCAGTGATGGCACTTGCGAGAGGGCACCTCTGGCTGACCTTAGGGAAAATAGTGGAGAAGGAAGTCCTTTCGATACGTGCACCCCAAATATCCGAACTGTTATCAGATTGGGCTTGTTATTGCTTTCTGATTGTTGTAGTAGGCATCATGTCAAAGGAGAGTTTTGAGGGAGTGCTTGGGCAGATATTACCAGAGAGCTTTCCCCATGAATAAGCTGCTGCGTAGAAGGCGCAGGAGTGGAGGTGTAAAAATGCAACAGGAGGGCAATAAACACTGGCGTCAGTCACTGGAAGAAAAGAGGTGACATAATTGTGAAAGCATTTGAGGGACATCATTTCATATCGGCTCCAGATTTTATCAATCAGCTAGAGTAGTGGCCTTATTAAAACCACCTCAGTATTAAACACTGGCTTTAAACATGAATTTAAAGGTCAGAGGGTAATAACTAGGGGTGGGACTCCAGGGGGGTTACCAGATGTTGGATTTACCAAGATCGGAATATTGGATTTTTAACATTGCCAATTTTACTGAATTTTTAACATTGAGGCCATTGCTAAATGGCATCGATGTAAAAAATCTGATAAAACCAGCAATGTTAAAAATCCGATATTGCCAATACCGGCAATTATCGGTATTATCGGATTAATCCAATACCGATAGTCCTACCCCTAGTTAATAACATCACTGAATAACATGAAATTCAAGAACTATATAATGTAAATTTGTATGAACACATCAAACAGTGAATTTGAATGGGGTCTGTGTCAACTTTCTTTCTTTCTTTCTTTCTTCCTTTCTTTGATACATTTTAGTTTTGGAAAATCATTCCTCCACACTGAGACTTGATGCAGAAAGAACGAAGAATTCCAGCACAGACAGTCCGTCACCAGGCCATTAGCCTTTCCAATAACCGAAGAGCTTGCAGGTTGGCATCCTCCAGAAAAGATCCAGAACGAGCAACAAGACTGCTTAAAATGAACGAAGAGAAATCTGTAGATTTGCTAATTCATAGAGAACTCTCCTTTTTGTAGATTGTCCAATCTCTGAGTCTGTGTTACCACACCCATCTTTTAACTTGCAGCATCCGCAATTCGGGGAGGGCAGAAAATGGATAGAGATGCTTCAGTATATATGTTATATCCTCGTAATGGTGAGCTCTGGCTTCCCAATCCACCATAGCCCCTCTGGATACAGCTTGGGTAGGAGTTAGCAGGGCCATCAAGCCTTTTGTTACATACTGTGTATTCTATTAATTAATTAATTTTAATTTATAGTCCTGTCTTGCCCTATCCCATGGGATCAGAGAAGGTTGAAACCATTTAAAAATCCGCCCAAAGCCCTATCCCAGCTTGTGTCACCGGGAGGGGGGGTTGGACCAGAAACGAACACAGCCACTCACCGCGGGCTACCAAACTCTGTTGAGGAATCCCCGAAGAAGGATGCCCATCAGGATAGTATGGTAGCCCTTGAGGCCTCAATGAGACTAGGCCTCTATCATCATTGGGCACAGAGCTTCCTTGTGAGAGGGCGGCCTCACACCACTCACTTTCACGGGCAATGGGGGAGAGGAAGGCAAGTGGGGTGGTGGTGGGGGTTCGGAAGGCCAGGGACCCAGATGCACAGGGACGGATAATGGTGTCTTTCACTCTCCAGAGGGTAAGGGAGGGATACTGGGGGCGGGGAAGGTGACTTGCACTTCTGTCAGCCAACACTC
>QEPC01014531.1:832099-847631 GCA_003113815.1 Sphenodon punctatus
GGGCTCCAGTGATGGTCTCACAAGGCGTGAGGTTGAAGGCTGGGTCCTGCTGTGGTCGGCGGCCTGGCTGGTTTCCCTGGCGACCAGATGCAGCAGCACAGGTGCCTGTGTCGCCGCCTGTTTCCTGTGGCGGCGGCGTTGCAGCACAAGCAGGGGCAGGGACTCACCACCCTCTTCCGGTGATCCGTAGCCCCCGGCAGTGCCGTCCATGCTGGCAGGAGCTAACAGCCTGCTAAATGCTTGACCAAACAAAAAGGTCTTATGCTACTTCCGGAAAATGCTCAGGCCCGGAGGGGAGGTGCAGTAGTTTGCAAGTTCAGGCTTGGGAGAAGTGGCTAGCAGAAATTTTGGGTGAAAGGCAACAGACAAAGTCTTTGGGGATGTGGCAGTAGTACCATCTATAGCTCCCGTTCTAGCCCATGGTGGGGAGGGGAGCAGAGGCAGTGGCGAGTGGACCAGTGGTGCCAGTGCCAGCGGACATAGTGGCAGTATGCTGGGCCGAGATGGATATGGGGCTCGGGTGGAGCCAACCCCCCCTTTTGGAGACTGTGTCTGGGCGGGGGCATGTGTCCCGCTACCCCTCTGGAGGCAGTGGTGGGGGATGTGTTTCATCTGCCCCCTGTGGAGACTGTAGCTGCAGCTGGAGACTTGTATTCTTGGTCCCCACCTCAGAAGATGGCGGTTGGGGATGTTTTTCAGTTATCTCCCCACATGGACGCTGTGGTCGGGGGTTTCTTCCATCCCCCTCCTGGGAGCCTGTAGACCAGCATGTTGGGGGATGGTTTCTCCCAGCTGGCAGCCGGCGCAGGATGCCGACTTTTCCGCCCCCATTGAGGGGGTGGGACTCAGGGAGGCAGGCTACTGGGTCGCTCCCACAAACACCGGGAGTGGCCAACGGCCGTGCTGGGGGCCCGTGCCGAAGGGGCACTGCCAAAGGGGCTTGCCCTTTGGCAGTGCCCTTCGGTGGGGTCCGGCGGCTGTGGACGGCAGACAGAGCCTGTGTAGTTAGTATTTGGTGGGAGGGGGAGGGATATGTTTATATTGCATGTGAAAGGACTCTCCTTCCTGGTGAGAGCAGGGTGGAGGTGAGGAAGTAGTTAAGGCAGGACTTCTGATGTTACCTGTGAGTAGACATGAGAGGACTGATGGATTGATGGATGATGAGTATTTGTTGTAATTATTGCTTTGGGGGAGGGGTAGTATTATAGTGTATAAAATTATATTGGGGCTGTCATTTAGGGGACTGTTAGTGTCATAATGATTTTTGTAGAAATTGATGTGTTGTGCTTATTATGTATTATTTTGTTCATGCTGTGAGCCCCATTTGTAATGGGAGAGTGCGGGATACAAATTAAATTTGATGATGATGATTGATGATTGATTTGGGGAACCCTGGTAGGGTTGGACATTGGGGGCTGCAGTGGTGTCTGTTTGGAGGAGCACTGCAGGTGTTGCCGACTGCTTCCTCAACCAGTAAATCGGTCATAAATGAGATTTTATACACACTGTAAGACTCCAGACTCTTTCCTTGAAAGGAAACCAGCCCAGGTAAGGTTGCCTGAGAAACTTCCCATTGCTTAGGGAAGATGGAGCAACAAAATATTGCAAAGGCCTCCTGCCCACCCCTCGCTCCCTCAGCGAAAGGAAAATCTTTAAAAAAAATTCCACCCCAAATGATAAATGGCAAGGAATCTTTTCCCACTTGGAACTCAAATTGGAAACGATGACAGTCAGATAACCTCCATAAAGGTGAAGTAAAGGCTCTGCTACCTTGGTTGTAGGCTAACTGGAAAATCTACAAAACAAAACTCAGGCCAATGTTGATCACCCAGTAGATGGTGCTCTTCCCTCTGAGTTAGTACTGAACCGGTGCCCTCTAACACTCTGGGTGGAAGGTGGTGGTGGAGATGCTGCTTCAGATCACGAGACACACTCCGGTCCTGCCCATTGAGAATTTGTAAATGCTGCATCATCCCACATGATCATCAGTTGGGTGCTGGCACCCATGGGACGTGGGTAAATGTCACATGAGACTCACAGCTTGAAAATAGGGCTTTCCTCCCACTTATTAACACCCATCCTGGTCAAATTTTAGTTTGGGTTGTTTCATGATGTTCATCCAATATCTTTTTGTGAATTTAGTTTGGTATTCCCTTCTCTTTTGGGTCCTAAATATTTTAGCATCATATTGTAGTATTGTAAAAACTGCAATGCTTTCGACAACAGAGATGTCTGCATCACAAAAGCAGGTGCAATGATTCCTGGTTAAAAAATTTCAACCCTTTGCAAAGTGTTTCATGGTTGGTCCCGCTGGAAAAAATAAATAAATAAAATAAATAAAAAAATAAAAAATAAAATAAAAAGGTGGCCTATAAAAATGCATCATTGCCTTCAACTACAGCACCTTACACATTTCATTTAATTGATCTTTAAAACTCCATTTTGTAATGGCACTTAGCAAGCTTTGGAGAGCTGCAGAATAACGGTTCAATAAATAATAGAAAAAAGTTCAATTGTTAAATAATACATTTTATTGCAGATGCCAGAAGGGGTCTTCAGGATTTGTATGAGGAGGAACGTAATTTTCTATTCTTTGCCCTTTCTCAAAACATAAATCAAATATGGCTTGCGGCAGAATTAACCGATGGTGTGTTTTGCTAATTTAATAATGCAAAACGTACCCCCAAAATTGAAACGTGCATGAGTGCGAGAATGCGAAGTATGGTTTCTGCCAGCAGGTGGTGCAACATGAAACCTCACGGCAGCTTGAATACACAGTCCATTCACAAACAACTCAGGGTGTTTTTCAACGAGCAAGGCTTGAGGAGGGGTCCTTGCGGCGCACCCATGTACGTGGAGTGATCAGGGAGAGATTCTAAGGGCCGGCAACCTGGGTGGCCACTGTGCTCACTCAAGCAGAGTCCACACACTCCCGCCACCACGGACCGGCCCTGCAAACAATTAATACGAGCGGTCATTTCCCCTCTCCACCCCCCCGCCCAGCTGCTCACCCTCTGCCATGACACATGGCACTGGACACCATGGAAACATGAAGCTGCAGCAGCCAGTAACCCCTTCCTGCCCAGGAGATGGTGCAGCCTCTGCAGCTGCTGGCGGTCCCGGCCTACAACGGAAATGCATATTACTGCGTGCGACGTGCAGGAAGCTGCAGCCCTTCATGGCGTTGGCTCTTCTCTCATGCATCACGAGAGAGGGGTGTGTGCTTCAAGCCAACACGGTGTTTTATTTCACAGGCGTGTCCTTTAAGAGCTTCCCAGGGAGCTCCCGGCAGGGCTGTGGGAGGGACTGGGGAGGCAGCCAGGCTGCGGACCTGTCTGCTGGCATGGGTGGGAGCCCTGGTTCATACGCACAGGGGATGCTTGGGTGCCTGTCCCCACGCACTGTTTTGGCTTGCCCCGCGCGGCGCACGCCAGCTTTTTCGGCAGTGCCCCGTGATTGGCCGGCACATGGGTCACAGGAGTGCGCCTTCCCACGCTCCACCTTCAAACAAAGAGTTGGATGCGTGGTTAATGGGTGGCCATGCCCAGTTCCCCACCTGTAAAATGGAACTAGACGTGTGTCTTTCTGTCCCTGTGTTCCCGTCGCCCTTGTCCAGCCTAGATTGTAAGCCCTTTGGGACCTGCCTCCGAAAAATCGGTGACTATAAAGCACTGTGTACACCTATAGAAATGATGATAATTAGTAGTAGTAGTAGCAGTAGTAGTAGTAGTGTCTCATTTCAAAACACCCTTACTTCCGTGTAGTTCCGTTGAAACCCAATGGAGCTATTCTGGAGACAGCTGTTTGTGACTCATGGCCCAAGATGACATTTACTTCAGATTGCAAAGGTCAGAAGGCTTCTATATTTTTTTCCAGTTTTATTAACTAACTGTGGACAAAGAGCTTTGGGTTGTTGTTGGTTTGTTTTTTTTAAAAAAAGATAGTAAATTTTAAAAAATAAAATAAATTTTTTAAAAAATTAGCTCTTCCTATCAGCTGTAACCTTGAGTCCATTTTTACTCCAACAGGCAGCAACCGCTCAAGTAGCAAGCAAAGAGGCTGATCCTGAGAAGTGCTGAGCACTTCTAATGTCAAAGGGTGATTTCAGACGTTACACGGTCCCGATTCACCACAGTGGATTCCCGGTGGGGGCGAACCGAACAACCACCCCCTGTGGTCAAAAAAAGCCCCGAACAGACGTGACAGGACCAGGACCACGGCAGGGAATCGGGCTGCCAGATCACGGCCCGGGGCAGCGCAACAGACATTACGCTGATCCCGGGCCGGGCCGTGGTCAAAGCACCCAGAAGGCGCTGGGGCGGCTCGTCCCGGCTGCTGCTGTGTGCTCTTTAAATCTCCCTCCCCAGCCTGTGTTGTTGCCGGTTGCCTGGCAGCGACGCTGCGTGCTTCGTCCCCGGCTGGGAATCATTTCCCTTGATTCTGGCCGGTGGTTGCCGGCCAGAAGTTACTTTTTTTTGTTTCCCGTCGGGAATCTCTTTGACCACGCTTTCGGAGATGGTCCGGGGGGGAGCTCCGGAAGCATGGTTGATTTTGACTCCATGTGGGTATTGACAGTGGTGAACATTTGGCAGCTGCTGAACAGACATTCAGGGCACTTTGGCCCAGCCGCGGGATTGACCATGGTTCACTGCGGTTGAGCGTGATCTCGTAACGTCTGAAAATACCCAAATGTGCATTAAGGGCACTCAGGATTTTCCCCAAGATGCTCAGCACCACACAGGATTGGACCCAAGCAAGAGTAACCAGCACATTAGTATCTTCCAGCCTTCTCAAGTATATTGAGAACAATTACTTGTTAGTTGTTGTCTAACATTTATTTTATTATTATATTTATCAAACGCTTTACGATCCTTAACTACTTCACCCTCACAATAATCTTGAGGAAGGGCATTATTATTCCATTTTACAGATGGGGAAACTGAGGATGTAAGTTAATTATTTGCCCAAGGCCACCCAGCGAGTGACAGGATTTGAACTTCGGTCTCCCAGGTCAGGTCTAACAGCCTACCTACCCACTCGGCTACACTGGCTTATCCCCAGTAAGATCTTTGCTAGACTGGTTATTTTTCCATTTATCACTCTCCTGAATGCAACCTCATACCATAAATGTCCGCTTCCCCTGTCACACGACCCTGGTCTGTATACAGCAAGCCTGTAGGGCCAATACACAACAATAAATATGGGATTCATGATTTGTCGTAGTACTAGCGCACTTAGTGTTGGGAACCAGTGCTCTGTTTAGCTGTCTAGGAGCTTATGCAGATACCCTTCAGGGTAGTCTCTCACAGTCCCTTCAGCAGGAGGGACAGGGCCACATTGGAGAGACAGGGGGCTATCGTGTTTCCCCATTCCTTTTCCGATGTCCCCCCCCCCATGGCACATGACATATACGGTGCATGGACTAGGTTTGGGCCACATTTGGGGCCCAGGCAGCATTCTAGGTGCTATAACAATGTCAAAGCGCATGAGGGCAGGGTTCTAGATGCTACCACAACATCACAACACATGCAAGCAGGGTTCTAGGTGCTGCAGCAATGACACAGCACATGCGAGCAGGGTTCTAGATGCTACCACAGCATTGCAACATATGCAAACAGGGTTCTAGGTGCTCCAGCAATGTCAAAGCACATGCGAGCAGGGTTCTAGATGCTGCCACAACATCACAACGCATGCAAGCGGGGTTCTAGGCGCCCCAGCAGTGTCACAGCACATGCGAACAGGGTTCTAGATGCTGCCACAACATCACAACACATGCAAGCAGGGTTCTAGGTGCTGCGGCAATGTCGCAGCATGTGCAAGTAAGGTTCTAGGTGCTACAGTGGGTGTTTTTAGACACATTTCTCCTGCATGTTTGCTGTTACATCCTGAACTTTCTGTGTGTCTAAATCACTCGTCCAGATCTTAAACATCTGGCTCTTTGAACTTCTGCATAGAACTTCTCCCAGAACCTTTGTGTGTAAAAAGTTCTCCTGGTAAACTGCTTTGCTCCAGGCAGCTGTGGTCACTTGGTTTCCATGGCAGCCCCTCACGTCTACAGCTGTGGTTACTTTAGGCTGCCTCAGGGCAGTGTTTGTGTGAAGAGTGCATCCAGAACTTACTTGTGAGACTTGCAAACCCAGAAGATTGAAAGACCAGCACTTTAAGGTGTGTGTGCAACACATGCAAGCAGAGTTCTAGGTGCTGCAGCAATGTCACAGCATGTGCAAGCAAGGTTCTAGGTGCTACAATGTCACAGATTATGCACTGCCCCTTGCAGAGTGCTGTAACAGATTGTTACTCCACAAGGGGTGTGGCTCTGTTTTGGCTAGGTTGGGCCATGTTCTTTCTTACCTTCTTTCTTTCAAATTAAGTCTTTCCAGTAGGGATTCAGCTTGCAAGGTTCTAACAAGAAGTTGCCTCCGTTGCCCTTTGATCTTCAAAGGAAGGAAAAAATGTTTCCCTTTTTGCCCCTCCTAGAATATAAGCTCTTCTTTTCAGGGAAAGGAGGTGGGCGTTTCCTGTGCTTCGTAACCTCCAGGGGAAGGCCTCGGGCCCAGCAAAGCTGAATCAGTCAGGAATGAGCTGGCACGTGGGAGCAAAATGCTGAAACCTACCTTCCAATTATGTGGCACTGAGGGCTGGCTGAGCTCATTCACTTCTCTCCTCCTCAGCCTCCTCCAGTTCAGCTCACCACACATGACTGTCAAACAAGCTTCCGTGGTGGCATCACATGGATTCCCTTGCAGGTCAAGGACTCACTGGAGCCTCTTGTTACTGTACATTCCAGTGCAGCCAGGTTTGGAAGATGGAGACTTCAAAATAGCCTCCTGTTTACAACTGCCCACTGGCAGCTGACGTCAGCAGAAGAGAGATGCCTCCGGGACTGGGTAGGATGCCTCCGTTTTCCAGACAAGGCTTCCTGGATTTCCCACAATCTCTCTTCATCCAGCCCCAGCCCCTCTGCTGCATCTGCAGACAATTCCTTACCCCATGTAGCCTCCGATCTTTACATTCTGGTTGGTTTCTTCCTCTTGGACCCGCCCAGTCCTCCTCTAACCACGCCCCTGCTCCTCCTGCACCTGCCAAACGCCGAGGAGGGAAATGAGCACCTCCCTGGCCCCTCTCCTTCCGGCACAGAGGAGCAAGGAGGAATGGATGGAACTGCGCCAGCCCAGTTCTTTTCCCCCACCCCCGGCAGCCAGTTGATCAGTGCTGGCTGTTGCTGGCCTGGCAGTGCCTCAGGAGGCCAAAGCAGAGCTGGGAGGAGTTGGGGGCAGGAGGCAGACGCAGCAGCAGCAACGGCAGTGCTGTCCAGGGTTTGGTTGGGTGGGCCGGGGGGCCGAAGATGGTGGGCCCCCTGAAGGCTGTGGGCCCTCGGCAGATGCCCTACTTTGCCGACCTCTGGCAACAGCCCTGCCTCTTACCGGGAGGATACCTTTTGACTGATGATTACCCATAATGCCCAGCACCTTGGCTTGGGGATGCCCTTTATACATAATAGCGATGAAACAAGAGCCTGAAGAAATTGCAGCGTGCGGCCATTCATGGGCTTGTTTGAGGATGGAGGGTGGAGAGTTTGTTTTCAATTGGTTTTAGCTGTTTTAGAGGGGTGGGGTGTAAGGAAGGGGGTGAGGGGGTTGTGGGTAGGGGGAGTCAAGGGGGGAGGGAGTGTCCTGGGCCCCCCGTAAGGGTGGGGGGTACAGGCATGGGGGAAGAGAGTGGGAGCGACTGTCCTGGCTACCCTGTGAGGGGAGGTACAGCGGCACGTGCAGGGGAAGGGAGTGGGAAGGAGTGTCCTTTTCCCCTTGTGAGAGTGGGGTACAGGCAGGCAAGGGAGGGGGGAAGAGGAGGCCCCCCTGTCAGTGTGTGTATGTGGGGCATGGGGGAATAGCTGTGGGAGAGATTGTGGGGGGGGGAAATGGGAATAGTGGGTTTTGATGGTTGGTTTGGGGGTAGGGTTGGGGGGAGGTTTGGGTGTGGGGAACTAGGAAGTGGAATTGGATGGGTTTGGTGGAGGGTTGGGTTTTTTTTAGGATATTTTTGTGTTTTAATATTTTCACTGTTGTGAGCCGCCCTGAGCCGTTTGGGAAGGGCGGCATATACATTTAAATAAATAAATAAATAAATAAATAAATAAATGTTACCCAAAGTCCCAATTTACTGACTTCTCTTGAATACCAACTTCAGATACTGATTATTTTTTGGCGTTACCACCACAATTTCTGCTATTTCTCCATACCTATTTCCAGTGAAGCGGTACATCGGTAATGGTAAAAAAAACGATTTTCCAGGTAATTGGGCGCCTGGTCGTTACCCCAAATTGTGGGTATGACACGCGGCTAATATATCAGGTACCTGTTTCATCTCAAAGACATAACGACTAACAATAATCATTCCTTGAGATCTTGCCAGCCCAGCCTGAGCTCGCCCCAACAGTGATGAGTCTGCTCTGAAGTTTACCCAAGAGTCCAGCATGCTCTGGTGGGGGGCGGGGAGGGAGATTGCCCACTGTCGGAGACAGGATACTGGGCTCAATGGGCCATTGCTCCGACCTAGTATGACACTTCTTGTGTTCTTAAGGGCAAATCTTATTATAATGCATTTTATTACTGCTATATTTCTGAAATTTTGTTGTTAGCCGCCCCAAGCTGCCCGTGGCAGGAGGAGCGGGATAGAAATGAATGAATGAATAACTAAATAAATATTTTAGAGACTGCTTTGACCACAGAAACCCAAATATAGCATGTCGCTGTGAGTATTCAAGAAACTAACTATCCTTATGCCACCTTCACCTAAATAAGGTACAAATCTCTATTTCAACCAATCAGCGTCTTATCTGCCTCTAGCGTAGCTAATGCCTGGCCATTTTTGACCTCTCCCTCTTGGCACGTTTTAACTAACAAATGTCAAATTAGCAGACCAAGCTTGCTATTTCCTAGGTCTTAAAGCATGATGCCAACCCAAACAATCCCGATTCATAAGCAAATAACCATTAAACTTAACCCTATTACAAAAGGGTGCCCATTTTTAGACGTGCCACAGAGCTCGCAGATTTAAATAATCTGCCGTTAGAAAAGTTGCATGGGCAGCATTTAGATGCGCCATCGCCATTGAAAACCACACTTGCCCATTCTTTAGAAACTGCATTGGTAAAACCTCGATATCGGGGTTTTACCAATGTGGTTTCCAAAGAATGAGCGAGCCTCAGTTTCGATGGCGGCGGCACATCTAAATGCCACCCGCGTGACTGTTCTAATGGCAGATTAAGGATTAAGCGCACTTAGTCTACAGCTCCAAGCACCATTTGACATGGGGAACACTATATAAATAAAATTATTCTTACTATTACTATTATTATTCCCATTCCCACCTAGCTATGCTCGTGCCAGTCAGCCGGTGAGGCACTAAAATACAAGGTTATTTTTAAAAGCATCTCATGTTCCTATTCTCCGCAAATTCCCCTTTCCACACACGCGGTCTCTGGAGCACATCTCCAACTTCCAAAACAATAAGGGCTCTTCACAGCTAGCTTCAACAGAATAGAGAACCACATGCCTTCCGCTTTCTCTCTCTTCCCTACAAGTGGCCCCCTTGATCAGCTCTCTGAAGCGTATCCCCTCTGCCTACGTCATCCTGAAAGGCCAGGAAAACCAACTGTTCTTCACAGCTGGATTTAGTAAGCTGAACCGTGTCGATGCGTTCCCGCTCAGGAGCACATAGACTTTTTGCCACCCACCCAGGGTTCGGTATTGTCTGCTTAATTGTAGAGTGGCTGGTGAGCTCTCTCGTCTATTAAGCTATTATATGAAAGGGCGCCCTGATGGTTCTGATTTGAAGTAAGGCATTGTGTGGTGGAAACAAAAGGGAGCTGAATGTCAGCAAGCTCATTTCATTTACTGCCTAGGTTTCATCTGCATTGGTGTTGGTGGGAGGAGGTCCAAAAATGATCAGGTTCTTATGTGGGGATGGGGGAAAGCGTCTCCTCTTTGGGGCCAATTGTGAAAAGGAGCACAAGCTCCAGCTGTCAGAGAAGAGCTGAAAGGGTGGGGAAAGGAAGGGAAGGGACTCACAGATCCATCTCCTGTCCTCAAGTGCAGGCCCTCTTCTCTGCCCCGTTCACCCCCCCTCTCCTCCCATGAGTGCGCTCCTTCAGTGCATGAGGGTAGGTGTTGAATCTGTGGGCCAGATTCAAAAACAGGAAAGGGGATCAATGACTAGCCAGTAGCCAGTGTTTCCCACATTCCTGTTTTAGCACCTTCCCTCTGAGGCTTTCACCCAAACGATAATGAAGACAGCTTGGCACTATCCCACAGAGATAGCTTGGCACAATTATTCCCATTTCACAGGCAGAGAAACTGAAGCACAGAGAGGATAAATGACTGACCCAAGGCTGCATAGTCAGCCAGTAGCAGAACTGAATCACCACTCCACACAGCAACCCCCAAATCATCTTTCCTTTTCAATTGTTATTTGAGGGTTCTGCGACAGTCATAGAAGAGACCACAGTTGCTGGGATCTAAAGTCACCACCAAATATCCCCCACATCCGTGTTTTGAGAAATCGACGGGGATCCGGCTGATAGGATTTCGGGCTAAGATGACTGTGGATAATATATCACACCACGTCCATTGAACCCACTGCCCACAGTGGTTGCCGGTGCCTCATTTTTATAGCCAGGGAGCTGAGGCTGAGAGAGAAGCAATTTGCCCAAGGCTGCTCAAAGAAAACAGAGTTGAGCTCAGGACTCCAGGTTCCAAATCCAATGTACTATCGATTGGCCTGTGGTGGCTCCCTGGTTGCCACTGTGTCCCCAAACTAGGTCTGAAAGTGGAATTTCACCTGGTTCCAATTGCACGGAGAACTGGGAGCGTTTCGGTCAGTCCAAACAAACAAACTTTTCTTTTTTTAAAAAATGTTTAAAGGCTTTTTTAAAAATGGGTTTTTTAAAAATAATATTTTATTTCTGATCAGAATTGGAATTCCGGTCAAAATAAAAGACAACTGTTCTGTTCTCACGGAAATGGCTGTGAAGATAGAACAGTTGTTCCGATCCAGGCTTACCCCAAACATACTAAATTCAATAATAAAATAAATAATAAATAAAATTAATAATAATAATAAATAAATAAATAATAACCACTGATTCATTATCCAAAGCTGTCAGCTTTGCAAAAGAAGATATGATTTATGATGCAAATAAACTCTAATTTATTGGCTAAAAACTAGGGCTGAAACTCATTATCGGTAATCTCGCAAATCTGTTCAAGAACCAGGTTCACAACAAGTTTTTTGAGATCGAGAACAAGTTGAGAATCAGCCAATTCTCGACCTGTTCTCGGGAGATCCTTGACAAAATTAAAAATGCTCTGCGCATCTGAAAAATGGCTACCACGGCCAGTGTACGCATGCGCGGTCCTTTCCCAAGATGGCGTGGGCCATGTCGATGCCATTTTGGAAAAGGGAAGGCGGTTCTGAATATGGGCAGACCAGCTACCCTTTTCCAAAATGGCACCAACACAGCCTGCACCATCTTGGGAAAGGGCTAAGCACGCAGCTGTGGTAGCCATTTTGCACATGTCCAGGGTGTTTTTAATTTTTTTCCAAGAATCTTGCGAGATTTTGAACCTTTAGAGAGAACACCTCAAGATCTTGCTAAGCATTCCTGATTCTCATGAGAATCTTGCAAGAATGAAATCCATTCTCATTTCAGAACCCAGACCCATGAAAACTACCGCACTGAGGATGTAGGACCCAAATGCTGTAAAAAACATGTGTGAGTAACTTTACTAAGTTGAGTAGCCCGCTGACTCTAAGAGCAGAAATGACGAGTTATGAGGTACTTTGCCAAAGAGGTAATTTTTTTGTCAATTGAATGGAAAATGGATTTTCCAGAGTTGTTTTACTCCTCCAAAGTGTCCTGATGAAACAATAACTGATCATTCAGGCTACGATCACAGAGACAGCTCTGTCTGTGCCCTTTCTATTATCCGTGTGTGTCTGTCTAACAGTTCATATGTCTCCCAGTCCGCAGGCACGGAAGAAAAATGCATCATCGCCAGTAATGGAAAATTGAATTTGACTCATAATTGTTAATGCCCCATGAATAGCAGAATGGGTGTAATATTTCTTTTTTTTTTTTTCTTTTTTAAAAAGGCTGAAATAGACTTGGGGCGAAGAATATAAAACCAAGTGGGACTCTTACCGTTCAAATCCCCAGCTCTGGCTTTCCGTTTGATTTGTTTGGATGACTCAAGCAATCTCATAAGCTATTTTCATATTCCTTATTTAGAGGACTTACTCATGCCTCCCAGCAAGCTGGCAGAGAGATAAAGCAAACGTTGGGGAGCTGACGGCAGTGACACCGCCCCTGCCCAGAAGCTTAATGTGGCTGGGTTGATTGGCTCTTGCTTTACCCCACTCCATAAAATGACCTGGTGCCGTCGCTACCATAAATCTGAGGAAAAGATGGGACGCACGGGACACAGTTCATCCTGGGCGGAACTCCATTTCTTTCCACCAAGGCCACCTTCCAAAGGCCATCAGTTCCAAAGGCCTTCCAAAGGCCTTCCGAGGCCATCAGTTCATGCAATGCAAGTCGGGCCTGGCTTCTGTTTGGTTCTTGAAGGGTTCAGACCGCGGGAGAAACTTTGGGCTAACATTTTTGGAGGGGTAAACTCACCCAAATAAGCACCACTCTCCCTATCTCTAGAATTGTGGGGGAAGGAAATTTTCAGGGGATGCATTCCCTGTGTCCCCCCCTATAATTACTCCCATGGTTCACACGGCTGGAGGGCTAAACCAAAGCTATTCAGACAGGGGCACCACTAGGTGGGAATGGGCCCTGCTGGGGCGGGGCACTCCACTCGAGTGTGCATATGTGTTCTACATGTGTGTGGGCCCCACCTAGGGCTGCTGCACCTGCTATAGCTCTGCCCCTGAATTCAGGAGTAGGAAGAGAAGGATGTACCAATGAGCACAGCATAGGGTGCAGTGCTGTGCTGCTGCTTGTGTGGGCTCCCCACTGTGGCTCCTGCCCATCCCGAGGCCCGCTCCCACCCACCCCCCCGGACATTTTGCAGGACCGCATGAGGCCCAGGGTCACGGCCCTGTCTAACTTAGGGGAACAGAGCCGACCAGTTACAGTGTTTGGGCTCCTCTCAGCTTCATGGAAGAGGTAGCTTCACCTTCTACGGCAGCGTGACAAGCTGTGGGAGATTTAACGAGGTGCCGGCGTGAGGCAGATGGAGAGTGGGAAGGAGAGAGGAGGAGAAGAAAGTCAGACCGAGGAAGGCAACTGCTGTGCTCTCCTTCCTCAGAAGATGCGACAACAATAGGGGACGCCATGATTTTTGGCTTCTCTTGCTGGCTTCTGAGGGAAAGCAAAGAGCGCACAGTCCCTCGGAGTCCCATCTGACTTTCCGAATTCAGACCGGACATCGTACTCTCACGTGGGTATCATAAAAACGTTATTATGCAAGAGGGATTTAGGGGAGAGCAGGGCTTAGCAAATAGCCTAACGGAAAACAAGCAGATGCACAAAAGACAAATGATTTTAACACACACAGCGCTGACTCGCCTGGGCCAGCACCAAATCCCGTCCATCTGTTCCAGGCCCACCAAATGCGGGCCCGGTTCAAACCCCAGTGGCGTTGGTGGCCGAATCAGAAATATGAGCCTGGAATGAACTGGGCCCTTGTTATGGCCCCTTGATTCAACCAAGCAGGACAGAGCTGGGCCAACTGGTTTGCACGCCCACCCGGCCCAATGTCAGGGGCCATGAGAGAGTGGGCAGGGTACCGGCCGCAGCATCGGGCTGGAGCTGACCAGCCGTGCATCACTTCTCACCCTTCCTCCCTGGCGGGTCAGGTCACGGGGATGTGTGTTCCTGCCGCCGGAGCTAGCCCAGCCGGGGTAGCCCTCTCCCACCCCCAGGCGGGATGACAGCTGCCCATCACATGAGTTAACACCCAAACAGAGAATTGCAACAGAGGAGACATGCATGCAATACTAAGCTTTTTAAAAAGAGACAGCATATGATATACTGACACCAGCTGACAGGGGTCAGGACACCCGGGTTCTCTTTTCAGCTGTCACCAACAGTGGCGGTCCTTCCCTGAGGACACCTGGGGCAGTGCCCTGCTCCCACTCTCCCCCATTCCCCCGGTGCTGCACTGACACAGAGCGCTCACTGACTGAGCGCTCTGTCTCTGCCGGGCGGCCAAAATTGACATCGGAGCGCCACGCTGCTCTAACTACCAGCCGCCCAGCAGAGACAGAGCGCTCAGTCAGTGAGCGCTCTGTCTGGAGTCCCAGAAGGGACAAACTTGGACTGAATGCACGCCGGGCGGCTGAGCATTCAGTCCAAAC
Source organism: Sphenodon punctatus (assembly GCA_003113815.1). Classification (NCBI taxonomy): domain Eukaryota; kingdom Metazoa; phylum Chordata; class Lepidosauria; order Sphenodontia; family Sphenodontidae; genus Sphenodon; species Sphenodon punctatus. The sequence continues at coordinate 846,467 of QEPC01014531.1, forward strand.
GCGCTGCTGGGAAATGATATTTCCTGCTCGTGGCAGCGTTGCATTGAGCCCAAGCCTCACCTGGGTGTTCAGTGGAGGCGCTCGGCAGCAAGATGGGCTGTAGTGCGCATGCTCAAACTGACTCAGTAGAACATGCGCGCCGCAGTACATCTCGCGGCCGAGCGCCTCCATTGAACCCTGTACTAACTGCCTCTGGCTGGTGCCTGCCTGCCTGCAAACGGTGAGTAAATGCGTGGGTGTGGGTGTGTCACGGGGGTAGGGGTAGCTGGGTGTGGTAAGGGAGGAGCAAGAGGGGACACAAGGGGGCTGACAAGGTAAACTCTCCGGGGCAAGAACCAGCGTGGTAATAATTCCCTCAGGTTGTCGTGTGGGCTTTCCCTCCAAACTCGGGGGCAACCCGACCCTTCACAGGGAAGGAGAGGAACCAGTGGCCAGAGGGTAAGGGAGGAAGGACACACAAGGCAACACAGACTGTACTTACACTCTCCACGGGGTCCAGGGCACCGTGCTGGAAGGGTGGGGGGAGGGAAAGATAAGGCGGTCTTCGGGATGCAAGGATGGGGACAGGGAAGGGAGTCAGGGAACCGGAGGTGGGGGGAAGGACAAACAGTCAGGGATCCTGGAAGGGAGATGGGCACACACACTCGCCAGGGGAGGAGAGGATTCACTCACAGACTCCCTGATCACAACAGGGAAGCTCAACACCCACTCGATAGAACACTGGAAGGAAGGAACACACAAAGGGGGGAAGCAGACAACACCACAAGGACTCTCTCTCTCTCTCTCTCTCTCCACCAACCAGAAACAAGGCACCATGGAACAAGGGGCCAGCCTCTCTTGCGATTACCGGCGGGGTTCTGGTGCCCTGCCGGCAACTTTATAGTCCCAGGAACAGTAGCCGGGCGTGGGACGCAGCTACGCCCCTGACGTTAAACGTTGCCCCCGCCAGCCGCATGCTGTGCCGGGCGGGGCAAGCTCTGAATCCACGGCAGGGGGCGTGCTCGCTGGCCGGGGCACTTGCCCCACCCCTCCAGCGGCTGTTGCGGGGTGTCCTGTCCGCCACACCCGTATCCGGGGGTGCGGCATGACAGGGGAACTCAGGGAGAGAGACTGGGGGCCTGGGATGGATGGGGGGAGGGTGTACGAGACTGGGGAATGGGGGGGG
>QEPC01014531.1:848964-878342 GCA_003113815.1 Sphenodon punctatus
GTGAGATGTAACGGTTAGTCTGGTGATCTTATGGGTGTTCAAAATGCTAGAAATGTGATGTTTGTGATAAAATTGAGGTTTTGAAATCGTGAGATGTAACTGTTAGTCTGGTGATCTGCCCGCTTTTAAACCTGGCAGAGGAGGTGAATATAACCTGCCTAACTGAAATTGCCAGATTAAGTAATGTCCATCCAATGTTAACCCTGGGAACTCCATGCTGCTGACTGGGTTATGCCCTGGCTCTGCCTACCGTATCCCTGGCTCCGCCCCTAGGCTAGGCTCCGCCCCTAGGCCCATCAGCCCAGCCTTACTACGCCAGTGCCCCTTCAACATCAAAACCCACCAGCCGCCCCTGGTCACCAACATGTTAGGTTGCCTGAACCAGCTGTTCTCTCCACCTCAGTTTATTTGTAGGAGAGTAGGGGTACCTCTCTTGTAATGGCCTCTGAGTTCCTTTACTGAAATCTGCCCCCACACAGTAAGCATTGCGTTTGTTATTTTTATGATCACCACAGTTCATCTTCTTCCATTCAGGATTGCATCAGGTCTCCAAGGAGGGCTGTGTTTTTTCTGGATTACTCCTGATAAAAGCCATTTATAGGTTTCACACACCACCTAGGGGGAATCTGCAAGCTTGGAGGATAGGACCTAGAAACCAGGCCTATTGCTAGGGCATTGCTACGGTGGAAGGGACAGACTGCATGACAAGGGGAACGATTTCTTCAGACTAAGGGTGATCGTAAACAGGATGATAGCTTCACGTTCAAGCTGGAAGCATCCTTGATGCTCATCCACACGGCCATGGGTGACAGTCCCCAGTAAACAAACATGTGGGTGACTGATGACCAAGGAAACACTCCGAGTGCCATGGCAGTGGGGCACTATATATATAAAAAAAGATTATGATTACTGCTAAATATTCTCACTTCCTTCAGCCTCTCCTTGTAGGTCCTCTCCCCATTATCATCCTTGTTGCTCTCTTCCAGCTTAAAGGGAGGCACCCAGATCCAGAGAGAGGAAGTTCTATGGGAAAATACGATCTCATTTTTGCACAGTCCGGCAAACTAGTCTTAGTTTATTCTCTTGTCCACCTTCCTCTTCCTTATTGCTTTTAACAACCTGCTAGAACAATAACAGATGCATTTGGATGGTGGAGGGGCCAGATCCTGAACCCTGTCAGCATCCAACACCAACAGCAGCCACTTGGGAATGCGACTCGCCCATTCTAACACACCCAGAATTCAGGGATTGCCTCCCTTCACCCATTGCCCAGGTCCAAGCCCGGCTCTGTCATTTGGGCTAAAAATGAGACGTGATTTCGGCCTGCTGTGGCTCGCTTTGGCCTGCGACCCGGAGGCATGTGTAAACACACACCGTCAGAAGTTGGCCCGGGGAATTTTGGCAGCTAGGCCAGGCTGTGATCTCAGCAGATCTCCAAGGTCACAGCCCAGGATAAGGGTCACCCATGTGGGCCAAAGCAGGCCACAGCAGACTGTTGCGGCACGCCATACCTGCCTCAGGCTGGGGCCCACTGTGGCTATGCCTCATTGGCCGCCATGCCTGTCCGTCATGGCGGGGCACTGCAAGGCCGGCTGCCCACTCACACGGTGGTTGTGTTCCCAGCCCTACCCATCCCATGCAGGCGGCAGGACAGCTCCCCACCACAAGTACATCAGTGTAGTGCCCCCACCCTGACCTGAGCCACGTCTCCCGTGATTTTCCACCCTTGGGGAGCAGTCCCGGCGGTCGCGTGCTCTCGCACAGATTTCCACCGTTGGACAACTCTTCTGAAGCTGTCCTAGAACCTTGAGATGGAAAGACTCATTCACACAGTGGTAGGGAATCTCAGGTCCGGGGGCCACTTCGACAAGTTTTTAGGTGGCCCCTTTCCAGTTCCTGGATCTGGCTCCAGTTCTTATCTCCAACCATTGAAAAACTGAGCTCAGGGTAAGGCAGCAGAGATGAGGGCCCACACACAAGGAGAGGGGACAAATAATGATCTGGGATCTCTTTTTCTTGAATACACCCCTTTCCCAAGCCCTCAAAACTTTTACTAACTTTCAAAGCGGCCTCCAGAATGGAAAAGGTTTTCTGCCCCTGCGTTAGATCATCTACTCCGTTCCTCACCCAGCAACGTATTTCGCAGTCATCGTCCGTTTGTCCATTCCAGGCCTCACCCTGGAGTTTAGTCATTTCCGTACCTGTGGAAGAAGCCCATGTTTTTGCCCACGGTGCCGTGGTTCAGTTCAGTTCCCCATGAATCAGCCAAGATGGCCACCATCGCCTTCACCCAGTCTGAGCTAAGGGCAGCTTGTGGTCACTAAGTGGTGCGGGTAACGTTGGCAGGGCACGAGGTCAAGCAACTGGCTGCAAATAAAACAAGCTGGATTTTTTTTAAAACTTTTTTTTTCTTTATTTTTTCCACACTATAAAAAAAAGTTTCCATTTTCTTTCACATTCATGAGATCTTCAGGAAATTATTGCCATTTCCCATATATGTAAAAAAAACACACAACCAAAACCAAAACTCAACTCAACCCATGACGGACAAAGCAGAAGCACATTGTGAACTTCCTGCAGACACACAAAGTTGACGCGAGCTCATCCTCCTGGGTTAGAAATGAAACACTTTCACCAGAAGAAACGACACAGGAGTGACCGACCGTACGTACAACACCAAGCCCACGGAACACAGAATATGTTGCCACACGATATACAAACTGGTAACACTTGAAAAAGGGGCAGGTTTTTGTTTGGGAAGGGGTTTTTGGTTTAAAATCCAGCAGTTACCGTTTCAATCGACGAAAAAGTAATCGGTGAGGACCGGGGAAATATTCAAGTATTTTAGAGATGGAGGCAAAGGAGTTCAGATGAGATCCTTTATTGAACCAACTTCTTTTGGGGAGATTATGGGTATTTTCATACGAGACCTGCCACGCTGAACCCCGGACCGGGATCTCCCTCAGATTCTGGTCCGTGATGAAGTCGGTCGTCCTTCAGATGTGCTGGCGCCATCACTCTGGGGAATCGGGGCAGGGGCGGAGCTGCGGCCCCACCCTCCCTCGAGGAGACGGGCGGGCATAGCAGCCAATGAGGCCACTGTGCCCGACCCCGTCCTGTGGTAGGGGCCTGATTCTGGGACGGGACTGGCGAGCAGACGTGTAGCACGGCCATTGCCAGCCCCGTCCTGGATCATGGCCACTGTAACCACGGTTCTTGACCTCTGGAAGAACAATGATTAGCTTTGACCCCCACCAGAGATTCATTGCAGTGAGCATCTGGCGGGGGTCAAACAGACGTTCATGGAAACGCCACCGCCACAGGGAATCCCCTCTGGTTCACTATGGTGAAAGGCATTTTCATAGCATCTGAAATTACCCTATGCAAGCTTTTGGTCCCCTCCAGACCCCCCCACCCCCCAGGATATTCTCCCCAACAGAAGTTGGCCCAATAAAAAGAGATATCTTCTGAATTACTTTGACTTCATCTCTTACATTTGGGGCCAAAATGGCAACCACTGTCTCTCTCAAGTATTTTAGGGCAGTCCTTAAATAAGAGACGGGCACATAACAGCTTAGCAAGATGGCCAGACTAATGCCTGCTTTAGGGACAAGACATTTACAGTACAAAGTCAAATGCAGATAAAACAGAAGTGCCACGCCTCAACAGATCAAGGAACCAACTCATCTTCCCCAAGTGACCAACAGCGTATGTTTCTGAGGAAGGCAAGAGTCTTTTACAACGCCCTTGTTTGTGCAAGACAAGGAAGTTTGCCTCATCCAAGTGGCCGCTGATCAGCTGGCACTGTGCACGTGGAACATGAAAAAAATAAAGAACAAAAACCCCCAAGCCATCAGGTTCTCGCCACGTAGGAAATTTTAGGGTTTCTCTCTTTTTAAGTTGTGTTTCTTCCACCCCCCACAATGCTTGCTCCTCTCTGACGCAGCTGTTTATTGCTTATACCTTGAAACAAGGCTCTCCGGAAAGGAGAGATGGGAATCAAGGGGGTGAGATCAGATGGGTCCGACCCTTTTAAGTGGAAGAGGGTTTATTTGTTCCAGGAGCAACTGAAAGTACCACAGCAAGTGTACGCGGTTCAGATTCAAGCCACTTGGTTTTATTTATTGTTTTGTTTTGTTTTTTAAAAAAGGGGGGAAATACTTTTTTCTTTTAAAGGGACACTAACATGGGGCACCGGTCCATTTAGAGGGGCAGGAGAGCCACTTCACCCGCCCGTTACTGATGTGACCACAGCCCTTGCCGAACATCATCGGGCACCCTGAAACTCGAAAAAGGGGTGTGATCATATCAAAGAGGAGCGGGAGGAAAGGGGTTCACACCCCTTTTCAGAGCACCATGACATCACAATACTCAGAAGGGGGGGGGGCTGATGCAACCTTGTGCCCTCCTCCCAGCGCCCCTGGCCATTAAATCTTTGAAAAGCCTGCCCCACATTTAAGCACTGCTTGAATTGTGCCAACGGTGCTCAACCATGCTTGCCAAGCTCTCAGCCACAATGGAGAGCTATATGCTGTAAACAAGCAAAAAATTCCATGGTAGGCGTGGTCGGCTGATTCAAGCTCAAGGCGGCTGAATGCAGAATGAAGCGAAAGATTGATTTCTTTTAGCTAGCTTATGCTTAAAACTTTTCCGTTCAACTTAAATACTTGTGTAGACAGGGCTAAACGTAACTCCCACTCCCCCAGCATGCCATAGACACTCCCAACAACCTTCATTGTTTGAGATTAAGTCGGCACGATCTTCCAAATTGCACGTGGATGAAATGTTCTTATTGAAGTCACAGTTGGTATCGGGAGGACTGTAATGTCTCTCGTTTCCCCCTAGAGTCCTAGCACGATGACGATGCTGTGATGGGGTTAAGTTTGAGCGGATGGACAGGAGAACGGATGGGCACAGAATTCAAAACTGAGGTAGGAAAAGCATAACAGGAGCCTTCAAAGCTTTTGCTCAAAGTCAGTTCTTCTGCAAAGAAAGAGACAGCTTCCCTATTGCAGGAGGCGACAGGAGGACTAGGGGTGGAAGACAGGATCTCGGATTCATACTGTAGCAATTGGCCCATGAAGCCGAAGTTCGGGGAGATCAGACTCCTCCGTTGTTTGATGTAATCAAAGGCCTCCTCCAGGCGGAACTTTTTCATTTTCATGAGGTACGCCATGCAGATGGTGGGCGAGCGAGAAATTCCAGCTTCACAGTGCACCAGGATTTTGCCTCCGGCCCGCCTGATACAGTCTGGAAAAAAGAGAATTCGTCGCAGACGTCAGACTTTGTTACAGACAGACAGACCCCTCCTGGAATACACACATTTCAAGAGACAGCAGCTTGAACAGCCGTGGGGAACCTCGGGTCCAGGCACCAAATACGGACCACAGCTAGTTTCTATTTGGCTCCTTTTTAGTTCCTGGATCTGGCCCCTGGATCCAGTTCCTACCCCCAAGCACTGAAAAGACTGAGTTTCAGGGAATGGGAAGCAGAGATATGGGCATGCACACAAGGACTGGGGACAGATCTAGGATCTTGACCCTCCTCTTCCTAAGTGCACTCCTTAAGCACCTCCACCCCCAACTTGGAGTTTGTTCTACAACTTGGGAAGCATCACTGGAAGGGAAAGGCTCCCCCGCCCCAATCTAGAACATGTAAGGGACATGCAGTCAAATCTGTTGGAAAAACAGCTCCAGATGACATCACCTTTTGCACCAAACAAACCCTAATGACCACTAGGGGCATTTGGGAGTAGAGATAGTGAGTTAGTGTGAGTGTCACTTTAACCTTTCCTGATCTCTGCTTCTAAGCCCCCTCCCGGGTGGGATGTGCCAAGGAAGCTCCATTGGACTTCCTCCTTCTTCCTGACCTTTCGCCATTCCTAAGTTTCTGTCTCTGACCTTCAACATGACCGGCCACCATGCTGGTGGCAGCTAGCTAGTAAGACCTAGGGATAGGCCTTTCCTATCACAATGTACTTCTCAATAAAGTAGATTATTTTAATCTAGAAACAATCTCCAAGGTGTTGATTACTACTAAGCTGTTGCTACTAACAATTCAAGCTGCTTTTGGTTTTTTTTGGTATTTTGACCATTAATAAAATCCCAGCAAAATCCTGATCACAGACTACAGAAAAAGCAAATCTGAGCCCCAACCCAAGATCTCCAGTCTCAGACTTAAAAAGAAATTCCTTTTCTCTTTTTCATCTGTCAATATTTTAAAAATTAAGAACGAGGATATTCGATACAAGGAAGCTTGGACATTATCGACTCCACAGTGACAAACTGGTTTCTCATTTTGGAACAGCGTTTGGTACCTAGAGGCAGTCACATGATAGTGCCTTTACAAAACTGGGGTGTAACTTTGCTTGGCCTGCTGAATCAGGCTTAACCCAACCCAGAGAAATTAATACCATCCTAGTCGTCAGATAAGACAGAAGAACCGAGCCCTGCTGGCTAGGTCTTCGGGGCAGTTTTCTTAAAAGAGGAATCCAAGACTCAACGTGGTTTGGGTCAGTTGAAAAGATCTGATAATTCTCTCTCTCACACTTCCTTAAAAAACAAAATGGTTTCGCTAATTAAGCTCCTCCCACACCCCTGCCAGCTGATATTTTATTGGTGGAGAGGCGGAGCTTGGCAGGTTCACCGAATGCTCTATTGGTGGGCAGGCCACACCCAGACACCAGTGGGCCTGCTAGGCCCCACCCCCTTGTGTCCCAGTGTGCTCTGCCCTCTGCTTAGATAGGCCCTACCTAACTACCCCTTTGCCTTCCTACCCAATGATTCTGGAGTGCCTGGTGCTCTAGTGGTGGTCCTGGCACTAGGGACCCCCTACCCTTCAACAGCACCTTCGTTGCCCTACTCAGCCTATTGGCTGCTGAGTAGATAGGTTATTAGCCTGGGACCCATGTTCACTGGGTTCTCCCCATTACCGTCAGTGGAGAACACACAGCGAGCCCGGGTCCCTGCTCCTAGCAAACGGGAAAGGAAGCCTCTTGATGCCTCTGTCCCTTCCCTCTGGTCTATCTTGGTTGGCACCCAGCATGCAACTGGGCAGAGATGCTGAGCATTTATTCCTGGGTCTCGTTCCACCACAAAGTGCACGTTGAGTATTCTAAAAATCTCGAATTATAGCCCCAGCTAAGCGATTCTTGGACTTGAATCAGGATACAAATGGCTTATGCACCACTACCATTTCATGCAATGGGAAGCACGGAGGTTACTCACGCAATGCAATTATTGTTATTAGATTCAAAAGAAAACGCTTTAAAAAGAAAGCTCGTGCCATTTAAAAAAAAAAAATGGCTTAAAAATAAGCTCTCTGCTTTGGCAGACTTGAGGAATACGTTCCCAAATTCCCTTACAGGAGAGCACGCTATGTACTAGGAACGGGAAAATCAGAATCGGATTAATCCGATTTCATCGGATTAATCCGATCCATCCCATTTCCCTTGGATCGGATTAATTCAGGAGTGCGCGCTTGCTCCTCCCTCCCCCCCTCCCCCGCTGTTGCAATTTGCTAGGCTCTCCTTTCGCCCATTCATCATTGGAGGATTGTGGCAAAGAATGTTGAATGGTCCATTGAACTGAATAGGTTTGGTTTCCCATTGACTTCCATGGGAAATCCTCCCACTGAAGTCAAGGGGGTAAAAATACAATCCAGTTCCTATTTTTATTTATTTTTTTATTTTATTTTAAACATTTTTTAGTCGCCCACGGCATCTCGGGGCGACGTACAATCAAGTAAAAACATTCATAAAATAAAAACAATTTTTAAAAACCATCGCAACAATTTAAAACCACCAAACAGGGTTAGGAAAAAAAAAGTTAAAAATAAAAATAAGGGTATTTTGAATCAGATTCCAATTTTGATCCGATTCAGATTTTCAACCCGATTTTCTATCCCTAATATACATGTATGCTTTACATGCATGACTCTGGGTAATTTCAGACGTGATGGGCCCGGAGGCCCACCATGGTGAATCACGCACCAGGATCCGTTTTGGAAAAACACATTTCGGATCCCGGTCAGGAATCAAGCCAGCTGTCGTGCTGGCCTGATTCTCACCGGGGATTGGGGAGGGGCTGCACGGCGCGCGACCACACAGCCCCGCCCCCCCACGCTCCCCCGGTCACCTGCCCTCCGGGAGAGGGGCAGGCGCAGCGGTCAGTCTGGCTGCTGCACCCGATCCCGTCCCGTGGTTGGGGCCGGATTCCCGGACGGGGCTGGCAGCCAGACGTTCAGCGTGGCCATTGCCAGCTCCATCCTGGATCGTGGCCAATCTAACCACGATTCCGGACCTCCGGGCAGCCGGAGGTCCAGAATAGTGTTTTTTTTTATTCCTGCCAGGTATTCACCGTGGTGAACATCTGGTGGGAATCGTTTAGACATTACGGGACAAACAGCCACCACAGAGGATTCACTGTGGTTGATCGTGGTCTCATAACGTCTGAAATTACCCATTGTCGTTCTGTGCATTCTATTGTCCGCTGAAGAACCTGCTGCACGGCAGAAGGCTAAAACCAGAGCTTAATTTGGTACCTGAGAAAAACAACAACAGATAAACCTGTTGAATCGACCCATTCCAAACGGGAAATGACCATTCAGAGAAATAGCCAATATCGGTTTGCATTCCCATCAGGCAGCCATTTTGGTGATGCCGCTACAGGGCTTTGCAATTTGGTGATGTCATTTTGGCAATGTTTGTACTATTGCACAGACTCAGATGCCAGAAACAGAACCAAACCAACAACCAAAAAAAAAACCCAAAGAAAAAGAAAACACAAAAAAACCCACAAATGGAATACCCCCAAAATTGGAGGGGCAAGGATCTGTTTCACTCATAAATAATGTTTAGGTCGCTGAAGGGCTACCCCAAAAATGTGATCAATATCTGCAAATCGATGGCATAGCAAGATGGTGGTGGACCTGAGGCAAGGGGGGGGAGGGAAGGGTGCCAAGGTGGGGGGGCGGGGCTTACCCAAGAAGGCAACCCCACCCCAGCTCCCAGTGCCCCTCCCCCCACCCAGGAGCAGCAGCATTCCCACCAGGAAAGAAGTCCAACTCTGCCCACTCTGAAAACCTTTGCAGGACCGGCATGAGGATATTTGCTGCCTTAGGCAGAAGCCTTCAAGGACTGTGAAGCAAGTTGGTGAGAGTTGAATTGAGGCGGGAGAAACAGCAGCAACAGCGGGGGGGAGGGGGCTGGGGGGGAGAGGAGAGGCACCCCCTTCAACTTGCCACCTAAGGGGGCTCAATCCTGTGTGAACATTAATACTCTGCTTAAGTTCCCCCGTTAATGGGCATTATTTCAAATCCATGCCAGGGAGACTGAGGCACTAGTAATTTGCTGGTGGAGCTTGCACTCAACCCCCAGCTTGGAAAGCAGGTAGCTCTGCACATTTGTAAGCAGACTGAGTGCTGCTCGAAAATGTTCAGAGTGGGTGGGGGTGGTGGTGTGATGGCCCCACCCATGTTTAAAACTTCCTTCCTGGTGGGATTGAAAATGTCCCCATGGTGCTCAGGGTGCTTGAAAAGAGCCCCCTTTGGTTCCAGGGGCCTGGAAACCAAGTCCCAAGAGGAAAGGTTGAAGGAGCTGGGTATGTTTAGCCTGGAGAAGAGAAGATTAAGGAGAGACAGGATAGTGGTCTCATGATAGTGGTCTTCTACTACCTCAAGGACGGACACGGAGAGGATGTTCTCTGTTGCCCCTGAAGGCAAGACTAAAAATAATGGGCTCAAATGACAAGAAAGCAGATTTCAGTTAAACATTAGGAAGAACTTCCTAACGGTAAGAGACGTTGACAGTGGAGCAAATTGCCTAGGGCGGTGGTGGGCTCTCCTTCGCTGGAGGTTTTCAAACAGAGGCTGGTGGGGATGCTGTAGCTGTGGAATTCCTGCATTAAGCAGGGGGCTTGACTAGATGACCTCTGAGGTACCCCCTCCAGCTCTATGATTCTATGACTGTCTCTTTCACTCCCTGGTAATACCCCCCATTTCAGTACTAGTTAAGGGCAGTGCTTCATTTGTATAATAAGAGTCACCAGGGCACAGACCTGCCCCAAAGTCCCACACTTTAACCCCAGAAGCATGAGGGGGGGGGGGGATTTTAAGGCACTGCTCTGCCAGACTTGACCATTCCACCAGCCTCTGTCCCTGCTTTGCCAAGCCTTGCTCAGGACCAGATTAAGCTTGATGAGCTTGATTAAGCCAGGACGGTGGGCTGTCACTGCCAATTGGCTGCCTGGTGCCACCGATCACCCCAAAACCTCCAGAGAGGGGAAGAGACTGGGGCTTCTACGGGTGTTTTTAGACACACATTTCTCCTGGATGTTTGCTGTAACATCCAGAACTTTCCGTGTGTCTAAATCACTCACCCAGGTCTTAAACATCTGGATCTTTGAACTTCTGCGTGAAACTTCTCCCAGAACTTTTGTGTGTAAAAGGTTCTCCAGGTAAACTGCTTTGCTCCAGGCAGCTGTGGTCACTTGGTTTCCATGGCAGCCTGTCACGTCTACAGCTGCGGATACTTTAGGCTGCCTCAGGGTAGTGTCTGTGTGAAGAATGCATCCAGGAACTGCCTCAGGACAGTGTGTGTGTGAGAAAAATGAATCCGGAACGTACTTGTGGATTTGTAAACCCAGAAGATTGAAACATCCGGGACTTTAACATGCGTCTAAAAATGCCTTACATCCAGCTGGGGGTGGGGTCTTGAAGAGCAGCAGCAGCAGCAGCCAAGGTGCCAGGGTAGAGACCTAGCATGAAGACAGGTGCCAGGCCTGAACCAGCCTACGTGAAGCCCTGGCTAAGAGCCACCCATGCTTAAAAAAAGAAACATGCCCAACTTAAGAAGTAAAACAGGAAAAACAAAAAAACAAAAATCAAAGCCACACTCATGGGGTTTAGAGATTTCCAAGTGACTCAGCTGCAGTGGAAACAGGATGAAAAAAACCCAGAAACCCATCGAGAGTGATGAACTGGAGTTCCCCTTAAATACGCAAGAAGTCCCCAGGTGTCACTGACATCAGGAAGCGATCGGAAATGAGAGACAAACCTCACACCCTGTTGCTAACCAAGGCCCTGAGTGATCTAGCCGAATCGGAGCAGACTGAACTAAACCGCCAGCAACAGATGGGGAGGGAAAGGGAGAGAATGTGGGCACCCTGTTTATGAGAAAGCTCCTCCTAGCGTGGAGAGCCAGACCTGCCCACACACATTTTTCCAGGACACTTCTGAAAAATACATGTTGCAGGGCTTGCATTGGCACCCGAGGGAAAAATGTGCATATCCTCTCGTTTTCATCTGACCCAGGTCCGATTTTAATTCTATTGTATTTTGCATCTTTACATTATGTATTTTAAAATCTATTGTTCACTGCCCTGAGCTGCCACTGGGCAGGAGGGGGTGGCATAAAAATGCTGAAATAAATAAATTGTAAATAAATATCTGGCAACCCTAAAGTCAAGATCCTGCATCTGACTTCACTGCCCCAAGTCTCAGCAGCAGAATCCCAGCTGCTCTTCAGAATCTCAGCAGCCGGGTTTGCAGAGCCGAACCGGCTCTGCCCACCATTCACAAAGCAGAAGAGGTTTGTATACGCACACACCCGTGTGTCTTGTGGCTTTTGGTACAGAGCTCTTAGGATGGGAACGTCAGCCACCCCTTGTCTGTACCTACGCTATGAAATCCAGCGGCCTTTTAAAGGGTAAGTTACTTAAGTGATTGAACGGCTTAAAGACAAGGAGGCCAAAACAGGGCTGTGAAACAATGTTTTCTGAATTGACCTGTCGCTTGAACTCCCTCCAGAGATAGAGTGCGGTTGCCGTGTCGGTCCCCAAGCGACAGAGACAAAGTGGTTCGAATGATATTGCACCAACAACAGTTGGTTCAGTACAAGATATCATTCAAACCACTTTAGCCGCTTTTAGACGAGACAAATTTGCGCATGATTGGTGGAAAAGGCGTGCGTTTTAATGCTTGTTTAAACATCTAAACCGTTTTAAATGCACATTTGCCACGATCGTGTAAAAGCCAAAACCGTTTTGAATGTGGTTTTTAAAATAATGCGCATGTTTTAAAACCGGTTTTGGCATCCCCCGATCATCAAAGGGGCTCAAAACCGGTTTTTAAAAATGCGCATTATTTAAAAACCACATTCAAAATGGTTTGGGCTTTTACACGATCATGGTAAATGCGCATTTAAAACGGTTTAGGTGTTTAAACGAGCATTAAAACACGCACATTTTTCATCAATCATGCGCAAATTTGTCTCATCTGAAAGCGGCCTTTGTCTCTCCTTGAACTCCCTCCTAGACAAAGTAATCCTGCATTCATCGTCTAAACCGTGCAATGCAGCGACAGGGACGCAAGCAAAGAGTCAGTCAAGTCTTTCCCTTCATTTCATTGCATTTTGGACCTATCCTCTATAGAAGACCTGGACATTTTAGTTCTGACTTGTTACCAGCTTGAGGAAATGCCCTGAAAGCTTGAGGAAGGCCTGAAAGCTTGCACTCTCCCCAACAGAAAGTGCTCCAATAAAAGAGATTATCCGAACTACTTTGTCTCCATCTCTAGGTAAGAACGCTCTGTAGGAGAGGCCCGATAAAGGAGTGGGGCTGCCTTTCTCAAGGAGAATCGTTTTGCCTTTAGCAACATCCCTGTTGTGCTGAAATGGCACGTGTGCTTGCGGCAGCCTAGAGAAACGACCTCTGCATCATCCCTGCCTTCAACCCACCCTCGACATTCTCCGAAGCACTGGCAACCCCTACGCTATCGCCTCCTCTCTACTCCCGAAACATCGAATACAAATCTGCTTTCTTCCGGGCGCTGATTCCTACGCAAACCCTCAGAGGAGAAAAACGAGGTAAAAAGCTACCCTCCCAAGCCTCACATTCCTTATTCCACGTACGGGATGAAACGATCATCCGATTTGCAGACAGAATTCCGTGAGCTTGTTCTGAATCCTTACACACCTAGAGGATGGGCCCTGCCTAGGGTGGCCAGATATGCAAGTTTTAGAGGACAACTTATGAAAAATACAGATTGCAGGGCTGCATTGGTGCCCATGCAGCCCTGCAACCTGTATTTCTTATGTGTCCTCTAACATTTGCATATCTGGTTACCCTAGCCCTGTGTGGCCCGAAAGCTTGGGGAGGCACCCTGAATTTGAGGCCTGGCTCCTGGCGCCTCCCCGTGATGATTACCTGCACTCAGAAACCACCCGCTGTTTGGGGATCCCGCCATCGTGTCTACAGCTGGCGGGCAATCGGGGTCCCCTCGCCCGGATGACCGTCTCAGTTCGTCCCTCCTCACCTTTTAAAAAGCACCTGAAGACTCATTTATTCTCCAGGTGCTTTAAGGATCCACTGCTGGTCCCTTCGTGCAGTCTGTCCTTCCCTTTACCTTCCCCCTTTTACATGGTTTTAAATCGATCTTATTTTGTTAAAAACACTTTATGATTGTAAAGGGCTCCGAGTGCCATTGAAAGGCAGGTGCGTGGGGAGGGGGGTGGCGAGGAGCACTATAAAAAGAAATATTCTCCCCAACAGAAATTGGTCCAATAAAAGATCATCTGAATGACTTTGCCTCCAATTTTTTACATGAAGTTGGGCATTTTACTCCAATGCTCCCTGTCCCCAGTCCTTACTCAGCTGTTTGGTGCTGCTGATCAGCCCCAATCCCGTTCTGGGAGAATGCGGGGCCGAGACTGGTGCAGCCGCACGAGACACTTACCACAGTTTGGGCAGCCTTACCCCCCGCCCTTTGGTCACCACTGCCACATGATGGAGCGCATCGTGTGCCCACCAGGGGCCCGATGTTCACCCTGCCTTGGAGTGGGTCAGGCAGCTGACTGCTATGCCCTGTGCCCTTCAAAAAAGACCAGGAATGCAGCGCGCATAGCTACCTTACCCAAAGTGGGGCACGGCTGCCCAATGCGCAGGAGCACACCGCCGCTTGCGAGTCCAGTCCCAGTCCGCCTTGCTATGCGGCAAGGCCCGCTGCAGGGCTTTGAGCGGCAGCTGCCTTGGCCAGGCTGGGGGGCGGGACAGCAGGCAGGCAGGGCTGGAGTGGGTGTGGCTGGACCTTTGGCTGCGGCTCACCCACGGCATGCGCAGGGATACGGAGCAGAAAATCAAGCTATGCATCCCTGCGCATCTCTGCCAGCAAAGCCGCACGGGAGGGGGGGCTTTCAGACCGGCCGATCCCTGCGCATATCCTGGCTGCGCATTCCCCGCCGCAGCCAGAATATGTGCAGGGAGGGGGGAGCGGGAGGGGGGCTTTCAGACCGGTGGATCCCTGCGCATATCCTGGCTGCGCATTCCACACCGCAGCCAGAATATGTGCGGGGAGGGGGGGGCAGGAGGGAGGCTTTCAGACCGGTGGATCCCTGCGCATATCCTGGCTGCGCATTTCACACCGCAGCCAGAATATGTGCGGGGAGGGGGGGGCAGGAGGGAGGCTTTCAGACCGGTGGATCCCTGCGCAAAAGTGACCTAAGCCTTGGAACGAAGGAAACGGTGCATTCTCTAACGGTCAGCTGCCATTGATCGTTGCGGTGCCCAGTTACACGGAGACACCTACCGATGTAGTCTATGGCTTCCTGGAAGTGTGAGCTGATGTCGGCCGTGTGGCTATCCTCCACTGGGATCCATTTATAGCAATATTGGTCTTTAAAAGGCTCGGAGCTTTTCCTGGAGACGTTGAGCAGAGCCGTGATGTGCAGGTTGGCTAGGAACTCGCACTTGGATGCATGGTAGGCACTGCCAAGGTAGAGGAAAGGCAGGATCTCAACCGGACCACCCTGGAAGAGAAGAAACAAAATCTAGGATTACTGAGAGCGCCTTTAAAAAAATAAAAATAATTAATTAATTTTAAACCCTCTCCTTCCTTTTTTAGAGAGAGCTTTCTTTTGCGCTGTAGCTGAATCTTTCCAGGGGGAAAACCCTGCAGAATAAAGCATGGGCGATGCCTCCTCCTTTGAAGGACCAGTGATCCTAGTATTACTGGCTAGTAAATCACTGGAACAGCAGGGTCCACACACTTTAAAAAAANGGGGGGGGGGAAGGGTTTCCTTGTCCACGTCCGCGAGGTAGGAAATCAAATCCAGCCCACTCAGGCCTGTGCTGTTACCTAACTCCTTGAAAAAGCTTTTCCCTTAGCCCCCACCCAGAGGGGTGCTAATTTGTAATTTCCCCAGCATGGGAAGCGCGGGAGAGGGCCATGCAGTTGAAAAGGGATGCACAAAAGGCACGCACAAAGCCGGTTTCTATTTTCTATGCAGTGCTGGGCCCCGACACAAAGGCCGTGATCCAAAAGACGCTCGCTGTCTGCAGAATGCAGCCCAAGCGTGTTAGTAAGAAAGCTCGCCGTGCCTGCCTGGTTTTAAAAACCCACCTCCCGAACGACTACCAGTGCATCCCCAAAGTGGCTTAGCACGCGCTAGCGCCCTTTACATGGACAGGAGTCCCTAGCCACTTCGGCCAGCCTTGTGTCGGTGCAAAGGGCTGGCGCCTGTGCTCGACGACGTCAGGATCACACACCCCTCTCTGTGCCTGTGTATTACTGTAAGGCTGTTTCGAAGGGAAATCCGATTGGGTTGAGAGAAGCCCTTGGCAGTCAAGTTGCGGAGCGGCAGCCCACCCTGATTTCTGCCCCGTTTCCTACAGGAACACAGAGGCCCACAGCCCTACCATGGCATGTGCACCCTGCGACTTCCCCCACCCACGGCTGCCCACCAGGGATGTAATTGCCAAGGCCTTTTATATGAAAGAAACAACAAACGAATGTGGGGCCCTATGTTGTGTGGCCCCACAACTCCACCCGAATCTCTGGAGACCGTGACTAGACTGGAAACGGAAGCACAGAATCACAGATCCTCCCAATGAGGGGATCCCTGGCCTACGACTAGAATCATAGAGTTGGAAGGGCACACCGGGGCCATCTAGTCCAACCTCCTGCTCAATGCAGGAAACCCGCAACTACGGCATCCCTGACAGATGGCCGTCCAGCCTGTTTGGAAACCTCCAGCGAAGGAGAGCCCACCCCCGCCCCAGGCCATCCGTTCCACTCTCAAACAGCTCTCGCCGTTACAAAGTTCTTCTGAACGTTTAGCCGAAATCGACTTCCTTGTAATTGGAGCCCGTTGGTTCTAGTTCTGACCTCAGGAGCAACAGAGAACAAGTCTGCTCCATCTTCTGTGACAGCCCTTCAGTTAGCTGAAGACTGCTAAGGCTTGTGGCGATTCATAAATGAAACACACACCCTCCTCCCCCGACATGGGCCCACGAGTCAGCCAGAAATAATGGCATACATATAACCTGCCACCCTATAAAGCAAGGGCCCCCGGGCCCTGGAGGGGAAGGTTCGGTTTCATTCCACATTAACCACGCTAACATTTCTCTTTTTCTAATGGGCAGGTCGGCATGGCTATTTTATCTGCTTCCAGGGACCCCATAGAGGGCCTTGTTTTCAACAGGACAGGATTCAGAGCCACCGCTCCAAGGAATCTCAAACAAGGGTGTCCCTGAGGGGGCAAGGCTATAGGGGAGGAGAGGGCCATCCAGTACAGACCATTTCCCGTGGGGTGTTCAGTACCCTGACAGCCAAGCTGAAAAGACATAGCCTTCGCTAGATTCCAAATGGCTGGCTGTCCGTGGCATGGTTCAGTGCATACCGAGAAAGCTACTGAAATACAAGTTCTCCACTGACACTGGCTCTGTGTTTGCTTCAGCAGCAGAACGGAGACCAACAATCTCATTGCAGAGACTGAAGTGGCCTCCTGAATGACATGCCCGAAGAAGGGCCCGGCGTGGCCCGAAAGATTGCTTATTTCCACCAGCAGCAGTTGGTCCAATAAAAAGGTATCATTCAAACCACTTTGCTTCCCTCCTGGGCTTGAGAAACAGAAGGCCCCAGGAGGAAGCCACCTCAACCACAAACTGACATCTCTAGGCAGAAGTGTTCCCTTGTGGGTGGGGGGGATTTCCCCGCAGACTCCCTCCCGCAAGACAGAAGCACCCCGTGTTCTCCTCCTCCGCCTCCCGCTGAGAAACGTATCCCTCGTGAACAGCCAGCTTGAGGGCAGGGACTTGATCCACGGGCCAGATCCAGGAATTGAAAAGAAGCTGGATAGAAGCTAGATTTTTTTAGCCCATGAGCTAGAGTTTTCCCACCCCTGCTTTAGAGGGATCCTTTCGGTTCCCAATAGCATTGTCACGCCAAGCACTGGTCAAGCAGCAGTGGGTTCGCACACTGAGTCACAAGGGTTACTCTTTTAGCTCCACCCACCAGCCAACCAGCATTCCATCCTGGGAGGATATCCCAGGGTGCATTGCTCCAGATGGAACAGTAACCTGGAGGATCATAGAAGCCCCTTGCTGGAGGCCGTCCCTGGAGCCCCTGACTCTTTGATTCTTCGACACAAAATAGTTGTGCTACTAAACAGCTTGCCGAGCAATCCGTTGCTCCAGTTTAAGCAGCAGCCACCTGCTACTTGCCAAGGGGAACATTTGTCAAGAGGAAAGGGGCCGTTCGCAAACCTCAAAAGCACAGCAAGGGCTGACGTGTCAAAGCTTTCTTAGAAGTCACCTACAACTAACCTTAAACTCAGAGGCTCCCCGTGCCTTTTACCACAAGATTTGTCAAGCCATTTCAATGTGTTTGTTCAGTTAAGTGCGTTTGCTGGCTCCCGACCTGCATCTCAAATTACAAGAAAGCTGATTTTGACTAAACATTAAGACGACCGTCCTAACGGTAAGAGCTGTTTGAGAGTGGAACAGACGGCCTAGGGTGGGCTCTCCTTCGCTGGAGGCTTTCAAACAGAGGCTGGACAGCCATCTGTCAGGGATGCTGTAGCCGAGGATTTCCTACACTGAGCAGGGGCCTCGACTAGGTGACCTCTGAGACCCCTTCCAACTCTATGATTCTAAGATCTCGGTTCTTCAGTGCTCATGCAAACAGCAAAAAAATAGCAAACACCCCAGTCGTTCCCCCCCCCCCCCGTTTTATTGGGTGAAGTGAATAGGGGAGCGGATCCTGTATGACTTCCCCTAAACGCACCTGGTCGTAAGCTGGCTTGTGGTTGGCGTTCAGCTGCTCGTAGTGGCTGCACAGCGTCTTCTCGGTTTCATTTCTCTCTTGGGAAATAGGTTTTAGGTCGATGCAAAACTCGGGGTATTGCGAATAGAAGGTTTCGTATCCCCCTGGGGAGGAAAGAAGAGACAGAAATGTGAATTTGCCGAATTCAGACCAGGTATTGAAATACAGTGGCTCATCAAACACCAGGCCAGCAGGCCACACTGTACCTGTCCCATATGGGTTAGCTAAAAAGAAAGCACCCATTCAATAAAAGCCTTCAATGAGTCATTGTGCTCGCAAAGAAGGGAGGGGGGGAGAATCACGCCATCGTTGTTAATGATTAACTTGTTAAAAGCTGGGAGGGTACAGATTAAAGCTGTTTGTGACTGTAAACCTGACGAATCGAGTAAATATTAACTTCCGCATGACGAAGACTAAAGATGCTTTTTAAAAAATACTAGCACACGGAATCAGGGTTTCCAAGGCTTGAGGCAGGAAAGCACCCTGTTCCAATGACATTCCTCCTCTTTGTGCCGGTGATTAGACTAGGGGGCACCGGGATGGCATTAAAGGCCAGTAGTGGAGCTGGGTTTAAAGAAGGATTGAATACATTCTTGGAGGATAGGTCCATGAATGGCTATTAGCCAAGCAGGTCAGGGGATGCTGTTTATGACTGTCAGGAGCTGCTGGGAGTGAACAACAGGGAATGAATCACTTCATTATGAGCTGTTGGATACTTCTCCCAAGCAACCGAGATTGGCCGGCCACTGTCAGAGACAGGACGCTGGGCTCGATGGACCACTAGAGCACTGACATTCTTATTTTCTTTCCCCTCGTTACGTTTTCAAACGTCCATACAAATCTAGAGGGGGTGCCTGCTTTGCGGCAACTAATAATTCCCAGTCCCTGCTGATTTGCGTTAATGAAAATGCTTCAGTCAAAATGGATTAAACAATCACCATAAGACTTAATGAAACCCATTGTAGGGCTCTGCCAACCGAAGAGCCCCGTATGAGCTATTCCACCCAATCAAGGATGCCGTTCGTTAGATTTGCCGCGCTGTTAACAAAAAGGAATTAATCCCTCTGCTGCATTGTCACTTGCAAGTTTGTCACGGGGGGAGGGGGCCTGCACGGATCATTGTGACTATAGAAATGTATTGATATTATTGTTGTATTTTAATTTGACTGTGAGCCGCCCCAAGTTGCCTTTGAGCAAGAGGGGCGGGGTACAAACATTTATAATCAATTTAAAAATTATTTATTATTTATTTTATTGTATGTATATGCCGCCCCCCATGCCTACAACATCTCGGGGTGGCTCCCAACACAATATAAAACAATACATTCAAACATTAAAATCTACAATATCATCATTAAAACCCATTTAAAACACCCCCCCACAAATGTAACCCCCCCTCCCCTCCCCGCCTCCGAAGGCCTGGGAGAACAGCCATGTCTTACAGCCCGATGGAAGACCAACAGACTCGGGGCCAGCCGTGCTTCCTCTGGGAGGGAGTTCCACAACCAGGGCCCAGCCACCGAGAACGCCCTCTCCATTGTGGTCCCCCGCTTTACGTGGGGGACCTCCAAGAAGGCGTCCCCGGTGGACCGGAGAGTCCATCCTGAGTTGCGGAGGGTGAGGCGGTCCCGGAGGTATCCAGGTCCAAGACTGTACAGGGCCTTATAGATCAAAGTCAAAACCTTGAACCTGGCTCGGCACGTTACAGGCAGCCAGTGCAGCGCACGGAGCACCGGTGTTATGTGCTCTCGTCGGCCCGTCCCTGTTAAGAGACGGACCGCCGCATTCTGCACTAGCTGCAACCTCCGGGCCAGTGTCAGGGGAAGCCCCACGTAGAGCACGTTACAGTAGTCCACCCTCGAGGTGATGAAGGCATGGATCAAAGTGGCCAGGTCGGGTTTGGAGATATATGGGCGCAGCCCCCACACCAGATACAGCTGGTGGAACGCCGTCTTCGCCACCATATCTACCTGCTGATCTAGACGGAGACCTGCGTCCAATAACACCCCCAGACTCCAAACCTGCTGAGCCACGGAGGGGTGCACCCCCTCCACAAGAGGGGGCAACACCTCCCCCGCCCGGCCCACCACCATCATCTTATCGGGATTGAGCTTCAGTCTGCTCTGCCATAACCAACTCGCCACGGCCTCTAAACACTGAGATAGCACGGAGACGGCAGGGCCTGGGTCAGCTGAAAAAGAGAGGTAAAGCTGGGTATCATCAGCGTATTGGTGGCAACACACACCAAACCCTCTCACGATCTCCCCCAGGGGCTGCATGTATATATTAAACAGTAAAGGAGACAGGATTGAACCTTGCGGAACGCCACAGTCCAGGGCCCGGGGGCTGGATGTTTCTGCTCCCAGGACAACCCGCTGAGTCCTCCCCGAGAGGAATGACTCGAACCAACCAAGGGTGGTCCCATCCAGACCCCCCCAGGTCACACAACTGTCTCAACAACGTCTATAATGATCTATAAAGCCCTATACGGCCTTGGCCCCTCTTACCTTAGGGACCGCCTCGCCCTTCGCGCCCCGGAACGACTCCTGCGGTCTGCCGGGGGTGCCCTCCTGAAGGTCCCCCGTGTTAAGCGGGGGGCCACGATGGAGCGGGCATTCTCGGTGGTAGGGCCGCGGCTGTGGAACTCCCTTCCGGAGGAAGCTCGCCTGGCCCCAAGCCTTTTGACATTTCGGCGGAACTGTAAGACCTGGCTGTTTGCCCAGGCCTTTGGGAGGGAGGGGGGGGGTGATTTTTAATCCCCCACCTGTATATTTATTTTTATACCACCCTGTTTTATTGATAAGTTTTATGATTGTATTTTAAATGTTTTAAATGGTTTTTTATTGTTGTAAACCGCCCCGAGCTGCTGTGCAGGATGGGGCGGTATAAAAATCTACTAAATAAATAAAATAAAATAAACAACAGCCCATGGTCCACCGTATCAAACGCAGCCGAGAGATCTAGCAGGACCAGTAGTGTTGAACGTCCTGCATCCATCTCCCGGTAGAGATCGTTCACCAAGGCCACCAACGCTGTCTCCGTACCATGGCTGGGCCGAAACCCACATTGACACGGGTTGAAAAAACCGATGCTGTCTAGGTGAGCCT
This sequence comes from Sphenodon punctatus, assembly GCA_003113815.1. Taxonomy (NCBI): domain Eukaryota; kingdom Metazoa; phylum Chordata; class Lepidosauria; order Sphenodontia; family Sphenodontidae; genus Sphenodon; species Sphenodon punctatus. Next base: position 870,168 of record QEPC01014531.1, read on the forward strand.
GGAGCTGCGGGGTCACTGCCCGTTCAATAACCTTCCCTAAAAAGGGAAGGCTAGAGACGGGTCGGTAACTGGCGAGTGCGTCCGCATCCAAGGATGACTTCAACAGGGGGCGCACCACGGCCTCCTTGAGACCGGGGGGCAAACTCCCCTGCCGAAGGGACGTATTGACAACCCCTGCCAGCACCGGCCCCAGTATCTCCCTGGAGGCTTTCACCAACCAGGACGGGCAAGGATCTAATTCACAGCGGGTGGCCCTAACTGACCCCAGGATCTCCACAGCATCGGCTGACGTCACTTCCCGAAACTCATCCCACAAAGATGGACCAGACGGTGCCCCCATCACCTCACGCTCAGTTACTACTGTCTCTCATCCAGCATCAAAGTTGCTCTGGATCCGAGCGATCGTGTCTGCAAAGTAGATGGCAAACTCCTCGCAGCGGGCCTGGGACAAGTCCCCGTCCAGGCGGAGGGACCCCGAACTGACCAGCCCCCGAACCACCCAGAACAGCTTAAATAAATGAATAAGCAAACTGAATGGTTCCACCACCATGCACACCTTGGGCATTCTGTATAAAAACAGCACATGCTTTTCAGCAGGCGTGAGAATCATAGATGGCACGGAAATCATTTTTTTGTGCCATATTAGTTTTGTACCTTGAGAGGCCCGTCTCTTATCCCAGCTGATCAGCACCAGGCACACTGTAGGTGCTATACAAGGAATACTACCACTAATAATCTTGTCATGAGTTTTCAGCAGGACCACAGCTAAGGGAAGAGGTATGGGTGGGCACTGCCCCCCTTGTAGAAACAAGCTGCATGCCAGGTTCCCTCCCTCAATTTCTCAGTCTGAAGAAATTGCCCCCATGGGTGCCGGGAGAGGGGTGCAGAGGGGGTACAATTGCACACACGCACACTCCAAGGCTCTGCCCCTTCTAAGTGCTGTGATGTCCTCAGAATGTGGCGGGGAGAAGTAGCTCTCCTGCCCCCATGAATGTCATTCTGCGGTCACCCTTGATTGCCCCCATTCTCATGTAGTTTCTCCCATCATCCCATGCCAATATTCTAGTTATGGGCCAGATTTTCAGGGGGGAGGGGGGGGGAGTGTTTGCAATGCAAGCCTTCAACCTAAACAACGCTAAAGATAGACTCAGGAGACTTTCCATTGCTTAAATCATGAATTACGTCTCTGCGCAGGGGTACCAGGCTAAGCAAATTCCTCTAAGCCAGCTTGCCCAAGAAGTCTTGGCATATTAAGGCTGTCTGTGTTGCTGACATTTAACCCCTTTTTGCTCTCTCTTTTGTCGCGGAGGCATGCAGAAAGTCTTGACCAGCTGATTCTGGATGCTATGGGAGTCCAGTATCAGAGGCCTGATCCAAAGCCCATTGAAGTAAACAAAAAGGCTTTTGCAGAGGGCTTGTCTCGGTGGACCATGAAACAGATGCTCGCGTCCTATCCACCTCCTGCAATGCAGAACCTGCACATTTTCCCTACTCCAACACGGTGCTTCGCAGAGATGGTACCGATTGACTGCGAGCCCAGGGGAAGTTAACAGGCCAAGAGGCAGATCAAATAAAATAGAGGACTTTAAAGGAGACTAATACAGCAACTAGCAATCCCTGGCAACTGGCAGGGTAAAGAGTCAACAGGAATTACAAGTTCCTGCCCACCCCCTTGTTTTGAAACTGCCTCTCTCCCCCACAGCCCCCTTAAAATTAAAATCTCTTACAGTTGATCCATCCCCCCCCTTCTTTTGCTCCTGGCATCTTGGGGGAGGAGGGTGGGGTGGGGGAACAGGGAAGAGTCTGCATTTTCCTGCATTTTAGCCCTGGTATCTATTTTTACAACCCCCAGTTTGCACTCTTGAAGGAGCACGGAAATCTGTCCCTGCGTCTGTTTCCGAACAGATTTCTCCTCGGGCAGGTGACAGTGTGTGTGTGACAGCAGGTGAGGGGTTAAATCCCAAGTCTTGGGGGGGCGAGGATATTTGCAGGCCATTCTCAGAGTGAGTCATCTCCTCATCGAGGCCTCCAGCTCCCCCCCCCTTCCCTTCCCTCCCCGCTTAACTTCCTTGAGGTCATTTCTGCAAATGCTCATCACTCTGAAAAGCTGGCCTTCGCTTTCATCGATAATTAGTATAATTTTTGTCATTCCAAGAAGGCAGCCCCAACCACTCCACCTTTAAAAGAGGAGAGTTGGGCACTGCCAGGGGTAAAAGAGCGATCACGTTGGTTTAACATAATTCTCCGCTGCCCTGCTGTCCGGAACGAGCTCAATACAGAGAAATTGTCCTGACTTCGGTGCGGATCAGACACATGGAACTGAGCAGCAAGGGACGCTTTTGCAAAAAAAAAAAAAAAAAGACAAGCATTGGGTGAAAACAGACATGACGCTAACCACCCTTTAACCAGCCTTGGTGGTTATTTATGCATGTTGCAGGGCTGTATTGGTGCCCTATGCAGCCCTGAAACATGCATAAATGACCACCAAGGGTGGTTAGCGTCATGTCTGTTTTCACCCATTGTTGCTTAGTGCTAAAAGGCACTGCTGACAAAACCGTGCCCAGTGTCTGATTAGCCACCAAGAATGGTGACTCATGTCTCTCCATCCCCACGACTGCCTGGATCAGGCCACACAAATGAGGGCTTTCTTCGGTAGGGAAAGACATTGCTCATGTCCTCATCCCCAGAAATGACTAGACAAAAGAACTGGGGGTGGGGTGGGGGGTGGGGGGTAGAAGCCACTTTCTAGTGCTGACTTCTTACCTGCCTGAGGAAGGACCCTGTGCGGCCCGGAAACTTGCCTGCCTTCCCCAACAGAACCTAGTTTGATAAGAGATACCTTCCGCACTACTTTGTCCAGCAATTATTTTTATAGCCAGAAGATTGTAAGCAGAATTAGAAATATATAGACTGAGCCTCAAGGGTGTCCCCCACTCCAGGTCAGTGCCCCAAGGTGTCCCCACACCTGCTCCTTTCTTCTCTCTGTAGTAACTGCACTCTTTCCATTTGTAGCCTTGCCCCCTCAAAGGAAAATGCTCCTGCCCCCTCCCCTGACACCTTGGTTATGCCACTGCTGTGACTTAGGACGACCTGCAGTTCAAAGCCAGCAACAGCTTCTAGAAACAAGCCCTCAGTCTATGACCTGTTTCACGTACCACGGATTAGGGATTAAATTGGCAGCTCCCAAACTCTGGGTCACTGGGGTCATGATCCCCGTGGACAAGGTCGCGATCTAATGATAGAGTTTCCTGGTCTTTGCTGCTGTCTAGGGCTGCAGGATGATGTTTAAGAAACAAAAACAGAGTCGCACAAGCAAAAAGGTTGGGAAACACCCCCTGCCAAGCCGACCTTAGAATTTGCAGGGCCCAAGACAAAGACAAAATGTGGGGCCCCTGGAGGCCCCGACCCTCCCCCTATAGCCCTGCTTCTTCTTGGGGACATTTTTCAAAGGTTATGTTTGGGCCACGTCTGCTATGTGGTAAACGGGCCACGCGGACAGCTCTGACTAAGTGGGGTTTTTTTCAGACAGTTATGTCGATGTCACCATGATCTCTCCGCCTGATCAGCGGGGAGAGTTTGTAAATGACTCGCATTTCCCTGCTATTACCCAAGTCTTGGGTTTCTCCATAAAACCACAGGGACTTCCAGGGGACGGGGATGCAGGGAGAGATCTGGCTCCCCACTGAGTCAGCCTGCCAGCACTCTCCCAGTTTGCTTGGCTCTGAAGACATACCATTTCGGGAATGTTTACACATTTCACACCCCTGCAGGGGCCTAAAAAAGTTCATGGCCTGTTTACGTTAATTAAAAATGAAACAGAAAAAAAATATGGGAAGGAGGTTTGGAATTTTAACTACTCAGAGGGGAAGGATTTCATAAGTCATTTTGCAATTTAAAAAGACCCAGTGTCTCTCTTTTGTATATGTTACTCATCCCCACAGCTTCAAAGCGTGGGCCCTTTTTATTCTAAGTGATAAGGAAGAAGCCCCTCCTGTGGTTAAAGGCCAGCTTGGGAATCAAAATCTCTTGTTTTTGACAAGCTTTGCCACAGACTGCCTGTCTGACCTTGAGCTGGTCACTTGACCTCACAGCAGCATTCAGAGGCTTAACCCATGGTCTGCCAACTATTCCAAGATGTGGTAGGCTTATATTTTTCCCACCTCTGATCCTACAAATATGACCCTCATGTCAATAGACAGTTTCAGGAAAAGCCTAGACCTCACAGCTGTATTTGTTCTATCCTGGGTTGCTTTTCACAGAACACACCGACTGCAATCGGATAACGGCTGGTAAAGAATTACCTGCTCACACAAAAGATTATGCTCCTCCAAGGACATATTCTCTGATCAGCTATTCATGCGTGCGATGACATGAATTACAACTTCTATTCTACAAATGTCCTAGTCTCATGGCAGTGTTACAATCCTTTACTGGTGGTGGCGGCAGTGGGATTGTTGGGGAAAGGGGGTGGGGGGGAAATAGAAAGAGATGACTCTTTTTGTATTTTAACAACATCTGGAAGAGAAACCCCCAGATTTCATTTTATTACACCCCTGAGACACGGTCTATATTTCTAATTCTGCTTACAATATTCTGACCCTAAAAGTAACAGAGACAAAGAGGTGTAGAGAATATCTTGTATCTGTATTTTTATTTTTCGCTCTTCTGGTGAAGCCAGAAGTTTGAAAGCTGTAGAGCATTTGGGGGGGGGGGGGGGGGGNCCCCCCCCCTTTGTTGACATCATTGAGCAGAGGACAAAGGGGGTGAAAGGAGAGTAGAAAGATACAAGGAAAAGATGCGAGCCAACCAGGACTTGAAGTTATTGACTCAGGTTTATTGCTTTATGGTCCCCAGGGTCGCATCCCTCCGAAGGGAGCCACAATCACAGATTCTAGAAGTGCATCGTTTAGGGAGGTGATGGCGGCATCACCGCTGGATTCTCACCTGCGGGAAGGAGGGGGCTAACTGCTACCCAAAAAATCGAGCTATATTGATAGCCCCCTGTTCTTACACTCTCCTTTGCCTTGCCCCTAGCGGCTCTCCTGTTCGGTTCCACTCACTAAGGTGGACAGGACACTGTCCCTTCTGAGCGAAGCAAGGACTCTCTTTCCTTTCGAACAGGGACACCAGGAAGGGTTCAGGCAGGCAAGGTTTGACATCCAGGCTCCCAAGGGAAATAAACCCATTGTTTGAAATGTCTCTGTCTCCCAGTCGGTGGTTAGACGGCTCGGAGCGCCTCACCGAGCAAAGATCGCAGCTGAACTACCGTGTCTCCAGCTTTAACTTTTGGGATCAACCTGGTAATCTGTCGGTCACACACACTTCCCAGGTAACTAATCACACACCCCCAGGGGAATGCAATGCCACACACACACACCCAGATAACTGTAATGTCACCCTCCCAGGTAACCGTCTCACACCCACCCACACCCAGGTAACTGTAACCTCTCTCTCTCTCTCTCTCTCTCTCTCTCTCTCTCTCTCTCTCTCTCTCTCTCACTCACACACACACACACACACACACACACACAGAGTAACTGTAATGACACCCGCCCCAGGTAATTAATGTCACACACACACACACACACACGTAATGTCACCCCCCAGGTAATTAATCACACACACAGGTAACTAATGTCACCCCCAGATAACTAATGTCACACCCCCCCCCAGTCACTGTAATGCCAAGGCTAAACGGAGCCCGCTGGACTTTAGCTGTGTGACAGTCGCTACCTTACAAGCGGGTTTAGGTTCAGTCCAACAACAACTGAATTCACTCTAGGACGGATATATTTGAATGTGACCGGATCCCTTTTAAACAGCAACTCTTGACTCTCGCTCCCTTAGCCGAGAGCCGGTCTCAGGCGCCGCGGATCGCCTCCTCCCCCTGGCTAGGGAAAATGGGATTTGTAGGGACCGCTTTGCAGGGGGTGGAAGAAAAAGGCGCTCGCTCTCTGCCTCCTTCCTCTCCCCCGAAACAAAAGACCCCGCTCCCGGGCTCCTAGCCCCAGCCAAGGAAGCCAGGCACCAGGACCAGTTTATGGGGACTAAGCGAATCCCCCCCATCCAGATGGGGAGTGTTGCCTGCCCAGTTCCGATAATAACAAGGGGGTCCCCCCCCCGCTCCCCTACCTTTGAGGAAGCAGACCCGGGCCCCCCCGTCGGGCAGGCTGGACAGCAGCGCGTTGAGGACGATCTGCGCCGTGCTCTCTTTCTTCAGCTTCTGCCAGTGCCCGGTGCTTTGATCCAGGACAATCACCGCCGCCAGACGCTGCCGAGCCGCCGCCGCCAGCCCCGTCCCTTCCCCCGAAGGCGGCGGCGGCGACGGCAGCAGCAGCAGCCGAGCCCGAGACGCCTCGTCCGGGACGACGAAGTGAAGGGGCACGGCTCCGCCTCGGGCCCGGCGGATCACCACCGAGTTGAGGTTGACATTGAGCGATCCCCGCAGGCAGGAGGCCGAGTAGGGCAGGTAGGGTCGGCAGTCCAGTACCAGGCACCGGGAAGGCTCCTTGCGTAGCAGCTTCTTCAGCTGGCGGCAATCGAGGGAGGTTACCTTCATGCTGGGGGGAAAGGGGGGTGTATCGGAGCTGGCAACACTTTATAGGGTGGCGGGGGAGAAGGAGAATGAATTGTGGCGTGGATCGGGCAGGCTGCGACCCTCTGCCTCTAATCCCCCTGTCCGCTGCCTGGACCCTGCTCCTCCCCGCACCGCCTGGGCATTTCCACCCAAGGAGGGGATTCCGCGGGCTGCCAGGGGAAATTTATCTGAATGGAACGCCGGCGCCTGACGGCGCTGCCCATATAAGGAGCGTGACGCGGCCCAGCGTTCCAAATATGGGCAATCCCTCCCCTTTCCTCCCCCCTCCTCCGCCCACTCTGAAGCCACGCCCCCTAGAGGCAGGGAAGATTTCCCTCCCCCACCCCCAGGTGTGGAAGGCAGAGTCGCTGCTCAGTGAAGCGTTAGTCAGCCTGGGAGGCAGAGGAAGTTGAAGAACACTTCAAAAATCCTCCCAGTCATCAAGTCCCGCTTCGACTCACTCACTCATCACTGCTTCTCCCCCTCTCGGCTCGGCTTAGTAATGGAGGAGGAAGAGGAAAAAGGGAATGGAGGAGGAGGAGGAGGAGGAAGGGCAGGGCCCGGGTGGCTCATTCTTCTGAGAATCTGGTTACAAAGAATGTGCTGACGGGATCTACTAAAAAGGTCCCTGGGCTGACACTTTTTGTTTTTGTTGCATGGGCGTAGTTTGGGGGCTGGGGTGAGGAATCCAGGGGAGTCACCCTCTTAGCAGGCTCCTGAGCTGTGGTGTCTGTGCGCAGGCCTGGATTCAGAATCGAGGTGGATCGTGCAACCGGGCAGGGTCCCATAGGTTGGGGTGGGGGAAAGGGAGTTCCAAAGTTGTGGGGCAACCACCAAGAACACCCGGTCCTATAAACTGGGCCGAGGATGGAACCTGCAAGAGGGCGCTCTCCTTCGATCTTAAGGGGCATAAAGAGAGAGACCTGTACGTCCCAAGCCGTTTAGGGCTTTAAAGGTCAAAACCAGCCCCTTGAGTTGTGCCCTGAACCCGATAGGCAGTTAGTGCGGACTCTTAAGCCCTGGTGTAATGTGCTCCCAGTGACCCACTCCCATCAAGAGGCGAGGCACCGCATTCTGCACCTACACGGTCTTCGAGGGCAGCCCCACGTAGAGCGCAATCCGGCCCCAAGGGAGTGAAGGAACGGGACATTTTTAAACAGACACGGCTGGGGGAGGTGATCCTGTATATGCTTGGGGGAGCGTGCATGCACTTCTGGGGGAGCATCCAACGGGCCGGGATGGGTGTGCACTCGCCACGGGGTGTGCACCCCTAGCCACGCACAACCCACTCGTGCCCCCGCATGGAGCAGCTAGGGGTTTTCCCCGATGCTCTGTGCGTGGGCATGTGTGGGTCACGGGAGCATGCTGCCACCTACGCTATCTTCAGGTGGGTGGGCGCGTCTCATTTAAAATCCACACTGGAAATAAAATAATAACACATTATTATTATTATTTATTTTATTTTATTATTTATTATTATTTTATTATCAGAAGCATTTGTATAGTGCCAGCTGTGTACCTGGCGCTTTACAGAACAATGAGATAGACGCGGTCCCTGCCTATGGCTTACAATCTAATAGACGGGGGGGGGGGGGGGG
>QEPC01014531.1:878405-893154 GCA_003113815.1 Sphenodon punctatus
GGGGGGAGCAAGGAGAGGGAACTTAGGGAGAGACAAGGGATAAATAACATTCAAGCGGATGCGAAGTCGTAGGTGCACGTGCTTGGCTTGGTTGCAGTTAGGCAGGAGTCAATGGGGAGGGCAGACAGTAAATATTGAGGGGAGTTCTAACAGGCATTGGGAAAGGCAGCGAGGAAGAGGTGGGTTTTGAGGAGGGATTTGAAGGGGCGGAGGGAGGGGGCAAGGCGGATGTGGGCAGGGAGGGAGTTCCAGGCATGGGGGGCAGCAAGGGAGAAGGGTCGAAGGCGGTTAAGGGAGCGAGGGAGAGCGAGGGAGGGGGTAGAGGAGGAGCGGAGAGTGTGTGCAGGAGTGTGTAAGGAGACTAGGGCTGAGAGGCAAGGGGGAGCCAGGTTGTGAAGGGATTTGTAGGTGAATAACGAGTGTGTGAAGGATGCGTTTGGGAAGGGGGAGCCAGTGAAGCGAGGAGAGGAGAGGCTGCACGTGGAAGCGATGGGCCGATTGGATGACCCTAGCAGCAGAGTTTTGGATGGAGCTAAGGGGGGACGGGTGAGAGCGGGGGAGGCCGGCAAGGAGGAGGCTGCAGTAGTCAAGGTGGGAGATGACCAAGGGTTTGAACAAGGGTTTTGGCCGAGGAGACAGAGATGGAGTTGGCGAAAGGCACTTCCGGCCACAGCTGCAACCTAACCTTCCAGGGGCCGCTGGGGATCCTGGAGCAGCCCAAGGCTACGCACTTGAGTAGCGAGGGGAGGCCGGACCCCATCACTGATGGGAGTCTCAATCCCCCAGGCGACAGGGCCAGGCAGCCATCATCACCTCAGTCTTGTCTGGATTCAGCCTCGGACGGCTCACTCGCATCCAGTCCCCGATAGCAGCCAGGCACTGAGACAGCAGGGCCTGGGTCAGATGAAGATTTGGGTGTCCTCCGCATATTGAAGACAGCGCACCCCAAATCTACGCCTGGTCTTGCCCAGGGGCCTTAGATACCCATTGCGCAGGAGGGGAGGCAGGATGGAACCCTGCGGGACCCCACATGAGGCTGTGCAGCTACTCTAGAGCCACACCAGGGTTTTGCACAGAGCCCCCAACTTCCCTGGATCTGGCTCTGTAACTCTTGCAAGTCTCTGTTCACATAAAATGGGGTCTAAGCTTTCCAGGAGCAAGGCTACCCCGCTTCTCTGACTCAGGGGTTTGCACTAGAAGGGGAAGGGTGTGCCAGGTGTTAACACGAGACAGGCATCCATAGGAAAGCAATCACGTGGGAGGGGTGGTTAGGCAAACTAAAGTCATTAGCATTTCAAATGTTTAAATACAAGGAGGGAAAACCAATCATAAACAACTGATAAGCAAAGCACTTCATTTTTTCTCCAACTTTTAGGCTGTAAACGTGGGGACAGGGAGTGTAGTCTGTTCTGTGAGGCTTTTTTCTGGGTGCCACCTTAACAATAGCTAAACCCAGAGCACCTGGCTGATCTTTGTTGCCTGCTGTAAATTAAGCAACATACTTTGATTCCTGGGTCCCCCTCATTGTATTTAAACATTTGAAATGCTAGTGACTTTCCCCCCCTAACAGTCCTCCCAAGTGATTGCTATATCCTGCATATTATTATCCTGAGTTTTGCTGGGTCTGTAGCTTTGGGGCCACACAGGGCCCTTCCCTCCGGAAAAATCAGGGACTGCCTGAGGGAAGGGCCCGGTGTGGCCCCAAAGCGTGCATATTCCCACCCACAGAAGTTGGTTCAATAGAAGATAGCATTGGAACTATGTTGTCTCCACTTCCTTCCTTTGGAACCAACACCACAACCATAGTTTCTCATCTTTTATTGGTCTAATAAAAGACATAATCTGAACTCCATCTCTTATGTTTGGGACCAGAATGCTTTCTTTAATCTACAAGCTATTTCACGGGATGGTTTCCCTGCAACGGTGCTAAGCTTGCTTGGAAACATTCAGATGTACGTTCATCCATCGGAGGCACGCAACCCACTTTCCCCACTGGCAGTAAACAGCCACCTTGCGTGATTATGGGATGCTTAGCACTATGCATGGTGGGAACATCAGGAGCGATAGCAGCAGCAGCAGGTCCGGCCCACCCCTCATTCTGGGCTCCACTCTTTTTGCCCTGGGTTCCCCCTATTCTAAGGCTAGCTCACCGTTGATAGTGGGGGGAGGGACACAGGAATGGGGGCCAGTTCTATACATTTCTATAGGGCTTCCAAGAATCCCCCCCTACGAGTTACCTCTGCCTGTCCCCTGCAGTGCCTGAGAACGTCCCCCTTTTGGGGGGAGATAATGGTCTCTTCCCCCGCTGAAGCTAAGGCGCAGAGAGTGGTTCAATGGTTTACTGCCGGATGCCATACAGGAAGCCTTGGCAGGAAGAGAACCTGGATTTCCTGCCTCCCACCCCTAGGCTGGAGCCACCAGACCACTCTTCCTCCCCACAGCGGCGCCTCGGCTACAGAGCGCTGACCATGGGAAGATCCGTCTTTTCTCTTTTGTACCCTGTGATAAACATCAGTCAGAGAGTGCAGAGCAGGGAAACAGAGAGGGAGCTTGCCGGCTGCTTAGCAAACCCTCCCTTATTCAGCCTCACAGAGCTAGAAGGAGCGGGGGAGGGGGACACCCGCACACCAGAGAATCTGACAGCCCCCCCCCCACCCCCTTACTCAAGGGGTTAAGCAGTCTCCTATGACATCTCTGCTCTTTCCCTCCAGAAGCACAGAGAAATAGCAGGAGAGCGAGGGGATTCCCTTTTCCCTGCTTCTTCCAAAAACTTTGTACATCCCCCAGATAAAATCTTAAAGGACCGGGAGTCTCTCCTTTCCCATCTGAGGGCAAGGTTGCCACCTATACATGAGTTTGACCTTGACGCTTCCATCTTGGCCTATGGGAACGTCAGGCTCAAAACCACATGAGGTGGCGACCCTATGTAGGGGTAGAGCGGCAATCCAGTAACCCACAGGGCCCAGTGGGGTTACTCCAGTGTTCCAACCTGTCTGAGCAGCAGGCTCTAGGTAAGTCCAGACTGTGTGACTACATAGTGGGGTTTGGGGTGTGTGTGTGTGTTCCATAGAGCCCCTCCCACTATATGGATACACTTGAAATGACGGCATGAGTGTGAAATGTCTTGGTGTAAAATACAGGCCCACAGAGTCCCCAAAGCCAGTGGAAATTCAGGAGGGCACCCCCTAACATATGCCCCCCCCCCAAATAAAATAACCAGCAGTGCAGGAAGCCCTGGTCCTTTAAGGGGCTGTTTGGTTTCATCAAACAGCAAACATTAATTACAGGATCATTTCTCTTTTTCTAATGGGTGGGTCGGGGTGTGTGCCCATCAAACAGGATGTTAGGAGAGGGGTCCCAGGCTGACATTTTGCACAGGGTGGGTCCCCAACATCCCTGGATCTGTCCCCACAACTCTTGCAAGTCTGGGTTCACGTTCATTGGGGTCTAAGTCTCCTAGGAGCGAGGCTACCCTGCTTCTCCAACCCGGGGATTAAAATCAGGGCCAGCCGTAGAATTTTGTGGGGCCCAGGGCAGAGGGCCCTCTCCTCTGTGACCTCACCTCCGGTGTGTGTGTCCTCTGTAGAGCTGCAGAGGTGTTTGCGTTTGCGGCCCCACACCTGTCCTGGTGAAAATGGGCTACAGCAGGGCCCCTGGGAAGCAGAGAAAACAAAGGGGCCCAGAGTGGTCTCCCCAGGTCACCCTGTGTTAAGGTCAGCCGTGGGTTAAATTGCAGATAGGAGTGGTCAGCTGAACACTTATTTACAAGTGTTGTGCACATGTGCCTGCAACCTCTCACACTCATGCATGTGCTCTTGTCTCTCCCAGTGTTCACTTTTCCCTCGTCTCCCCCTCCCTTGTCTTTTAGATTGTAAGCTCTTTAGGGGTAGGGACCTGTCCATAACTATTGATTATACAGTGCCAGGTACATTGCTTGTGCTATATAAATAATAATAATAATTAATAAATAAACTAATAATACTCCAGGACTGTGGTTATTTCCTGGTAGTGAATAAAGCCAAACACCCGGCAGCCATCCCAGGGATGTAGGTATCATAGGGGACAGGAGGGACCTTTGTCCCGGAGCCCAAGCTGTGTGTGTGTGTGTGTGTGTGTGTGTTGCGGTGTGGCCAGGCAGAGACTGAGCTGAGTGGAAGCGGAAGCGCCTGCAGTGTGTGCGGGATCAGGCGCTGCCCTCCACTTTGCATAGCACCTGCAGTCCTGCTGGTGCCAACTTCCTTAAAGGGCCAAGATCGCAATAAGGGCCTGCCTTGGCAGGCGGCACAGAACAGAGCAAGCACCGGCGGCATGAGGTAGGCAGCACACCCGTAGCCTCCAGGGCTCAGGCAGAGCAAGTGGAGGGAGGGAGAGGCGCTGTGGTGTATGGCGGGTCTCGGAGAGGCCTTTACCATGTAAGTTCACAGTGTTCAGAAATAAGGACGGAGGAGGGGAGGGAGTGGGACAGGGGAGAGGATGGTGATGTGGCGAGGGAGTCTATTTCTTGCACCTGGGCCCATTCCAACTTAGCTACACCCCTGAGCTGCCATACAGACACGTAAATTACTACAAGCCTCCTACAAAGCTACCTCACAGCTGGTGGGAGGGGCTGTACACACCCCATGACTCCCCTTTCCATGCTGGGGGAGCGGAAATAAAAAGCAGTCAGAAAACTAGCTGCAAGGGAAGATGGGATAGAAGGGGAGTGCCTGGAGGTCCTCTTACAGTGTTTTACCTTCTTATCTAGCATTCACACAAACACTAACCCTGGTGTAAATGTAACCCCCATGTTAATTACCACACACTGCCCTCAGATGGACCTTGGAATAGCAACCACAAGCTGTTTGTTGGGCCACTGGGGAGCTAACACAGGGACAGAAAAAAATTACACAGGACTTAGCATTCCTTGTGGACAATTCTGTGGTAAAACTTACCCCCGGGCCTGACGTACCGCACACGACTCCAGCGAATCTTACCCCCGGTTAAGGCTCTGTTTTTCATGTGAACACATCCTTACATTACATCTCAGTCCTTCAAATCACCCAGGTAAGTCTTTGCAGGATCAACACGTTGGTGTTTACGCAACCCGTTGGATTCCCGTTATTCTGCGAAATAATAAGCCTGAAAGCTTATCGTATTTTGCTTTAAAAGGGTCAACAAACAGAATTCAATTAACAAGAGCTTGTAAAAAAACAAAATCATGATTTTTTTTTAATGCTAATCAATCTCATGATTTGGGGGCAGTTGACACACTAAATGAGCCCATGATCATTTCCCTCTCCCCCCCCCCCCCCCCCGCTTGATGTGCCTTGTGTCTGCGGTTCCTTTATTTCGTTATTAGCAGGCGCTCAAAGTGGGAAGAGAAAAAAAGGAGGGTTGAATTCCCGTAAAGGGACCTGGCTCTTTGAGAAAAAAGCACTCGGGCTTAGGTAAGAAACTCCCCTCCCCCATGCTGTCAGCTCTTCCTATCAGTCCTCTCCTCTCCCCTGCTGAGGCCACATCTCTTCCCTCCTCCTCCTCCTCCTCCTCCGGGGCTTGGTCCCAGTCTCTCTAGACCAACTGGCCTTTCCCAATCCATTAAGTGATTTCCTCCTCTCTCTCACACACACACACACACTCTGACCCTCCCCGCACATTGTTTCCCAAGAAAAAGGAGACCGAATGAGTAACATTTTCGCTGTAATTCAGAAATGCTGACACTCATCTCCAGCTGGAGAATAATAATAATAAATAATAAATAATATTTTATTAGGCATCAGCTTTCGCTATAGCCTCACTGGAGAATAATGAGCCAGGACTGGCTTAATCGCTAGAAACCGTGCGTGTGGTTCCACTCATGCGACAGTCCGGTTTGGGACACGGCAGGGGAGCAAAGTGGTGGACGTTTTCTTTTCTTTCTAAAACAGTTTCCCTATTTTTGAGAACCAAGTGATGCACACAGGGAAAAATAAGCCAAACTCTGCCTGCCCATTACACAGTGCTGGGTTCTAAATGAGGGGTTACTACTCAGGAAAAAAGGGACCTTGGAGTCATTGGGTGCAGCCACATGAGATGATGACTGGGGCACGCGACCACGCCTTGGGCTGCCTTAACCCTCCCTGGGCAGTCAGACCATGCAATACTAGGGATGGGCGAACAGATCGCCGTTCGGTGTTTGGTTTGTTCGGTATGTTCGGTATGTTCGGGTTCGAGTTCGGTCGTCCGAACAGGCTGAGTTCGGGCCGAACTCCGAACTGCCGAACTGCATTCGCCCATCCCTCTGCAATACAGGGCGAGCTGCCCTGAGCTGTTCTCAGGAGGGGCGGGGTATAAAGATCCCACCCCACCCCCGCGGAGCGAGGCGAGCCACTGGCTGCTGCACAATGCGTCCTCGGAAAAAGGTTGAGGGTGTGTCACGTTGCAGCACGGTCCCATATGGGGTAAGTCGGCCCAAGACGTGGCAGCCTCCGTGCTGGGGCCCCTTCTGCCCCGCCGTGCAGTGAGCGGGGTTTGAGCGGCGGACACTGTCACGCGCTGCCATATCACCGGCAGAGGCGAGATTTTGGTCGGGCCAGGGGAGGAGGGAGGTGGGGCAAGGCTTGGCGCTCGCTTATGTGGCTAGTGCCTCAGCCTTTCCCGGCTGTGGTGGAATCTCTGACAATGGCCTGGCCAGCTGGGTTCCTCGTGGGGAGGGGGGGCACCATTTGCCCAGCTTCTTGCACTGGCCCCTGCAGTGTGGCGGTGGCACTTGTTCACCATGGGCCTGTGGGGATCAGACTCTCTCTAGCTCACGTGGCTGCATCTATTGTAGACAATCCATTGAAAACCTCTCTGCTCAGTGTGCGGCAGCAGTCAAAAAAGCAAACCGAATGTTAGGAATGATTCCTAAGGGGATAGAGAATAAAACTATGGGTGATTTCAGACGTGATGGGTGGCCGCTTTCAACACGAGCCATGGGGTGGTTCGGACCACGGCCGGGGGTGAAGGGGCGCGCCAACAGACGTGCGCCCCATTGCCCCCGGCCGTGGTCTGAACCACCCCACGGCCCATGGTGAAAGCGGCTGCCCGTCATGTCTAAAGTGGCACACACACCTGGAGGGGGCGGGTCCGCATGGTGCAGCGTGCTACCGCACGGACCTGCCCCCTGCATTCCCTGGCGGTCCTCCCCCCTCCCGATGGGCAGCGGCAGTGGCCAATCCGGCCGCTGCCGCAACCACAGGCAGGGGTGACTTCCATTGACCGCGGTGAATGGTAAGTAACCAGACGTTACTTTCTGTTCACCATGGCCGTGGTGACCTTTCACCACACTTCTCGACGTCCTCGCGTCCGGAGGTCCAGAAGTGTGGTGAATGCGAATACGGGCCGCATTTGAGTGTGGTGCACATCTGGCGGCGAGCCAACAGATGTTCACCACAGTCAAACACGGCCCGTGTTTGACCATGGTTCAGTCGGGGTGAATGTCAGATGCGTAACGTCTGAAATCACCCTGAAAATCTCATAATGCCACTATATAAACCTATGGACCACCACATCTTGAATATTGTGTGCGGTTCTGTTCGCCATCTCAAAAAAGGTATAGTAGAACTGGAAAAGGCACAGAGAAGAACAACGAAATGATCAAGAGTGTGGAACAGGGAGGCTTGATAGGTTAGGGTTCTTCAGTGTGGAGAAGAGATGACTGAGAGGGGATAGGACAGAAGTTTATAAAATAATGAGTAGGGTTGAGCAAGTGCCGGACAAAATGGTGGAAACTATTATTAACAAACAAAACTACAGGGCATAGTGATAAACATGGCTTAATGGGGAAGAGTCAACATGGATTTAGCAAATGGAAGTCATGCCTCACTAATCTATTGGAATTTCTGGAGGGTGTGAATAAATGTGTGGTTGAGGGGGAGTCACTGTTATAGTGTATCTAGATTTTCAGATAAGGTTCCTCATGAGGGACTCTTGAGGAAACTAAAAAGTCATGGGATAGTCCTATTGTGGATTGGTAACTGGTTAAAAGACAGAGAGACAAAGTGGTTCCAATGATATCTTTTATTGGATCAACTGTTGGTGGAAATAAGCAAGCTTTTGGGCTGCACAGGGTATATAAGGGATATGGAATAAGTGGGAATGGATAGGGCAGGGTAGCAGGTGGAGGGGGAGTAAAGAAGGAGAGGCAGATGTGCCACACTCTGGGTTAAAAGATAGGAAACAAAGAGTAGGACTAAATGGTCAATTTTCATAATAGAGAAAAGTAAATAGTGGAGTGTCCCAGGGATCTGTACTGAGACTGGTGTTCTTAAAGGTATCCATTAATGATCTGGAAAGGGGAGTGAGGTGATCAAATTTGCAGACGACACCAAAGTTACTCCAAGTTGTTAAAACACGAGCAGACTGTGAAGAATTGCAGGGGGTACTACACATTAATGCTGGGTTCTAAATTAAGAGTTGCTACTCAGGACCTTGGAGTCATTGTGGACAATACATTGAAATCCTCAACTTGGTGCGCGGCATCCATCAAAAAACAAACAGAATGTTAGGAATTATCCGTAAAGGGATAAAAATGAAACTATCATAATGCCGGTATCCTGGAATACTGTGTGTAGTTCTGGTTGTCTCATCTCAAAAAAGATATAGTAGAACTAGAAAAGGTACAGAGAAGGGCAACAAAACCGATACGGGGTATGGACCGGCTCTCCTATGAAGAGAGGCTTGGATACTGGGCGGGCCTTAGGCATGTGCGACGTGGGGTCACACAAGGCATACGCCAGCCTGGGGGTGAACCCCCCTCACCCCCCCATCTGTGGGACAGAAGTGGGGAGGGGGAACTGTGTGTGGGACACCAAGAGGTAAGTGGGGGGGAGGGCTATTAAGGTGTGTGCACAGGTATGAAGGCAAATATGCAAATGATGTCAATATTTCGCACATGGCCCTGGAAACCTGGAGGCTGGTCCTGCTTGGAGAAGAGATGACTGCGAGGGACTAGGATAGCAGTTTATAAACTCATGAGTGGTGTGGAACAGGGTTACTAGGGAGGAGTTATTTACCCTCTCAAACAGCACTAGAACCAGGGGACACTCCAGGAAACGAACAGCTAGCAGATTTAAAACAAATACAAGTGGGTTTTTTTACTCCATGCACAATTAACTTGTGGCATTTGTTGCCAGAGGACATGGTCAAGGCCAGTGGTATAGCTGGGTTTAAGAAAGGGTTGGGCACGTTTTTGGAGGATAGATCCATTAGCAGCTGTTCGCCAGGTAGGTTTGGGGAATGTAACTTCTTCTGTCGAAAGCTGGGAATGGATTGCCCCATAGTGACCTGTTGGGTACTTCTTTCAAGCGACCAAAATTGGCCACTGTTGGAGACAGGATGCTAGGCTCGATGGACCATTGATCTGACCCAGTATGTCCTTACGTTAGCCATGTGGCCTCTTGAGGGGAGTGCCTGGGCCTGAGGCAGGGTGAGGGAGTGAGGCTGCAGACCTAGACACGAATCCAGGAACTCCTGGATTCAAATGGAGAGGTACTCATAGGGTACAGCCACACGAGCTGGGGGGGCTCGATCCCGACGCAGCCCACCCAGAGGGCAGGCAGTGGGAGCTGCAAAAGAGGAAAATGAGAGACAATGCACTGAACTTAGCAACTGGAGTCTCTCATTGTTTTTAATTCTAATAAAACAGGACTAATCAAGAGTTAATAATCCCTCCTTATCCTCCCCATCCAAATATAGTAACTCATTGTCAAAACTTCCCTTGGTCTCTCTTGCCCTGGATAAGAAAGGAGAAATGCTTTGCATTCCTTTGCCGTAGCTTACTTGCTGCAGGTGTGACTCATGGTCAGACTCACCTTTTCTTTTTTGTTTTCCAAAAATGTGTTGCAAATCTGAGGATCAGCAGTTGCGTGTGTATTTCATAGAAGTGGAGCCTGCAGATTTTATACCGGCAATATCTTGCCGATATTACCAACGGTGATTGTGAGGAATGGTGCGAAACCAAATGCTGCAAATGATTAAAAACTGAGGCACAACTAGCCAGTAGAAGAGAAGTGGCATTGTAGTGGGAGTGTCAAAAGAGTTTGCCTCTCTTTCCAGTCACTATATTGACTGAGTGACTTAATCGTGCCAGCCATCAGTTTTCCTAGCTGTAAAATGGACACAATGGTATGCTTCTTCTAAAGCTTTAAGATTTATTTATTTATTTATTTAAATTTGTATCCTGCCCTTCTCCAAAGGCTCCGGGCAGTTAGCAACATATATAAAACATAAAAATCGTTAAAAGCAAAATACAAAAAAAACCCAAACCCGCAACCATCCCACAACGCCGCCCCCAGAAAACACCCAATACCACCTCCCCATACCTCACTCCAACCCCCCCTCACAACTCTTCCCCAAACCCCGCGTTCCCTATTCCTGCCCACCAAATGCCTTTACAAAGAGAAAGGTCTTACACCGCCTCCGGAACATGGAAGCAGAGTGTCTTCCTAGGGCACTTAGCGAGGGCTCATTTCTGTACCACCAGAGCACGTCACAATCTTTAGTGTGTAGATGAGAGAGAGAGAAAGAGAGAGAGAGAGATTCAAAATACCTTCTACCTTACTTCAACCTCCTTTTTGTTCTCACAAGCGGGGGATGGGAAGGAGGGGATGGGAAGAAGGTCAAGCTGGAGAGTAGCAAATGTAACCCTGATATTTAAAAAGGGATCTAGAGGTGATCCTGGAAACTACAGACCAGTAAGCTTGACGTCTGTGCTGGGCAAAATGGTGGAAACCATCATTAAGGACAGAATGACAGGGCATGTTGACAAACATGGCTTAATAGGGAAGAGTCAACATAGATTTAGCAAAGGTAAGTCATGCCTCACTAACCTGTTGGAATTATTTGAGGGTGTAAATAAGCATGTGGACAAGGGAGACCCAGTATATAGTGTACCTGGATTTCCAGAAAGCATTTGATAAGGTCCCTCATGAGAGACTCTTGAGAAAGTTAAAAAGTCATGGGATAGGAGATATAGTGTCTTACTATGGATCAGAAACTGGTTAAAAGATAGAAAGCAAAGGGTTGGACTAAATGGTCAGTTTTCACAATGGAGAGATGTAAAAAGGGGTGTGCCTCAGGGATCTGTATTGGGGCCAGTGTTGTTTAATGTATTCATTAATGATTTGGAAAAGGGTGTTAAGAGTGAGGTGATCAAATTTGCAGATGACACCAAGTTATTTGAGGTAGTTAAAACACGAGCAGACTGTGAGGAACTGCAACAGGATCTTACGACACTGGGTGCCTGGGCATCTAAATGGCAAATGAGATTGAATGTGGACAAGTGCAAAGTGATGCACGTAGGGAAAAATAATCCAAACTATGCGTATACAATGCTGGGTACTAAGCTAGGAGTTACCTCTCAGGAAAAGGATCTGGGGGTGGTTGGGGACAATACAATGAAATCCACAGCGCAGTGCACAGCAGCAGTCAAAAAAGCAAACAGAATGTTAGGAATTATTCGGAATAGGATAGAGAATAAAACTGAGGAGGTCATAATGTCTCTATACAAATCAATGGTGCGATCACACCTGGAATATTGTGTGCCGTTCTGGTCACCCCATCTCAAAAAAGACATAGCTGAACTAGAAAAGGTGCAGAAAAGGTCAACAAAAGTGATCAAGGGCATGGAAGGGCTCCCGTATGGAGGAGAGGCTTGGTAGGTTGGGGCTCTTCAGTTTGGAAAAGAGACGACTGAGAGGAGATAGGATAGAGGTCTATAAAATCATGAGTGGTCTGGAAGATAGGTCCATTAGCAGCTATTAGCCAGACAGGATCAGGGAACATGAAGGGAGCTGGGGGAAAACAACAAGGAATGGATCCCCATTGTGACCTGTTGGGTGCTTCTCCCACTGTCGGAGACAGGATGCTGGGCTAGATGGACCATTGGTCTGACCCAGCATGGCACTTCTTATGTTTTTAAGCAAGGTTAAAGGGGAGGTACTTACCACCACAAAAAAGCTAGGTTAAAGTAGGAGTGGTGGCATCTACCAGTATCTTTTATCATCTGTGCTGGAGGAAGGTAAACTCCCTGTCTTGCCTGGGACATCCTCCCAGTTTCCACGGGATGGAGATATGGGAAAGGGGAGGAGCCATAACTCTTGCCTCCCCCTGCTGGTGGGACTGAGAGGTGGAGGGATGTAATTCCCCTGAAATAATTCCTCCAAAGTATCTAAGCTTCACCCCTGAGAACAAGCCCTCGAGCGCCAGCCTTTAAAACACTGCGCTGGCACAAGCCCTATTCAAGTGCACAGAGCAGCACGTTGAAGACCGGACCCTAAACGATCAGGCCAAGATTACAGAGAGAGACACTGGTAGATCAGAGAATCAATAGCTGTGCCTCTCCAAAGCCATTTTAGTGTCCTACCCACTGGACTACGCTTCCTCCTTTAGCATGCAGCTCTCTCTCCTAAGCAGGACAGGGTTTCACTATTGCTTGTACTGGCTTCTCTTTAAACTAGTTAAACCAGTACACTAGTTAAACCTGACTTTAAACCAGCCTGAGGAACCAGCCCCCACTCATACAGTGCCCCTATCATTCTCGAACGATCATTTGCCATCTGTATCATTGCTCCTTTATATGGTGCTGGTGAGTTATGGGAGTGAATCCTAGCATCCAAACACGGATCTGGAGGGGTTTAGTGTCCCTCGACCTCCATGAAGATACTAAGGCAGAGCCAGGTTGACTAAACGGGTTTAGGAAAGGAGAAATGTGTGACTCATGAAGATCGAGGAGGATAGAAATCAGGACAAGAACCTAGTGCAGATCACCCCCTCGGGCTATTATTGCTTTAACAGACTTGCAGCCTCATTACAAGGGTTCTGAGAACTCGGAGCTCTGCAGGAGGAGTTGGGGGTGCTGAGCACCTCTGATAACTAGGCTGTGCATGACCATGTATGTCACGGGTGGGGAGCAGCCACTTGGGAAATTAATAGACGCTCTGAGGGCCACATAAACGTTGCTGGAGGTGGGATGTTTAAGGTGCACTCAGGAAGTTCAGGGGTCTGTGCTGTGGATCTGATCCTTACCCTGAGCTCAGCTTTTCAGTGCTTGTGGGTAGGAGCTGGAGCCAGGAGTCAGAACCAGGAACTGGAAAGGGACCACAGGAAAACTAGCCATTGGCTACATTTGTGCATGGCCGTGAATGTCCTGGGTGGGGAGCAACCACTTTGAAAATTAATTTTCACAGGAGGGGTAAGGGCCTGGGATTCCTCACCCCTGCCGTGTGCCATGGGTATGATTCTCATCTCAGCGACACGCACGCAACTCCATTGCCTGCCAAGTAAATGACTCCTGATTTGCACCAGAGTGAGGGGAAGAATTCTCAGGTAACCAAGCCAAGCACGTGCCCCTGGGACCTTGCATCTTCGTGAATGCTACACTCCTTGTCTCTCCCTCTGTTTCCCTTCCTTCGTATCCCCCGCTCCCCCATCTCTCAGACTGTAAGCCCTAGGGCAGGGACCCTGTCTATTCAATGACTTTGTAAAGCACCAGGTACATTGCTTGTGCTATATAAATGCTTGATAATAATAATAAGAAGAATCAAGACCTCTGTCTTCATTTAAGCAGCTGCTATTTTTATGACACATTCGACAAGCTCATTTTCACTGACCGCTTCAAAGCCTGTGTCTATAATCCAGGATTCCAAATATATCACTATTTAGACTCTAATGCCTCCTAAACCAGCACACCCCCCTCCTTTCTCATGGCACGGAGCAGCTTATGGACGTCTTCCCTGCCATCTGCAATTGTGCAGACCCTCCCACATAGCATCCCTGGGGCGGCTGCAGCAGCATCTCCCTACGTGTGAAAGTATTTGTCTCTCTCAGCTGGGATACCAAGCCCTTCTGGGTTTCAGATTTACCCTCCATCACTCACTGGTTCTGTTCCATTCTCTCCTCCTTGGCTACTTAGGCCTCTTCCACCCTGGGTGTATGTTCCTCCGGAGTTTAGATCCGATTTCCACAGCACACCTGCCCTTTCTCTCATGGATCTTCTCATTAATCTACATATGCATGGATGTGTCCCATTCATCCTCCTCCTCCTCTACTATTAGTTACATTTTATTTACTTTATTTATTTCTTTACATTTATTGGCCACCCCCTCATGCCTATGGCATCTCGGGGCAGCTCACAATAACTAAAACAATAATAAAATACATAAAACCACAATATAAATAATTTAAAACTACCCCGCCCCCAAACATCCCCCCTCCCTCCCCTCCCCTCCGAAGGCCTGGGCGAACAGCCAGGTCTTACAGCCTCGTCGAAAAGCCATCAGACCCGGGGCCAGGCGAGCTACCTCTGGGAGGGAGTTCCAAAGCCGTGGCCTGGCAACCAAGAATGCCCTCTCCATCGTGGCCCCCCGTTTTACACGGGGGGCCTCCAGGAAGGCGCCCCCGGCAGACCGCAGGGGCCGCCCTGGGGCGCGGAAGACAAGGCGGTCCCCAAGGTATGAGGGGCCGAGACCGTGTAGGGCTTTATAAACCAACACCAACACATTGAATCTGGCTCTGTACGCTATAGGCAGCCAGTGGAGAGTGCGGAGCACAGGTGTGATATGCTCCCGTCGTCTCGTCCCCGTGAGGAGACGGGCCGCCGCATTCTGCACCAGCTGCAGCCTCCGAGTCAGAATCAAGGGAAGCCCCACGTAGAGCGCGTTGCAGTAGTCTAGCCTCGAGGTGATGAAGGCATGAATAAGAGTGGCCAGGTCAGGCCCGGAGATGTATGGGCGCAGCCTCCGTACCAGATACA
>QEPC01014531.1:894130-919348 GCA_003113815.1 Sphenodon punctatus
GGCATCACTTCCTGAAACTGCTCCCAGAAAGATCGACCAGATGGTGCCTCCATAACCTCATGCTCCTCACTACCTTCTTCCAACCCAGTGTCGAAGTTACTCTGGATCTGAGCGATCTTGTCTGCAAAGTAGGTGGCAAACTTCTCACAGTGGGCCTGGGACAAGTCCCTGTCCAGACACAGGGAGGCCGGACTGACCAGCCCCCGCACCACCCAGAACAGCTCCGCTGGATGTGACTTTGCAGATGCTATGAGGGCAGCAAAGAATTCCTTCTTTACTGTCCTCACAGCCTCAACATAGGACCGCAAATGGGTCCTATGGAGAAGTCGGTCAGATTCAGAGTGAGTCCGATGCCAGCGTCGCTCTAGTCTCCTGCCTACCCGCTTCATGCACCACAGCCCCTCAGTAAACCAAGGGGCCCTGCGGCGACGAGATGGGGGCAGAGGACGTCTCGGAGCCACCCTATAGATGGCCGCCCCCAGCAAGATGTTCCAGCATTGTCACCAGTCATGGGACCTGTCTCTAAATCACCTGCCATGTGACTAGTGCATTAGGATATAAGCCAAGGCCTATCTCCACTCTAAGACTGCCAGAGGCGGGGAACCTTTTCGCTCCCGGGGGCCATTTTGAAAATTAGTACAAACTCCGAGGGCCGCATAAAAAGTGGGGGCAGGAGTCTTTAAGGCTTGGTGCTCTCAGGAAGAGACGGGTTCAGATCATGGCTCTGCCTCCTAGCTGTGTCTCCATGCCCCCATCTCTTTTCCCCTTACCCTGAGTTTGGTTTCTTAGTGTTAGGGGTAGGAACTGAATCCAGGGGCCAAAATTAAAAACTAGCTGCAGGTCACATTTGGCCCCCCAGGCCTGAAGTTCCCCGCGTGGGGCTTGCCTTTTAACCTTGATGTTGCCACGTGTTTATGAACTTTCACAGACCGTATACAAGCAATCGCACATGTCCGCAGCTTCTTGGTAGTAGTTTTTCTTATAGTTGTTTATAATTACAAGAAAAAACTCCATTAGGAGAAGTGAATAATTTGCTTCAGTAGCTCTGCCAGCCTTTTGGAAAGACTTCCCCAGGGTGACATTTCGAATCAGCGGGCAGAGGAAGGAAACCGTTTTTATCAGGAACTTATTTCAAAGCCTTTCTCAGGAAAGGATGACAAAAAGAGCCCCAACTCATTTACATCAGCTTGCTCTCCTCATCCCTCCTGGTCTCTCACCTGCTTAACCCCATTTAAACTTGGTTTCAACTCACAGCATCCAGTGACTGTGCACACCAGCCTATTAACATTTAAAGCTATTACTCCCAGGTGAAAAACAAACACACACTGAAAGCTCTTTTTATGGATTAGCCAGTGGGCAGGAGGAGGTCCGCACTTGGAATCTTCTTGATAATGTAACCCATTAATGTAAGTTACCCCTCGCCACGTCGGCTGGTTATACTTTCCCCTCACTGCCTTAAAACGACCCCGTGCTGGTAAGTAATTTCTGTTCCACCCCAGAAGTGGTTGCATTTAAGTACAGGCTTAAGGACACAATGTTTCTTTTGTTGTGTTGTTGTTTTTATAGCGAGAAAAACGTTTGATAATATATATAAAGGTCTGCTTGTGAATAAAAGAGAATAAAATAAAATAAAAGTTGTGTTTATTAGTTATATGTAAAGCCCTCCGAGAGCCACGGCAGGGGGACGTTATAGAAAAATAAAGATGTATTATTAATTATTATTAATTAGTATTATATTATTATTATTGTTATTATTTTATAACAATAAAGGCAGGGTGACCCGGAGCGATCACCCTGGGCTCTGCTATTTTTTCTAAGTCTGGCCAGGGATCCCACAGTGGCCCTGTTTTCACTAGGACAGGGTGCCCCCCCCATGTCCTCACCCAATAAGGGTCTCAAACATGACCACTCGGGGTCCTCAAGAGGGTGCCCCTGTGGGTGTGGGAGGGGTGGGGGCACCAGGTGACTGGTATTTTATCTTCGCCTTGGACCCCACAAATTCTAAGGGCATCCTCGAAGAAAGGGGCAAATCAGCAATACAGTACGGCTGAAAAGGAAAGAAATTCAGAATTTGCCAAGTCGGTTACGAACAGTTTCACTCCTGCCGTGTTACCTCAGCTGAAGACATGAGCAGTTTCCACGCACGGCAATTACGCATTGCAGCTAATACCCTAGGTTTCCAGAATCCAGCTGCCAACCTGTACGAGTCTTTTCCCAGGCGTCCTGCTCGAGTGTCACAATAACGCCTGCATCCTCCTTTGATCTGGACATAGCGGGTGGGATGCTGGGATTCTTCCGACACGTTTATAGCCCGGAATTGCAGTGAGAATGCGGAGGGGAAAAGATTCCCAGTGACAACTGCAGGATTCTCTCTTCCCACGGTCACACTCGTGTGTGTGTGTGTGGGTTACGAATGCAGAGTCCCCTTCCTGCAGCCCACAGGTTTCTCTAGGAAGTCACCACAAAAACCATGTTCCTCCTGCAGGAGCCAGGCCCATCTGTTCAGATTCAACGTTACAGCCTGCTTGGAAAAATAGATTGCATGAAACTTTCCGTCTGATGAGGAAAAAAAATCACAGATTCTCCAGGAAACCTCATCTGGGACTGCTGGAAGCAGGCTGGCTTGAGGTAACCCCCCCCCCCCCCGAGCCCTCCTATATTCTCTATCTCCACGGGCCCTGCAGTTTTCATCAGGACAGGGGGCTTGGCCTGGGCCCCACAGACCAAAGGCTGGCCTTGGCTAGAGGTGCTGGGAGGAGGAGTCGGCGCCTTTAGATGCAACAGAAAGGGGTGGCTGAATGTGTTGATACTATTGTATAGCTACGCATGTGCCCCCGTGTTTAATATGTTGCAGTACTTAGAAGCAAAGGCTGCCTTTCCATGTCAACATGTATGTAATGTTACAATTGAGACCTGTAGAACTCGAAATCAGGTACTGTGACACTGACAAAATTCCAGGATTTGCAAAGAGATAAAAGATTGTGGATTCAACCCCACAGCTAGACAGACCTGTGGAGATGCAAATGGACCTTTCTATTTGCCTGGGTTGCCTACGTGAGGAAACACACACGCTCATGAGTGGGAAAGCTCAAACAAAGAGACCATGAAAGGTATTTAAAGGAGAGTCATTAAGCCATCTTTGCTACCTCTTGGAGAGAACCAGTTTGAGCAATCTCATCTGCATCCTGGATCCTGCCAGATAGCAAGGCTGGAAGACATGCACTGAGACGAGGACTTTGCTTTCTAGCAACTCTAAGAACCAACACCCAGTCACCTACATCTGTGACTGGGGAGGAACCAGAACTGATGGACTTTCGTAGGGTAAAATGCTTATCTAGGAACTGAACCAGTATAGGTTAGGAATGTGTTATATTTACCTTTGATTTCTAGTTACCACTCTGTATCAATTATCTTGCTTATGTAATCAATAAACTTACTTCTTATCTTTATGAAGAAGTGTCTGTGTCTAACAGTGGAAACACGGCTGAGCACCAGTGCCTAAACACTGGGGACCCCAGAGAGAAAGAGTCTGTAAACGGGAAGGATCGGGCTCTTGGGTGACAAAGGGGTTGTCCCTGATGCAGGCTTGAATCAACCATAGAGAAACACTGATTCAAGTGGGCTGTAAGTGAGGGAAACTGGGTCACTCAAACCCGATATTTAATTTGGCAGCCAAAATATGAGACTTCCAAGAACCAGAGGAATTATATAACAGACCCAGATAACGATAAGATGCCACCTGTTCCAACCCAACTCCATCAAGAATTATTTATGTATATTTGATTATTTGTTCAATTACTTTTTGTTATATATTTCTATTGCTTTTTCTTGTCTTTGCAATGACCAGTGGTCACTCAATTGAATAAATTCATTCATTCATTCATTCATTTATTCACCACCCGATGTCTTTAGACACATTGGGTGTTTTTAGACACACATTTCTCCTGCATGTTTGCTGTTACATTCTGAACTTTCTGTGTGTCTAAATCACTCACCCAGGTCTTAAACATCCGACTCTTTGAACTTCTGCATCGAACTTCTCCCAGAACCTTTGTGTGTCAAAAGTTCTCCTGGTAATCTGCTTTGCTCCAGGCAGCTGTTGTCACTTGGTTTCCATGGCAGCCCCTCACATCTACAGCTGCGGCTACTTTAGGCTGCCTCAGGGCAGTGTTGGTGTGAAGAATGCATCCAGGAACTTACTTATGGCTTGTAAATGCAGAAGATTGAAAGACCAGCACTTTATGGTGTGTGTAAAAAGGCCCATCGCCTTTGTCTTTTGCAACCATGTAGCAAAAGTGGCCTTTGTCCTTGAAATTGGTCCATAGTGGCAGGTGAAGGTGAGAGCAACCTGTTATGGCCTCTGTCATGCATACCCATGGTTAAGGATAGTCCCTCTCCCTTGCAGTCTAAACAAGAGAGAGTTTGCTGGTTCCCAAATGTAACAGATGGAAACAAAGTAGTTCGGTGGATACCGTTTGTTGGACTAACCTCAGTCGGCAAGAGTATGATGTGTCTGTTGGATAAATAAATATCCACAGTGAATACTAGATTTGTCGGATTCAACTGCTTTAATTCAGGTCTGCCACGCTATTCACGAGCCCACTTCATTCAGATATTGGTTTTGGGTTGTTTTCGGTAGTTTCACTCTTTTCATTTTGGATATTCAGTCAAATAGCTGGAAATCAGAAGGAAAATGATAGGGGCTACGTTTTGGTGAAAATATTCATTCAGATAATCGGAGGGCTACCTGAATCCACCATCCATATCAGCCCTGCTCACGCCAGCAGAAGTGATCTGATAAAAGATACCCTTTCAACTACTTTGCTTGGATTGCTATCTAAGGTTGCTTTCCCGCGAGCTGCTGCTGTGCCGCGGGAGCTAGTGCTATTCAAATCTAGCGCGGCGCCCGTCTTGTGAGAAATACGGAAGCGTGGCTCTCACGCCGGCAAGCTAGCGCAGTGGACAGGGGTCGTGGAATCCTGCGCTGTCCATTGCGGGAGCTTGCCCCCGTGAGAGCCGCGCTTCCGCATTTCCCACGAGATGGCAGCTGCGCTAGATTTGAATAGCACAAGCTCCCGCGGCGCAGCAGCAGCAGCTCCTGGGAAAGCGGTCTGAGGTAGGACGAGGCATTTAGACATATGCTATCTTTCAGTTCATTTTTTATTTGTATCCCGCACTCTCTTGCCGAGGCAACACATGGCGGCTCACAACAAAAATGAAAAACATAACGTAAGAAAGCACAACGGCTGGGTTAAATCCCGCACAGGGGACCCAGTAGCAAGAAAAACCAAAACAGCCCATCCCTCTACAATACCCCTTTATAATACCACACAACAAATCACAGCAACTGGGTTTAATCCCAAACAGGGGACCCAGTATAATTTCATAAATTCCATACTCTCCTATATACCCTCCCCTTATCGCTACCCCATAACAACATTCTAAATTCCTTCCATCTCAACTCCCATCCCACACCCTGCTGCCACCAGGGGGGCCCCTCCACTCCCCACTCCCCGTGCACTCACCGGGGGACGAGGTTCCCATCCTACAATCTCTAAATACAAAAATGATCAGTAATATCCATCTAGCAAAATCCCCTTCCATTATAGAACAGCAAAATTCATATAACAATAAAACAACCCATATCCCTCCCCCTCAACACATAGTCATCTATGTAATGTAATGCTTGGTTTTCAAAATAAGGACACAAAAACGGACGAATAAGCAAATGATTGTTGCTTGCTTTCATTAATAAAATAACAAATTAAAAAGAAAATTAAAACAAAAACAAAAAAAACCCCAACCCTGTGAATGTGGGAAATAGCTGTTCTGCACATGCATATCCCTTTCCAAAATGAAGGGAAAAATAATTGGAAAAGGGGAAGCCATTCTGCTCATGTGCACATGCTGCTGGCGCCATTTTGGAAAAGGACATGCATGTACAGAATGGCGCCAGGCGGCGGCCATTTTCCGCATGCAATGGGATTTAAAACTATTATTATTATTATTAAAAACGAATCACTGCGCGTGTGTAAAATGGCCACCAGACCATTCTGCGCATGCGCCTTTTTCCAAAATGGCACCGGCAGCATTGGTGGCAATTTGGAAAAGGGCCACGCATGCGCAGAACGGCCGTGGTGGCCATGGTGCCTTCTGCGCACCCCTAGAGACAACAGGTGGCTACAGACAGGGAAAGGAGAGGACACTGGTCAGCATAGTTTCCAAATGCAGGTTTCTCACCATTTGCTTCTGTTGTTACTGGCTGTCAAGCCCCAGGTGTTGAAACCTTGCCCTCAAGGTTCCTGGAGTAGTAGTGGCTGGGTTTGCAGCCCCACTCCCTCACTTTGCCTCAGGCCCAGACACTCCCCTCAAGAGGCCACATGACCATGTCCCAGCCCTTCCCATGCCCCCCCCCCCCCACTTTCTGATTGGCTGCCTGCCAAATATAAGCCAGGCCTGGAGCCACACAAACCTGAGTGGATCATCCGACCTGTTCGCCTTCTCACTCCTGACTTCTGCTCTAAGCCTTGCATCCCAGCTTTGTCTCCCCACTCTGGACCCGTTCCCTAAGTCCATCCATGCCCCGGACACGGGTCCTTGTGCTAGCTGACTGTCCTGCAGTAGTCAGCATAGGTCTCAAGTAGCTGGTCTGGTTTTAAAACAACATCCTTTCTAGCCCATTAGATAGGTCAGCATCCCAACATCATCCTTCCTAACAGAGCATAGACCAGTCTCTTTGGGGCCCAGCTCCATTTCAGACTGGGAGACCACTGCGTGTCAGGACAGGGCAGTCAACAAGAGCATGGTGCTGCTTATCCCGATGAATTATTCAAGAGGGAAGTGCTCCATCTGTCTGATGATCTTACAGAGTCTGTTAGCTAACATTCCACCCGGAGGAGTCACTATGTAAAAAATCTCCCAGGAGGAGGGCTTCTTTGCATAGGTGGATAGGGCTTCCCATAGTGCTCTCCAGGCAGTGCTCCAGGCATTCGTGCACTTCACTGTTGGCAGCCTGTAGCCCATCTGCATTAGCATGATCAACACGTTTTCCCTAGGTGTCCCCAAAGCCATTCTCACAGGGCTTGATCCTGTCCTCAAAACTAGAGCTGAAGCATAGGGGTGTGCATGCCGTTTTCGTTATATCAATAACGAAAGCAAAATTTGTCATTTTCGTTATCATTATTGCAATAACAAAACCAACAAAAAATAACAACAAAACCAATAAGGATAATGAAAGTCATTATTGATTTTGTTATTGCCTAGCAGCCTGGCAGGTATTTTTTAGAGGGAAATGTGGTAAGGGGAGCAGACTTCTAAGGGTGAGAAACAGTGCTGAACTCTTGAACTGGGCCTGAAATGGGAGGGGAAGGGCCTGGTGGATGTAATTGATGACCAATGAACAGTGCAAGCAGGTCCCAGGCAGTTGAATGGCACCCTGTGATTGATCCATGCCTCCTGCCTCCCAGAACCAATCAGGAGAGCTCTGGGAGAGGGCACTGCAACCGTTTATATTGCAGGGTTGGGCTGCTTGACTCTGGTTCTGTGTTAGCTATTGCTCCGTCAGGGGGCATTTGCAGAATCTTCTGGTGCTTGCACTAAAAATCCTTCCATACAAATCCCTATCACCTTACCTTTCCAATCCTTATTTCTTACCCTTACATTTTACCCTTTTTCTTCCCCTGCCTGTCTCCCCCTGTACACACATATATAGAGACAGATATAGGTAGTATAGTTTAGATATATATATTAGATGATAGATATAGAATAGAGATAGATTAGAGATGGTGGATATACCTCTGAGTTTTCCTTTTCCCTTTCCCTGTCTGTCTCCTCCTGTCCATATATTATATAGATATAGATATTAGTTGTATATATATAGATGAAATATTTAGATACTAGGCTCTTTTATTATATATATTAGGATTATAGGATAGAAATATTAGGTTTATGTTTATTATATTAGGTGTATTATATTAGGTTTAGGGTAGGTTTAGCTTAGATTCTCTCTCTCTCTCTCTCTCTCTCTCTCTCTCTCTAATAACTAGATATTGTGTGCATACCAATAATGATACCAAAAACAAAATCTTTGTTTGAAATCTGTATCAATACCGATAACGATAATGAAAAATGACATTTTGTTATTAACAAAAATGATAACGACACATTTTAATAATGAAAACAATAACGAAAAATGAAAACCAGCATGGGGTCCTGGTGTACACCCCTACGGAAGCAGGTAACGCAGTTGCTGCCTGTGGGTAAAAGGCATGAAAACAGATGCACCAGCCCAGTTTATTTAATTTAATTTATTCATTTATATATTTTAACAATTTAATACCCCACCAAACCTCACCACAGATGGCTCGTGGCGGCTTACAATAAAATCATATAAATAAAAACAACATCATCACAATAGAATAATATAAATATAAAACGACATTCCCACCCAACTTAAAAAAATAACAAGACGCAGACCCTCCCATAACTCCCTCCCCCCAGTTTGTCCAGTTCTGGCTGGCCTGAGCGGCTTGTGGGTCTGGTTCATTCTGGTTCCATGCTTCTGGCCTGGTTGCCAACCCTACCAGGGTTTGAACAGGGCCCACATCCGATGGGCCCGGAATAAACACGTGGGGGTCAACACTGGCCCAAGTGTGCCAAAGCGGGCCAACTGGGCCAGCGTCATGTTAGTTAACACCCGTAGTGTCTGTGCCCATTCACTAGATCGCTGCCTATCTGGTGGCAGGACGGCCCATTCTTGATATATTTGGCCACCTCCTGGGTGCAGCAGCTACACGAGCTGCAGAGGGCCCGATTCCTCTGCGGCCCCGTGCCGGGCACTGCAGGGCAAGCATGGGGAACAGGGCAGATGATAGGCCCCCTTGTGGGGAAACTGGGCCGGCAGGCCACTGTCAGACTTCCCAGCATGGGACAGGCCAAGGCATCAGCCGCACGAGTGGGCCCAAAAGGGAGGCAGGGCCGGATTCAGGCAAATGCAGATTGCGTGATTGCACAGGAAGGCCTGAAACAGCAGCTTTGTTTGCCGTTTTGCAGTTTACTGTTAATGTTTTGATAGTCTTGCAGCCACCCAATGGCATTTGTCATCCATTTGCAGCACATTTTGTGACAGTTTATTTATTTTACTATTTTTCTACCCCGCCCCCTCCTGCTCACAGAGCAGCTTGGGGCAGTTGACAAAATACACAAACGATAAAACACACATCAAATATCATTAAAAACATGTAAAATGATAAAAAGAACTAAACGGGCAGAATTCCCCCTCCCCTCCCCGTCTCCCTCTCCAAAGGCCCGGCAGAACAGCCAGGTCTTACACTAGTGTCTCTACGGAAAGAGGGGAGGGCCAGGGCCAGGCAGGCCACCATCGGGAGGGAGTTCTACAGCCTGGGAGCAGCCACTGAGAATGCCCTCCCCATTGTCTCCACCCGGGCAACCCAGGGGACTTCGAGTCGGGTGTCCCCGGCTGACCGCAGGGGCCGCAATGCAATCCGGGGCCTGGTATTCTGCGGCACTTAAGAGAACAGTGACAATTCTCGGCAGTTCCGACATTCCCAACAGCTTTTCTGACACTTTGTGGCAATTCCCGACCCTTTATGGGACTTGCGACAGTTTCTGACAATTTCTCCGCTGCTGAGAAATAGCGACAGGCAATAGCAGAAAGTGGCAGCAGGCATCGGAACAAGTATGGGGATGCCATGTCCCTGGTGTGTCGGGAAAATGGCAATGGATGGGAGGTTTCTGGCAGAATTGTTGGACACTGCCTCATGTCATTTCAGGCCTACGCACAGGGGCCCCTAATACGTCCCTCCCAACAGTCCCTACTGAGGAGGGACAGTCCCTCTTTGGGTGCTGAATCCCATTGTCCCTCTTTCAGCAGTCAAAGTTCTTTCAGGAGAGAGAGACAAAATGGCCAAGACTAAGGCCTCCGGCTCCTCTTTCCTGGTGGCCTCTCAGGAAAAGTCCTTGAGAGAACAATGGGGGAAGAGGATGGAATGACAAGAAACTAAGTGGAATGAGGAGCAGGAGAGTGTCTGTCTGTCCCTCTTTATGCTCTTGCAATGGTGGGAAGGGTGCGGGCGTGTGTGGATATTTAGGTGAGAGCAGGGTCGGGCTTAGGATTTGTGGGGTGAATATAAAACGCAGCTCGGCACCGCCTCCCTCCCCTGGTCCACTATCCACCCCCGGCCATGACCGTGTGGGACTCAAGTGAGTGGCCGCCGCTCAAAGTCTTGCAGTGGGGGGGGGGGGGGATACTGCAACTGGGCAGAGGCCCTTGGCCTTTTTCTAAGGACGCGCTGCTCGTCCTGCCCCACGGCAGGGGGGAACATCTGGCGGCCACCGATACACTGTGTGCTGAAGCTGCCCAGAGTGCAGCAAGGCTGCCCAAGGTGCAGTAAGCATCTCATGTGGTTGCAGCTATGAATGTGGTTAACCCACAAGATTCCAACCAGGCGATCAGAGCTGCCTGCCAGGACACAGAAGGGATTATCCGCTGCCTCTCCTCACAGGGACACCTGATTCGTTAAGAGAACTCAGCTCAGTGGGAAGCGAAGCTCATTAGCAAACAGTGTTTACGTGTTGAGGTTTGCTTCTTGCAAACAATGATAATGGCCCCAGCCTGGCTCCTCTCCGCATCTCTGCAGTATTTGCATGCAAAATAGCTGTAGACGTACAGCAGGGAAAACCTGCACGTAGTTCTCATCCTCTTCCTACAGCCATCGCAAAAGAGACGCAGAGCCTGATTCAGGCAAATAAATCAAATAAATCAATAAAACACAAAGAAGTGCAGATTGCACAGATCGCACAGGTAGGCCTGAAGTGGCAGCGTTGTTTGCCGTTTTTGCAGTTTACTGTCGATGTTTTGACAGTCTTGCAGCCGCTCCGACAGCATTTGTCGTCAATTTGCGGTACTCTCTGACATTGGGCAACAGTTCCAGGTATTCTGTGGTGCTTAAGAGAATAGTGACAATTCCCGGCAGTTCCGATATTCCCGCCAGTTTTTCTGACATTCCCGCCAGTTTTTCCAACACTTTGGATTTGTGGGGCTCGTGGTGTTCTTAGTGGCCTCCGTCGCACCCTCTGTGGGTCCGTAGTGTGGGTCATGTCTGGGGCCCCACTGAGAAAGAGTGAGAGCTCCATACGGGGCCACTGCGGAGGCCCTGGAAGTACAGAAAAGAGAAGGACTGGGGCAGTTACCCTGTGGTAAGACTGACTCTGAGTGAAGGGGGTGGAGCTTATTCAATGAAGGGGCAGGGCTTGTTGGCAGAAGGGGCCCAGCTTGAAATATTGGGAGGTTTGCCAATCTGTGCAGGGATTCCTGAATCAACTTGAACTGACAACAGGAGTGTGAGAAGCATTTGGTATAAAATACAGTCCCGCAGAGCCTCGCCCATGGGGCGCTCTGGCATCTGGAGGGCCTGTGATGATTCAGAAAGGAGCCCCCAACTTATGGGAACCATGAGTAATCTAGAAGTAACATGGGCAATAATACCCAGGTCTAAATGAACACAAATTTTATGGTGACATTTACTTTTTCTAATGGGCAAGTCAGCCCTGCCGGTGGCACTGTAGATCGTCTCAAGGTGTTGCCAGATGGGCGGACTGGCCAAACGCAGGACACCGGCTCGGGGTGGAGCTGCTGTCCCCCCTCCCCCCAGTGCAGCGCCTGGGGCAGGCAGCCTCTGCGTCTGCCTGTTTACTAGGGATGGGACTATCGGTATTGGATTAATCCGATAATGCCGATAATTGGCGATATCGGATTAATCCGATAATACCGATAATATCGGTATCGGTATATCGTTTTTTTAACATTGCTGATTTTTTTGATCTTTAACATTGCGGCCATTTTAACAACGACTGCAATGTTAAAGATCCGAAAAATCGGCAATGTTAAAAAAATCGATATGCCGATACCGATAAATCTGATATTGGATGAATCCGATACCGATAAAACGGGTAACCGATAATTCGCGGATAGTCCCATCCCTACTGTTTGCACTCTGTATGTCTAACAAAAACATCCCTATGTTGGGAGGGGAGCCAACATCAATATAGCATACAGAGTGCCCCAGCGCCCCTAGATCCAGGCCGGATTCTTCATCCATTTCCCATTTAAAATCCCCAGGGCCTTTAGTGGGATGTGGTTTGGATTGGGGGGGGGGGGGGGGGGGGGGGGGGGGGGGGGGGGGGGGGCAGGGAGAGAGGAAGGATAGAATCCAAAATAGAAGACAATGCAAAGCCCTTATTGCAGGGGATGGGAAACGTTTTCCCTCCCAGGGGCCACCCTGTGAAACAGTACAAGCTCCAAGGGAAGCATAAGGTTTGGAGTGGGGATGCTTTAAGGAGTTTGCTAAGGGAGGGGACGGTCCAGATCATGGATCTGTCCCCTGTCCTTCTGTGCGTGCCCTCATCTCTGCTCCCTTGCTCTGACCTCGGTCTTTTGGTGCTTTGGGGGGTAGGAACTGGAAAGAGGCCCAATAAAAATGTGTATTTTAAGAGATTTCTTTATTATTATTGTGAAATGAATGCACGTGAAATATTTGTTCAGTTTCATTTGTTTTCATTACATTTGTAATTGATTTTGGCTTAAAGCCGTAAATAAATTCTATCTGTCAAATACAAACTAGCCATGGACTGCGTTTGGCCCCCAGGCCTGAGCGTCCCCAGCTCTGCCTTATTGCCAAAGGTTTGAGACGCAGGGCTCATGAGAGGATCGTAGAATCGTAAGAGCTGGAAGGTCCCTCAGAGGTAATCTAGTCCAACTCCCTGCTTAATGCCGGAAATCTAGCTACAGCATCCCTGACAGACGGCCGTCCAGCCTGTGTTTGAAAGCCTCCAGGGGAGGAGAGCCCACCCCCGCCCTAGGCCGTCTGTTCCGCCCTGGCGTGCCCCTACGGCAAAGCAAACTTCACACTGTCCTGCTACAGGATGTCATGATTCATTAGCACCCAGGGCAGGACTGAAGTCCTGAGGGCTATTGGCAGGGGGGATTCTTAATGAAGCGTCCCACACTTGGGGATTTCAAAGGTGCCTGGCAAATTTCAAGCCAAGCTGAAAGCTCAGCAATTAAGCCTCGCCTTTCTGACATTTGGGCCAGCAGCTGGAGGTGTGGGAAAGGGAAATTAGTCAGCGGGTTAAGTGATAAACTGGGCTCAGTGCCAGTCACTGAGAGCATGCTCTGTCCTTAATTGTGGGATGCCCCCGGATATAGCAAGGTGATGCGGCAGCAATTGAATGAGGAGTGTGCGCACACACTATAGATCAGGGTTGGGGAACCTTGGGCTTGGGATGGGGGCCAAATGTAGCCTGTGGCTTGTTTTTATTTGGCCCCGCTCCAGTTCCTGGAACTGGCCCAGGGATCCAGTTCCCACCTCCAAGCACTGAAAGACTGAGCTCAGGGGAAGAGAGAAGAGAAGGGGGCAGGCACACAAGGAGAGGGGACAGCTCCCTGGAACAGATCCAGGATCTGGACCCTCTTCTTCCTGAGTGCACCCCGTAAGCACCTTCAGTCTTAACTCCTATGCAGCTCTTGGAGTTTGTGCTAATTTTCAAAGCGGCTCCTGGAAGGAAAAAGGTTCCCCACCCCTGATGTAGTTCAAGCACCTTTCTTTTCTCTACTTCTGCGGATCCGTTTTCACCAGGACAGAGTGTAGGGGGCCCCACTCCCTCCCAGCAGGGCCCAAAACATGCCCACTTTTAGGGCCCCATGGCGGGTGCTCCTGAGGAGGCAGGCAGAGGGAGAAGGGGCCCCTGCAAATCCTACGGCTGGCCTTGATTTGTATCCCCATTCTCTCCTCCTCCTCATTGTCAGGCCTGCCTATGTCTACAACATCAGAGACAGATGTCTGCCAGGCCAATTATTGAAAAACAAAAGAAAAAAGTCGTTCCCAAGAGACGCTGTTTTTTTGTATACGCAGCATCTTGTATATACATCTTGTAATGTGTATACATCCTGAGAGAAGCCCCATGCAGGGACGCGGAACATTCCTCTCTCATTGCATCACACAATCACCGTGACCTCAGCACGGCTATGCAGAGGTGCGTAAGGCTGGTGAGTTTTAGCCACACACGCACGTATGTACAAACACCATTCATCAATATTTTAGCCCCATGAGAGCCTTCTCCTCTTTATGCATCAGCACGAGTTGCTGAATGGCATCTGTTGTCTGGGATTTGTTCTTATTTTCCCGGTGATGGTAGCGGTGTTGGGCTTAGTCAGAGGAGACATGCCATTTCTGGCTGATCAGTCTAATCTGTATGACATCATGGCGGTGTGGGAGGAAGCTCTGCATATCATTTACCTACTTGGCTCTCAGTAATGCTCCAAGCAGCTTGGGGAGAAACAAATGTTCCAAACATTTGCCTCTCAACATCAAAGGCACGAAGGAAGGAAACAACTTGATTGGATTTTCCTACGGTCAACAGGAAACCGTACCTCTTTCTATGCTAATCTCCCCTTCATTTTCTGACCCAGGTTCCCTGCAGCTTAGCCTCTCCTCAGTCTGATAAACACCCCACGGTGCCTTTATTTAATTAATTAATTTATTTAAAATTTATATCCCGCCCCTCCTGCCCACAGGGCAGCCCGGGGCGGGGAACAACATTCAACAAAAACAATACAAAAATTTTAAAACAATTTAAAAATACAATATGTGGGGAACCCCCCACCCCTACCCCTCGCCAAAAGCCTGACGGAACAGCCAGGTC
Source organism: Sphenodon punctatus (assembly GCA_003113815.1). Taxonomy (NCBI): domain Eukaryota; kingdom Metazoa; phylum Chordata; class Lepidosauria; order Sphenodontia; family Sphenodontidae; genus Sphenodon; species Sphenodon punctatus. The sequence goes on from QEPC01014531.1 coordinate 908,852, forward strand.
TTACATAAACACAGAAACAGCAGGAGAGTGGGAGCCAACCGAGCCTCCTCTGGGAGCGAATTCCACAGCACAGGGGCGGCCACCAAAAAAGATCTAACATCGGTGGCCACCCGCCTCGCCCGGGGAACCTCCAAAAAGGCTCCCACGGGCGATCTCAAGGGTCGCACGGGCACATGGGGAGTGAGGCGGTCCCATAGATAAGCAGGGCCCAGGCCGTGAAGGGCTTTAAAGGTTAAAACCAGAACCTTGAACCTGGCCCGATACTTTATAGGCAGCCAGTGCAGAGCCCGGAGCACTGGTGTCATGCGCTCCCTGCGACACGCCCCCTTCAGGAGACCGGCCGCGGCGTTCTGCACCAGCTGCAGCCTCCGGACCAGCTTCTCGGGCAGCCCCACGTAGAGCGAGTTGCAGTAATCCACCCTCGAGGTGATGAAGGCATGGATGACAGTGGCGAGGTCGGAGTCTGAGAGATACAGCTAAAGCCGCCGGACAAGATGTACCTGCCGAAACGCACTCCCCGCCACGGCCACAACCTGAGATTCCAGGCTGAGCTGCGAATCGAGGAGCACACCCAGACTCCGCACTTGAGAGACCATGGGAGGGCAAACACCCCCCCCCCAACAAGAGGAGATTCAGCCACCCCCAGGCCCCCCAAGCCCTCGCCCACCAACATCACCTCCATCTTGTCAGGATTCAATTGCAGATGGCTCGACCTCATCCAAGCCCCCACAGCCGATAGGCCTTAAAGGTGCTAATCCCGCTCAGATGTGTAGAGAAGTGTTCAATTAAAAACTGCAAGGGAGACTCGTTTTCTCTTTTCCCTGCCGTTTCTATTTGGGACTGTCCATGAAGTGTGGGTAGGAAGTAACCCCATGGACAGGGTTTTGTGGGGTTTTTTGTTTGTTTTTGGCATGCTAGCATGCCTGGTTAATGTTTAAATATCGCAGCTTGGCGGGCGGGCATGGAAGGAAAGGTGGGTTGGGAAAATGTGGTCTCTCTGTCCAGTGGTGTTCAGACAGTCTCTTCTCTCCCATCCATCCTGGTGGCCGGCCTATGATACAAAACTGGGGATTACACAGGGATCTTTGGTGCAGCATTACAAGGGCACTCTGTTCACTCACAGACGCATGGAGAAGGGCAGGGGAGAGGTTACAAAGTTGTGACAAAGGGGGAGTAGGGGTATTAGCCATAATGTGATGTCCCGATCAATTCTTGCTACTCCTTTTTCAATGGCATTTCTATGTTGGAAAAGCGAAATGATATTCCTTACATGTCAACGGGGCATTACTGGTATTAAAAATGTATGTGAGAGGGGAGGGAGGTGTGTGAATGGATTGCTCAGGACAAAGCAACCGCAGGTTAAAGAACAAGTGCTGGGCTGGGCTCACAAGGGGAGAAATGTGTTGGGTGAACGAGTGCTTAGTTTGCCAGGAAGGAGCATTTGCTGCGTTCATAAAATCATAGAATTTTAGAGTTGGATGGGACCTTGAAGGTCATCTAGTCCAACCTCCTGCTTGGATGCAGGAGGACGACCGCAACAACGTCCCTGACAGACGGCTGTCCAGCCTCTTTTTGGAAACCTCCAGTGACGGAAAGCCTACAGCCTCCCTAGCCAACTTGTTCCATTGCTGCAAGCCACAGGCAGGAACCGCGTCTATTTCTATGTTTCTGTACAGCACCAAGTACATGACTGGCATTATATAAATGTTTATAATAATAATAATAATAATAATAATAATAATAATAATGGCTCTTACTGTTAGGATGTTTTTCCTGATATTTGAATTGAAATCTACTTTTCTGTAATGTGAGCCTATTATTTCTAGTCGTGCCCTCTGTTAGCCACGAATAACAGCTCCATGTGATGATCTTGGCAGCGACCCTTGAGATATTTGAAGATGGCTCTCCTGTCTCACCTTAATCTCCTCTTTCCTAGGCTGAGCAGACCCAGTTCCTTCAACCTTCCCTCCTAAGACTTGCTTTTCGAACACGTTAGCACCTTTGTTGCCCTCCTCAGAGCCCACTCCAGTTTGTCAATGTCCTTCTTAAAATGAGGCACCCCAAACTAGACCCAGTACTCCAGCTGAGGTCTGACCAGTGCCGAATAGAGTGGAATTATTACTTCCGCTGACTTGGAACAATGGGCAAATCCAAATGAGACAGTGGGGCCAATGCCCCTATCCCAGCCACCCTGTAGAGGACAAAAATGCAGCCACCACACTTTGAGCTGCTGGAGAGAGCAGGCCACACCATCTGCCCTTCCACAGAGTAACTAAGACTGGCGGGCCACTTTCATATGTCCTACCACGCCCCAGGGCAGGCTGAAGAGCTGCCCACACATGAGGGCGCCTGGTCATGCTTCACCCACCATCCCCTGGCCCACCCACTATCCCGCCCCTGGCTGTGACATGGATGCCTAGGAATGGTGAACTGCGCCTGCTACTCTATGGTGCTGGCAGACCTCGCCACAGGGGTTAGACTGCCTGGGCCTGTCCAGTAACAAGTGATGCATCACCGGACTTCTCCGGCAGATGTATTGCGTAGTAGCTGGCTGCCTGCCCTGGGGCGTGGCTGGGCAAACATCTGGCGGCTGGTGGCCATACGATCCGCTGCATCATGGTGTAAGGCTGCCCAATGTGGGGGTAATGCTGCCCAAAGTGGGATAATATCTCGTGTGGCTTCGCCTAACGCTTCTGTAAATGCAGCCTAGAATTGCATTAGCCATCTTCATTGGGGATGAAACCAGGAGTTGACTATTCTCTTTTTCCATGGTAAGGGAATACATCCCCCCTTCCCTTTGGAGACAGCAGCTGACAGCCCTCCATGTAGGCCCACTGCATCCTGCCAGAAGCTCCTCTAATCCCAGCCAATATCAGCCAACTGCTGCTCCCAAATCCTCATGCATTCTTTCAGCAAAAGCCAGTTTTGTGTTACCATGGATGGGTTGTTTTTTTTTAAACTATATTCATTGCATGGCCAGTCTAACTGCATTTGCTTGATCTGATTTCAGTCGTCAAAGATGCAGGGTGCCTCTTTATCCTAATCCGCTTACCGCGCCAGGACAGTGTTAACTAGGTTTTACTGGATTAGCGCCTGCCAGCTAATTCAGAGTGCTGAACCAACCGGGGCAAATGTGCTGATGCTGTATTTTTGTTTCCTCTCTTTTTCCGAGGTTTGAAAGGGGAAGAGGAGTGGACAGGGAGAAGCGGAAGGAGCACTCACAGGTCATTACAGGTGGTGCAACAGTAAAATGGCAGAGGAAATAGCAGGGCGTTCTGCGTCAGAGACATTAATGTAGTAGCACAGAGGCCTAAAAGCTCTAAGTGCTGAGCCCAGATCCCTGCAAATGCTTGCTCTCAACTTGTGACCCTCTCTAAATTCCCCAGTGATGCTGCTTAGCTAGGCTTCGAAAGATGAGCTAACTTCAAGGGCATGTCCACACAGAACAGAACGCTGTCCCCGGGGGAGTTTACGCAGGGTTAAGTTTGTAGGGATGTGCAAACAGAACCGAGTACGGAAATTTGGTTCGGTTCGAAAATCTGGTTCGGTTCGGAATTTCGGTTCGGTTGACCGAACTATTTGAGTTTGGTCGAATTCCGAACTTCCGAACCGAGTTCGTACATTCAAAACTGGGTTTTTTTTGCCTTCCGAACTGGTTCGAATTCGAACTGTTCGGTCAAATTCTAGTTCGGTTTGGTCGACCGAACTATTCGAGTTCGGTCCAAAGTCTGAACTTCCGAACTGCGTTTGCACATCCCTATGAGTTTATTACTGCTAATCATTTCAGTAGTGCTACTAGGTGTACACAACGCTTTACAGTCACAGATTTTGGAGGCAGGTCCCTTACAATCTAAAATTAACAAGGGTGAGGGGAACACAGGAAGAGACAGACACACGTGCAATCCCATTTTACAAATGGGGAACTGAGGCGGAGAGGTTGTGACTTGCCCAAGGCCCACCAGTGAGTTTATTATTATTATTATTAACAAACATTTATATAGCGCCAGCAGTGTACCTGGCACTTTACAAAGTAATAAAATAGACACGGTCCCTGCCCCTAGGGCTTACAATCTGAGAGACAGGAGCTGGAGGAGAGACTTAGGAAGGGGAACAGAGGGAGAGACAAGGGGTCTAACATTCATGAAGGTGCAAGGTCTCAAGTTCACGTACTTGGCTTGGTTACGATGAGAATATGATGAGAGTTTATGGCTTGGGTGGGATTTGAACCCTGGTCTGCCAGTCCAGCACCTTATCCACCACACCACACTGTCTCTCAGTCTGTTGGGGTGGATGCTCCTACCACATGGGAAATTAACCCCTGTTCCTTGGAGCAGCCACATGAACAAGGAGGGCTCATTCACAAAGTGCTCCTTTCAAGTGGGGAGTAGCCCAAACTCACATTCTGAATGTCATGTAAATTCTTTACCACTTCCCATGCTCCTTGATAATCCCTTCCCCACTGCCACTTGTCCCAAGGGGAAGAGCCCCTTGAGAATGAAATGCAGGGGGGACTGGCAACTGTGTGAATGCATTGCTACTGGAGGAGGGGAACACAGATTCAGGAACAAGCAGCGAGTTTGCAAAGGGGGGAAGTGTTGTGCAGCTAAACCCTTAATGGGCAATCCTGAACCGTTAAAGGAGCGAAGGGGAGCAAAGGCGGGGCGGGGGAGGAGGGTAAGTGCCCCCCACCCCCTTGCACCTTCTCATGGCGCCCATAAGTAGGATTCTACCAACTGTCTCTCCCAAGGAGGTTACCAGATCGTTCAAGATGCACTAGTTGTGAGCTTCCAGATAGGCCAAAAAGTGTTGACAGCAGCGTGAGCTATTGACGTCTCCACCTCATTGGCTACCGTGGGTGCTCCTGCACTGACCCTGGCCCTGCCTTATTGCCCAGCCCATGCTGGTCACAGACGCCCACCCTAGTGAAGCCATTTTGTTTCCCCTCTAACCTCCCCCCTATCCTCTCCTGTAAGACTACGTCTGTTGCCCCCCTCCATTAACCACAGAGGTCCTGACTTCCCCCCCATCCTGGCTGTAGAAACACCTCACTCTCACACCAGGCCACTGTCAAACCGTGATCCCACCCCACATTGACCGCACACCCAGTCAGGCTACTGTGACCTATGCTGATTTTGACATCAGCAGCAGCTGAACCAGTTGCCCATCATCCTGGTCCAGCTCATTTGCATGTTTGGAACCTATTGGTTGGAAGGCTTTTCAACCCTGTAAGACTACCATGCACTGTACTGATTTTGACATCAGCAGCAGCTGAGCCAATCACCCATCATCCTGTCCCAGCTTGTTAACATGCTTGGAATCTATTGGTTGGAAGACTTTTCTGCAGGAGGCTTTAGACTAGACTGAAAAAGGACAGGAAAAAAAATGTATCCACACTTAATATCTGGTATTCTGGATAGCTTTGGTAATTATTTGGTATCGATCGGTCTACTGCAGAGTAAGGGTCTGCATGTAGTTTTCGTTATTACAATAACGATAACAAAAATTGTCATTTCGTTACTGCAATAACAAAAATGACAACTCAGAATACAGATAACAAAAACAATAATGGTAACAGTAATGATAACAAAAACAATAACGATAATAAAAAGTATGACAACGAAAACAAAACAAAAATGATAACAAAAAACATTATCATTGTCATTATTAGTGCCGTGGCAGTTGGGTTTTGGGGGGGAAATGTGGAGAGGGGAGGAGGGAGCAGACATATCGGAGCCCTAAACAGGGTTGAACTCTTGAACTGTGCTTGTGTTGGGAGGGACGAGCAGCTCAGCAGTATCTGATGGATGTATCGCTGACCAATGAGCAGCGCAAGCAGGCCCCAGTAGTCACATGGGACTCTGTGATTGCTCAGTGTCTGCTGCCTCCTACAACCAATCAGGGGGGCTCTGGAGGAGGGCACTGCAACCCTTTATAATGGAAAGGCCAGGCTTTTTCTCTCTGTTGTGTGAGAGCTCTGCTTGTCAGGTTGCGTTTACAGAACTGTGGTGCTTGCACACAAAAAATCCTCCCTGGCCCTCATTGTATTATCACCAATACCTTTCCTTCCTCATACTCTACATTTTACCTTCTCCCTTTCCCTGCCCTTCTCCCCCCTGTACATTATATAGAGATAGGTAGTATAGATTAGATATAGCTATATACTATAGGCATAGTATATAGCTATATCCTTTTCCCTTCCCCTGTCTCTCTTAGATTTAGATAGATATTAGTTGCGCACGGGAATCAATAACGAATACGAATATAAAAAATAAAATCTTCGTTTGAAACGGTACCAATACCAATAACAAAAACAATACCAATAACAAAAACGATGGCAATGATAACAAAAACGACATTGTCATTAATAACGATAACAAAAATGACATTTTTGAATGACGAAAAGGAAAAACGAAAACGACGTGGGGGCCTGGTGCACACTCCTACCGCAGAGGCTAACTGTCAAACTGGAATACTGGAGATTACCATTTATCGATTACCATTGACTGTTTACCACATTAATGCGTAACCGGACCAGCCCAGACAGAGGAATAAAAAAGAAAACAAAAGAAAGTCAAATGGTAATTAAACAGTAATGCAGTCATCAGTAAATGGTAATGTGGTAGGTGGTAATACGGTTAACCAGGTAACTGCTGAATACTAAACTGGAAACCAATCGGTATCCAAATGGATATTGGATACTATATAGTAGCAGTTACTAATTTCAGCTCTATCTCAGACATACCAGTGCTTTAGGCTGTTTATATATAGATCACTGACCAGGATTTGCATTCAAGCTGTTACGAATCCTCGATGAGAAAAAAAACAACTTAATCCAATCTTATTTCTCTCCTTGCTAGTTTGACCACAGATGCTGTCATCCACACTTGCCTTGCACGTTCTGTTCAGTCACCAGTGAAGAATGGGGACAATTTTTGGTTGGGTAAACTTGACTCGCTGACTTCACTGAGGAGCGGCTGCTAAGATCTTTTTGCACATGGGTCAGTAATGTGCAAGGTTAGAGCTGTGTCCTTGTCATGGACGGACCATTATCTCCTTCAGGCCAGCCTCTCAGCGCACCCCCTCCAGAAGGGGAAGGGACCAGTTAGGATGGTCCACCCTCGGAGGCTGATGGAACCTCAGCGGTTCCAAGAGGTCCTGAGGGAGTTAACCTTGGACCTGGATGGTCACTCTGTCGATGAGCTGGTCCAGTGTTGGAACAGCTTGCTGGAGGAGGCCATGACAGGGTGGCTCCAAGACACCCTCTGCCTCTGTCTCGTCACCACAGGGCCCCTTGGTTTACTGAGGGGCTGCAGGGGATGAAGCAAGTAGGCAGGAGGCTGGAGCAACGCTGGCGTCGGACTCGATCTGACTCCAACTGACTTCTCCATAGGGCCCATTTGCGGTCCTATGTTGAGGCTGTGAGGACAGCAAGGAAGGCGTTCCTTGCTGTCCTCATAGCATCTGCAAAGTCACGCTCGGCAGAGCTGTTTTGGATGGTGCGGGGGCTGGTTAGTCTGGCCTCTCTCCGCCTGGACGGGGATGTGTCCCAGGCCCGTTGTGAGGAGTTTGTCACCTACTTCGCAGACAAGATCGCTCGGATTCAGAGCGACTTTGACGCTGGATTAGAGGCAGTAGGTAGAGAGCGCAAGGTGATGGAGGCCCTGTCTGGTCCATCTTTGTGGGGGGAGTTTCAGGAAGTGACGCCGGCCAATGCAGTGGATGTCTTGGGGTCTGTGAGAACCACCTGTTGTGAACTTGATCCATGTCTGTCCTGGTTGGTGAAAGCCTCCAGGGAGACCTTGGGGATGGTGCTGGCGAGGGTGATTAACGCGCCCTTGCAGCAGGGGAGGTTGTCGCCCAGCCTCAAGGAGGCTGTGGTGCGCCCCCTGCTGAAGAAACCATCGTTGGACGTGGATGCACTCACCAGCTACCGACCTGTCTCTAACCTTCCCTTTTTAGGGAAGGTTATTAAACAGGCGGTGGCGATCCAGCTCCAGGTGCATCTAGATAGCATTGGTTTCCTAGACCCTTTTCAATCTGGATTCCGCTTCAGTTACGGCACTGAGACGGCGTTGGTGGCCTTGGTCGACGATCTCCGCTGAGAGATGGATGCAGGACGTTCAACATTTCTTGTCCTGCTAGATCTCTCAGCCGCTTTTGATACCGTGGACCATGGGCTGTTGTTGAGAGGACTGTGTGACCTGGGGGGTCTGGATGGGACCGTTCTTGAGTGGTTCCATTCATTCCTCTCGGGGAGAAGCCAGCGGGTAGTGCTGGGAGCTGAAACATCTTGCCCCCGCGCTTTGTCCTGCGGCGTTCCGCAGGGTTCCATTCGGTCTCCGTTATTATTTAATGTTTATATGCAGCCCTTGGGGGAGGTCGTGAGAGGGTTCGGGGTGCGTTATCACCAATATGATGATGATACTCAGCTGTACCTCTCTTTTTCAGCTGACCCAGACCCTGCTGTCTCGTTGCTATCCGAGTGTTTGGAGGCCGTGGCGGAATGGATGTGGCAGAGCAGACTGAAGCTCAACCCCGATAAGACGGAGGTGATGGTGGTGGGGAGAGCGAGGGAGGTGTTAGCCCCCCTGATTGGGGGGGTTCGCCCTCCTGTAGCTCAACAGGTCTGGAGTCTGGGGGTGGTGCTGGACGCGGATCTCCGTCTGGAGTAGCAGGTAGAGGGGATGGCAAAAGCTGCCTTCCACCAGCTGTATCTGGTGCGGAGGTTGCGTCCATAAGTCTCTGGCCTGGACCTGGCCTCCCTTGTCCATGCCTTCGTCACCTCGAGGCTGGACTACTGCAACGCGCTCTACGTGGGGCTGCCCTTGTTCCTGGTCCGGAGGCTGCAGCTAGTGCAGAATGCGGTAGCCCGCCTCCTTTCGGGGACGGGTCGCCAGGACCACATTACACCTGTGCTCCAGGCTCTGCACTGGCTGCCAATAGCGTGCAGAGCCAGGTTCAACGTACTGGTGTTGATTTATAAGGCCCTTCACGGTCTTGGCCCCTCATATCTCAGGGACCGCCTCGCCCTCCGTGCCCCAGAGCGACTCCTTCGGTCCGCTGGGGGTGCCTTCTTGGAGGTCCCCCGTGTTAAGCGGGGGGCCACAATGGAGAGGGCATTCTCGGTGGCTGGGCTGCGCCTTTGGAACTCCCTACCGGAGGAAGCTCGCCTGGTCCCAAGCCTTTTGATATTCTGGCAAGTTTGTAAAACCTGGCTGTTCGCCCAGGCCTTTGGGGAGGGTGGGAGGGTGGGTTAATGGGTTTTTATCACCCTACCCTTCCTTATTATTTTTTTGTAAATTTTTGTCCTCCCTGTTTTTGTAAGGTTTTTTTATGATTGTTTTAATATTTCTTAAATTGGTTTAATTAAAAGTTGTTAGCTGCCCCGAACTGTTTGCAGGAGGGGCGGGATATACATATATTAAATAAATAAATAAATAAATAAAATGGCACAGACTCAAAATGTTGCAGCTGATGGTTTGTGGAACACCTGCACGTGCTTTTTGCTAGTAGAGAAGGTGGTTGTACCTTTGCAGGTTGGACTAGATGACCTTTGATGTACCTTTGACATCTGGTGCCCCCACCTGGAATTTTTTTAATTATACATTTATTCTCCAGGAACATCTAAAGCGCACAGCCTACAACAAGGGGGGGCAACCTTCTGCCTCACTTGGACTACTTTGAAAATCTGCACAACTTGGTCCTGTGGTTCCTCTCTGACGTGTATTTGCCAGCTCCTTATGTAATGGGGCTTTTGGGGGTTCCCACGGTACCCTGACTCATGCTGTTGTGAAGGGCAGAAAGCACTCGCTTGGATAGCTGCTTACTCAGCAGGATTTTTTTCAAATTAATATGGAGATCTTGTAAATGATGACTTTCTGTATCTGCTGCTTAGTTTGCCCATTTTTAGTTGGGCAAACTAACTTGAAACAACTGTAACATGTTAACATTCCCCCCCTTTAACTCAGAAGTAAGAGCCCAGCCAGTTTATTTGAGCGCACCCAGTAATTAATTATGCAGGGAATTGTAAGGTGAAAGACCTTTGGGAATGTCAAATTTGCATGATAGTTTCTCCCAAGTGTTTCACGGCAAATGCAGCAAATGGATGATCTTCCAGCCGTTATTTTGATATTTGATATCATCTAGAGCTAGATGTAACATTTCTTGTTCCATGCTTACCCAAAGGGTTTCTGCAGGGGAATTTGTCCACATAGTTATTGGTCCTTTTTACATGAGAGGCACCCATGTATGCCCATGCAGATCCACTGTGTGGGCATGTGTAGGTGCCTCCCGTGTGAATGCCGTGGTTGGGGTGTGTGTGTGCGTGCTCCTGCGAAACACGCATGCCCTCCCACCTCCACCCGTTGCCCACGCATGGAGCAACTAGTGAAAATGCTAGTTGCTCCGTGCGTGGGGATGCATGGGGGTTGGGTGTGCCCGTGTACACACACACCCCCGCACCGGCGTGCACACTGCCTGCCCCCCCCCCCCCCCCCC
>QEPC01014531.1:967461-1087916 GCA_003113815.1 Sphenodon punctatus
GCACCGGTCCCAATACAGATCCCTGAGGCACACCACTTTTTACATCTCTCCATTGTGAAAACTGACCATTTAGTCCTACCCTTTGCTTTCTATCTTTCAACCAGTTTCTGATCCATAGTAAGACACTATCTCCTATCCCATGACTTTTAAACTTTCTCAAGAGTCTCTCATGAAGAACCTTGTCAAATGCTTCCTGGAAATCCAGGTACACTATATCTACTGGGTCTCCCTTGTCCACATGCTTATTTACACCCCCAAAGAATTCCAACAGGTTAGTGAGGCATGACTTACCTTTACCAAACACTGTTTGTTTGAATGGAGCTGAAGTGGAGTAATTCACTTCAATTGAATTAAATCCAAACAATTACTTTAGTTTACACTGATTGTCTGAATGCTGCCAAAGTGGGGTAGTTACTTCAACTGAATTAAATCAAAGTAATTACTTTGGTTTATTCTGGTCATCTGAACACTACTGTTTTAGTGGTAGTAAATCTTTATTGCGTGGCTAATTAGCCATTGCACATAAACATAATATACTGACGTAGAGTAGTTCTTTGACTGAATTAAATCAAAGTAGTTACTTCATTTTACATTGTTCATCTGAATGCTACTCAAGTGGAGCAGTTACTTTGACTGAAGTAAATCGAATCAAAGTCGTTACTTTAATTTACCTCTGTTCGTCGGAATGCAGCCGGAGAAGTATTTGGATTTGGGGGAAAGCAGCACAGAAAGCTCAACACATTTCTTTCTATTAAATATTTAAATATACAGCGGGGAACCTCTTAATCTGGATCTCACTGATGTGGGGACTTCCTTCTTAGGGCTTATTCCCACAACAGCTGTTTGTCTTGTCTGCTAGCAATGCACTCGCATGACTGCTTATTCCCTGGCTCCTCCCTCTCTCTACTTCCCTGCAGGATTCCCCACAATGCAAACGGTATGGAGGAATGTCTTTGTGATGATAGTCTTCATGCAGTGCTCAGAAATAGCCTGGAGTGGAGGAGGACATCCGTGCTTGAGGTCATAACTCGAATTGCACAACCCCATTGCTATTTGATAGGGTGTTTTTAAACGAGATGCGGGGAGCACGCGTGTAAAGTCGGTGCCACGAACTGACCGGGAGTCTGATCGACGTAGGTCATTCGAGGCTTGAAAAGAATGCGCGTCGCCATGTCATGTATGCGATTGCCAGCGGTGTCTCGTCTAATCTTTCCTTGCGGGGTTTTTGAAACTCCGCACGAGCGCACCGCGAGCTCGTCTAAAAACGGCCTAAGAGTTCATCAAGTTTAAACAGGACTCCCCTGTCTCTTTGGTAGCTTGTAGGGCACTGTGAATTCTGCGCTGCTATGATTGCGAAATTTTGCATTGGGCCAAACAGTTGCAGAAATTGCCTCTGGCAGTACAGAATGACAACCTGAGTGGGCAGTGCTATGACCAAGCCAATGAGATGTCAGCACTGTGAGCTAGTCAGTGAGGTGCTAGTATATATTTTGAGTGCCTGGGGCCCGGTGCTACAGTTACTGAAGAGGAGCAAGCAACTCATGACCCCTCAGGGGAGAGAACAGCCCGCTGTTGATGTGTGATATTTCATGACTTTTCCTAGCACATGAGATGGTTAAGATTGATGGAATGGCCAGCTGGGAAATTAATTTGTATTCAGAACTTGTTAGGGATGGGCGAACGTGGTTCGGAAGTTCGGAGTTCGGACCGAACTTGGTCTGTCTGGTTGACCGAACTGAACTTCCAAACCGAACTCGAATTTCAAACCGAACTGAACCAAACCAAATTCTGAACTCCGTTCTGGTCGCCCATCCCTAGTGGCAACACACACCAAAAAAACCTGGTTTTGAATGGCCGAACTTAGTTCGGAAGTTCGGAATTCGACCGAACTCGGTGTGTTTGGTCGACCGAACTGAACTTCCGAACCGAACTCGAATTTCCAACCGAACCGAACTGAACTGAATTTCCGAACTCGAATTTCAAACTGAACTGAACCGAATTTCCGAACTCTGTTCTGTTCGCCCATGCCTAAAACTTTATAGGATTGAACTAATTTGCACAATGTATGCTGCTTGCTGAATTTGCGTTTTCCTGGCTGCAGAATTTTTAAAAAAATCTTTTTTCTTTTTTTTTAACAGAATATCCAGGGCCCTGCTTTTAACCTGCCATTTTCTCTCAACGTGCCTGTGTAACAGGGTCAAGGGCTGCCTGGGTAAGTGTTTGCAGGATGCTGTCCAAGAAGTCACCCTCTGCAGGGGAAGCTCAGTGACAAGTGTCCTTTTAGTCAGACACAGTGTCGCATCACGGTACAGTTTCTCTATACAAAGTCCGTATCACCTCTGTAGTCCCACAGTACTTTGCAGGCCAGACACACATCCCTCCTGCCGCCTGCCAAACCCTCCAGCTTGGGAAAACCCCTTCCGACAGGGTTTGTGTGGAGACAGGGCCCAGCCCAAACTCCTGTCTCCTCAAGCACTCAAAACCCAACACTCCTCTACTGAGCGCTCTGCTCAGGGTCTATCTTGGGCTGACTGAGCCACGCCCAAGCTCAGGTGGGAGGCATCAGGTGCTGTCCTGTGCTCACTCCAGTGCCTGAGCCTCAGGTAGCCCCTGCAGCCAATGCTGATGCTACCTCTGTCAAAGGGCCCACGGCCTGGATAGCCTGCTCCCTGCTCTAGCCTGTATAACATGAACATGTGAGGTTTAATCACAGAGTGGTGTCCAGTTACTCTGAGGGGTGCGTTTCAGTCCATGCTCGCCCCGGGCCTAGCGCAATGGGGACCTAGTCCCAGATTAGCGCTAAGGAGGAATAGTAGAAAGCTGCATCATGGATGGTACCGGGCCAGCCTCCTTGTCTGCAGCAGCAGCTAGAGTTGCTGTCCTCCTCCACAAGGAAACCCACAAGGGGCACAACTACATCCAAAGGGGCAGGACCGGGGGGTTGTCATTGTCAACCACTTTCTGGCATAACCCTGCTGCTTATGGAGGATTGCCACCTCATGGTGCTCTGCAGGGGGTGGGTCAAAAGGACTGCCACGCCCCCCCCTTCTGATCTGGCACTGCCCCTTAGAGGGCGTTGTGATGTCACAGTGCTTGGCAGGGGGTGGAGCCAGGCAAAGTCCTATGGCCTTGCTCCCCTTCTGATGTGGCCCCGCCCATGTACCATGATGTCATGATGCTCCCCTGCCCCACCCCTCTCCGACGTGATGACAACCCTGTGAAACCACCTCCCCCCCCCCTCCCGGCTGATCTGGAGCCATTGGCACTTTCCCCAGAGCACAGAAATTCTGGGTCTCTCACAACCCAGTGGCCACCATAGTGGCAACAACCAGGGCCAGCCTTAGGATTTGCGCGGTCCAGCGGGAAAAGAAAATGTGGGGCAGCCCCTATGTCTCCACCCTCCATAGCCCCATCCTTTTAGCCACTTCCTGAAGGGCCCTGCTCCCCTCACCCTCGGAGAGAAGAGGAAGCAGGTCCCTAGAGCAAGTAGCCACCCCAGAGGCTGAGAGCTGCAGGCTGAGAGAGGCCCACGGAAATAGCCCTTCTTGGGGCCTCTAAACCACTGGCCTTGAGGCTGCCAGCTCTGGCCTCCCTGTGGTGGCCCCTCTGGTTGTGGGGCCTAGGCCATGGCCCTGCTTAAGGCCTGCTCTGAATACAGTGCAAGCAAGACTGAACCGTCTGCTTCCCCTGAGACTGGGCCCCTTGAGGAAAGGCATGCAGGGAAGCTAACCCATGGGCATTTTTACACACACCTTAAAGTGCTGGTCTTTCAATCTTCCCGGTTTACAAGTCCACAAGCAAGTTCCTGGATGCATTCTTCACACACACACTGCCCTGAGGCAGTACCCAGATGCATTCTTCACACACACACACTGCCCTGAGGCAGCCTAAAGGAGCCGCAGCTGTAGACGTGAGGGGCTGCCATGGAAACCAAGTGACCACAGCAGCCTGGAGCAAAGCAGTTTACCAGGAGAACTTTTGACACACAAAATTTCTGGGAGAAGTTCTATGCAGAAGTTCAAAGATCCAGATGTTTAAGATCTGGGTGAGTGATTTAGACACACAGAAAGTTCAGGATGTAACAGCAAACATGCAGGAGAAATGAGTGTGTAAAACCACCACCCCATGTTGCTGCTACCCAGGTTCCCCCTGCTCTGTGGGTGGCAGTCTCAAGTGCCGACAGCCTGCCACCTTTCCCGGGCCGAGGCCCATTTACAAGGCAAACAAAGCACAATGTCGATGCCCGCTTTGCCGGCACCCCTCGGAGCAGCATTCAAAGCAGCCGCCGGCATATATTAAATGACTTTAATTAAGCTCCTCTTAGGCACAGAGGCTGAAGGAGCCTTTTGTTTTCCTCTTTAAATAACAGCGGAGAGCGTATTCAGTCCTCTGCAAACAGGCTCGGCAAGAGTTCACCTGCCCGAAGCCCCAAAGCATCCTGTCAGATTGCTGCTCCTGGGGTGGGGAAAGGGAGCTCAGAGGGGTCAATCGGGGTGACTTAGACTTAGCGGCAAACAGCAGGACGCACGTCACCGGGAGGCAGGGAGGTGCATGCGGAAGGCCCTGGATGTCCTGGGAGGAGGAGAACAGGAATCCTGCTCCTCAGGGCCAGCCTTACTACGGGGCGACCTGGGGTGACTGTCCTGGGCCCCGCTCTTTCTGAGGGCCCCGCAGGTAGCTCTATTTTCACCAGGACAGACTGTGGGGCACCACTCCCTCTCAGTTGGGCCCCAAACATGACCCCCTTCAGGGCACTGCAGAGGTTACCTCCAGGCGGGACGGACCACCAGAGCCCCCGCATTTAATCTTTGCCCTGGTCCTCGCAGAATTCTAAGGCTGGCCCTGTTGCTCCTTTCCCCACAGGGCTAGAGGCTCTTTGTAGCAGACTTGTAAGTGGCAAACACAGGACTGGGGAGGGAAGGAGGAAGGACGGTCCAATGGTTAGGCTGCTGGCTTGGGCTCTGTTCCCTACTTTGCCATAAACTTTAATGCATGATTTTTCAAGCAAGCCATTTGGCCTCTTTGCGCCTCAGTTTTCCCATCTGTAAAATAGAGGTAACTGCCCCCACAGCCTTAGAATTTTCAGGGCCCAGGGTCAAGATAAAATGTAGGGGCCCTTGATAGTCCCAGCTCTTCCCCGCCTCCTTGGGGGCCCCCTTTGTGGGGCCCTAAAGATGGTTGTGTTTGGAGGCCAAGCACCTTTCTCTGGTGTAAATAGTAGAGAAAATAGCAGGGTCCAGGGCCCTTGCTCTGTAGTAAAGCCGGCCCTGCTCACAGGGGTGTTGTGAGGATGTGTTAAAGACTGTCAAACTAGTGGATAAGGTGTTGGACTTGGATCTGGGAGACCAGGGTTCAAATTCCATCTTAACCAGGACCTCATTAGGTGGCCTTGGATAAGGTCTCTCAGCCTCAGGTCCCCATCTGTAAAATGGGAATAATAATGGGCTACCTCAAAGGGTTGTTGTGAGGGTGAACTAGATGAAGGATTGTAAAGCACTTTGAATGCTGCTAGAGAAATAATAAATTCTACAATAGCAACCCCCCAAAAATGCCTCAGATAGATGTTGATGGTGGGCCTCGATTATTCAGGTTAGGTTCACAGAGGCTAGGGGCATTTTTAGACGAGGTTTTTACAAATCTGATTTTAAAAATAATGTGCAAGCTGGCGGGCGCTGCTGTTTTCAATGGCAGTTGCGAATTCTGGTGCGTGTAAACGCTCCCCGTGCGATTTTTTTAAGAGCAGATTTGTCAATCCACTAGATTCCCCCACTCGTCTAAAAATACCCTAGAACACAAGTTGTGAGAGGAAAGGCTAATGGAGCACAGCATGTTTAGCCTAAGGAAAAGAAGATTAAAGTGGAGACATGGTCCCCTCAGGACCCCTGAGGTCAGCTGGGTGGGGGGGCCCTCTCGCAGGTGCCATCTCTCCATGGGCATGTAGGGAGGCGTTTTCAGTGGCTGCTCCGTGATTATGGAACTTCTTCCCCTTGGGGGGTTCATCTAAGCCCGAGTCTTCCGGAAACAATGTAAGACGGTTCTGTTTGGCCAGGCACTCAGCAGGCAGGGATAGAGTTGGATGGGATTTGGTGGGGGGGTGTAGGGGAGGGCTGGTTGGGGCATCAAGGGGATGCTTTATTGATTTTACCGACTTTTTATTACCGTTGTTATGATTGTAAGCCACCCTGAGAAGTTTCTCCCCCATTGTCTCCAAGGACAGGACAAGAAGCAATGGGTTGAAAACGACAGGAAGGTGAGCTTAGGTGAAATATTAGGAAAAACGTCCTAACAGAACAGACCGGCAGTGGAACAAGCCGCCTCGGGAGGCGATGGAGTTTCCTTCCCTGGAGCTTTTCAAGAAAAGGCCAAAGATGGGTGGGTGTCTACCAGGAAGGCTGTAGGTAAAGAATTCGAGTTGAGATAAGGAGCTCAGAGTCATCTCGTTCCCCAGGGTTAATAATACCCACAGGTTTGAGGACTGTGTCAGGTGCCACACAGGCTACCTGAGGACTGATCAGGCACCCAATGACTCAAAAATACCAGGTAAGACTGTCACCAAATTACTTATACGCCAACTGTGATATCAGTAAATCAGTGCAAGAATCAGAACAGTAAGTAGAAAAATCGGCAATGAATGTCCAAAGATCAATACTGGAAGTTGGAAAATTGATACCGAAAGTTAAAAAATCAGGGGAAATGGTATTTTGGGCCACTGGGGAGCCTGTTCAGCACTAGCTGAGTACCAGTTACTAGTACCCAGTGTTATCAGAACGTTATTAAACATTAGGAAGAAATTCCTAATGGTATGAGCTATTCGAGAATGGAACAAATTGCCTACGGAGGTGTTGGGCTCTCCTTCGCTGGAGGTTTTCAAACAGAGGCTGGACGGCCATCTGTCAGGGATGCTGTAGCTGCGAATTTCCTACACCGAGCAGGGGGCTGGACTAGATGACCTCTGATGTCACCTTCCAACGCTATGGCCCTTTTTACACGAGATGGACCGATGCATGCACACATAGATCTGCTGCATGTGCATGTGTGGGTGCCGCCCATGGGATTGCTGCGGTAGGGTCACAGAGGTGCGCATGCGCGCATGCTTCCGTGACCCACCCATCACCCACCCACAGAAAAAAACGTGAAAACGCCAGTTGCTCCATGCATGGACATAGATGGAAATGGGTGTGTGCCTATTTGCGCCCTCACCAATTGCCCCCACGGTGACGCTTCACTAGCCCATAAGCAGGGACCTGAGTTGACTGCATTGCTGCAATTTGCAGTGATTTTTGCAGAATCAGCCAATCCTCGCGGTGCCAGGCTGAAATTGCAGTCACACTGCAGTGGGGGGCTGTCTGCAGGATCTTTAAATCCTGGCTCAGGCATAAACTTGTCACCTGACCCCAAACTAAAACTGCTGCTGCAGCTGCCATCTGTCCAGGAGGTGCGACCATGACCTGAGGGTAAATAGACCCCTGAGAGGTGCATTGTGGGTGGGGTCGGAAGGCCCTATGTTTGGGTGCGGGAAGTCTGGGGTTTTAATATGAGGTGGGAAATCTGGGGGGCTGAAATTCCAGAGGATTTGAGTTGTGTTTGATTAGCAAAGTTGTGGTTCTGTGTCAAACCTGTTGCAAATTTGCTTCCTAGCATGCATAGTTATGCAAATCAAGTTAATTATGCACATACTAATGCTCACAGTGAATTTGCAGAATTTGGCTTCACTGGTTGCAGAATTTAAGATTTTTTGGTGCAGTGAACTCAGATCCCTGATTATAAGCCAGGAAAGCATTTAAATACCAGGAGATTCCCAGCTTTTGGGCATGGCTGGTTACCATACTCATGGGTAGAAGAGTGTAGGGTGTCAGCATGCTTATAGGGGATGGCTCTCATAGGACGTGTATACTCAGCAAGCCTGATGTTCCAACTAGCCATCAGAACCCAGCCTTTAACCCATACTCCCAGGGGTTCTGGACCAGTGGCCCTGTACCTGGCTGTGATATGTGGGTACTGGCCCTTTAAGGCCAGCCCACTCCTCACTCTAGCTCCACCCCCGGTAGGAGTATAAGAAAGGCACTGAGCTAAGGGAGAGTCAGTCTGGATTTGACAGGGGAAGGAGTCAGACTACTGGGCCAGAATGCTGCCCCCTCTATGTTGTCCAAAGTCCTGAATAGGAAGTACCCAGCAGGAGGGACCATAGCAGAGGCTATGCAGGAAGGAGAAACTGCTTGGAGATGCCCAGAGCTGGCAGGTATGTGTCCTAGCGAGGGAGAAGAAAGTGGGAGGAGGTCAAGCAGCCAGGCAGACCTTAATACTGCTAAAAAGATGGTATATGGGAGCCACTCTATCTGCACTGGTGATGGCCAATAAATGGGTGTTGTACAGAACCTGGAGTGTTTATTGCCTGCTAAGTTCCCTCAGGGGCCAGTGATCCCAAGTCATGGTTCCGATCCTGATAAGAAGTAAGCCTGGCGGATGGGGCACGTATCACACTGGCTTCTCTTGCCTCTGGCCTGACAACTCCCAGAGGAGGCTCTCTATGCTGGCCAGGCCACCCCCTCCTCCATCCCAGCCTCTGACCATGCTTCCCAGCGTCCTGTCTGGCTGCCTGGCTAGTAGGAACCGGAAGTGGGTGGAACAAGTCCTCCTTTCTCCTGTGCTGCCTCCTCCCAGGCCTTGTTCCAGCTCCTTGCTTTAGCTCCAGCCTGGTTTCTCACCTTGCCTCATCCCTTGACTCCAGACCTGCCTCCTTCCTCCCAGCCTCCATCCTGTCCTGTGGCTGCCGCAACCTTCACCATCATCCTCCCCACACCTCTTCGACGACATCCTATGTCTCCTGACCCTTATGCTAGCTGACTGGAAATGGGTGCCGCACCTCACACACCCTCCCCTCCTGTTCTTATGGAGCCACCCCCAATTCTCCCTTTGAAGAAACTAACGGGAAACCCAGAAACTCACTGGGTGACCTTGGGCCAGTCACAACATTCTCTCAGCCTAACCTACCTCACAGGGTTGTTGTGAGGATTAAAAGTTGTGTTAAATTGTTCTACGTAAAGCGCTCCGAGTGCCATGGCAGTGGGGTGCTATATAAAAATAAAAATTATTATTATTATTATTATTATTATTATTAACCTGGAACAGCTCTATGATCCCCTCCGTCTTTCCCCTAGAAACCGAGATGGAAACCCCACTTCTGCACTCAATGAGCTCGGTAGGATACTACTTACAAGGAATCTTTCATCCATTGTTCTAATGTTATTTTTCATGTCAGTAACGTATTTCTATCCCATTAATATGGAAATAAGCGATGGAGAGGCAAAGTGACCTTCTGAAGGTCTTGTCAGTACCAAAGGTGGGGGCAGCAATCCGAGACCTGTGTTGTGTTTCCCCGCAGTTCGATAACTCAAGGCAAGCAGTTCTCCTAAGGCAGCGATACGGGACCTTTTCCCTCCCAAGGGGCCACTTTGAAAATTAGCAGAACTTCCAATTGCCATGTGGAAGTTGCAGGTGGGACTGCTTAAAGGTTGTTCTTGGGAGAGGAGGGTCCAAATCATGGCTCTGAGCCATAAGATCGGTCCCCTATCCTTGTGTGCATGTATGCCATCATGATACCTCTGTTCCCTTAACCCAAGCTCAGTTTTTCAGCGCATGGGGTTAGGAAGTGGATCCAGGGACCAGATCAAGGAACTGGAAAGGGGGTGGGGCTACATAAAAATTAGCCAGGGGACGCATTTGACTCCCTGGCCTGAGGTCCCCCACCCCTGTCCTTACCCCATGCAAGTATAAGATGGGGACTCTTAACAGTCTCAGGATATTGGACATACATGTACTCAAACCAGCTTCAAATCTACCCTTTTCTTAGGGCGAATTCACAAGTGCAGCAATTATCTGGATTTTTAAAAACTGGTTCTCAATAGTTCGCTGTTAACAAGTCCTGTTGCATTCACATGCATGCCATACCGATTTTAAGTACAGCGAAATAATGCATTCAGACCTTCTTGTAGTGCGTGCTTACCCGGCTGCTCAGTACGGTTCAGTTACAGGAAGTGGCCTGTGGGGAGCCAGAAGGTTGCTACTTTGTAGCAAAGTACAACTTTGCTACAACCTTTGCTGCAACTTTGCAAACTTTGCAACAACCTTTGCTACAACCTTTGTAGCAAAGGTTGCTACTTTGTAGAATCAGGGAGTAAAGAGGGAGAGCCTGAGGCTGCTGGAAAGAAGCCCCTCGCATAGTGAGGCGCGCTGCTTCTCTCCCTGGTTTCTTTCCGGTATCCCGCTGCTGCTACTGCTGCAGCACTACGGTAGAGGCAGAGGCAGATGATTGAAAGTCCCTTGGAGGGAAGAACTTTTTTGGGGAGAAGCATGGAGGGGAAACATGGAGGGGAAGAACTTTTTTGGGGAGAAGCTGGCTGCAGCCTGCACCCAGCGAGGCAACTACAGGGCTCCAGCTGGTCTCACTGCTTCCGGTAGGGGCAGGAGTAAAACAGCGCACTTGGAAGCACGGTTGCATTCACATCAGAAAAGATTTCACACTAGTTAAAACCAGTACGATGTTGCTTTCACACTGCTGTTAAGTGCGGATTTATTGAAAACGGACAGCAAAAAGGTAGGTTTGAGTAGCTTTTCAACACGCATTGCTTTAGTGCGATATTGACTCCATTTAATCGAATTTAAGTGTTCAGACAGGCATGAAACATTCGTTTTTTTAAAAAAATCGCACAAATCAGAACGTCTGAATCCCCCCTTAGTCTCCCCCATCCTTCCTCCTCCCGAGGAAACCTGCCCATGGCTACTTTCATCTTAACTCTGCCATCTCCCTTCCCTCCGATGAAGTGGAGAGGGGAGCTTGCTACTTGTCAGACCAACTTTCTCTCTTCATCACACGCTCCTAGGATGATCACATATTCTATCTACAATAGGGCACGTGTCACTAACAATCCGTCATCTTGTGCGCACTCAGCTAATTCACAAACCCAGCTTGATTGACAAAAGCAAAATGAAATTAAACTTTTTGTGGATAGATTAATTTGTTCTCCACACCTGCTTGGCTTGTTTGTTCGGCATGCCTTTTTAATTATTATAATTTATTTATTTATTTTAAAGCAAATTCTCTAAGTGTGGTTTTTTGTTAATAGGAGCCCTAAGCCGGCAACAGGATCAGTTGATACTCAGAAAGCAATTCTAACCTGGCTGCCATTTGCCTGTCAATCAAACAGATGTCGGCGGGCATCTGGTAAACAGCTTTGGGACATCCTGGGATGCTGAATGTCAGGGGATTGATGCCTGGTGATGGAGAGTCAATGGGTTGGAAGAAAAAGAGCATCAGCGTCATACTTTGGCTTGTAAAGTGTGATTTTTAAATCTTTACGATGTGGCATTTATGCAGGTTTTCAAGGAGACACTTGGGTTTATCCTTCCTTGTTAAATTATGGATATTTAAGGGGGGAGATTTCTTTCTCCCTCCTGTTAGAGAAAGAAAAAAAGGAAGGTAATAACATGAAAAGATAAGCAGTGTTATACTGGGTCGGACCAATGGTAGTGTAACAGGGTGCAGCTACCTCGGATACGTCCTTATAGAACTAGGCCCACCAAGTTAGTGTCTCAGGGAATTATCTCCACAAAAGTAGACTCTTTAAGGGAAATCAGTCCAGTTCACTAACCACTCACCTTTAGGGAATTAAACACCAAACAGTCTTTACTTTACAAACAAAAACAGTCCACTCAGGGACAGTGTGGTGCCATGGTTAAGAGTGCACAATACCTTGGCCAGGTGGTAGGGGGAGGCTCCCTGGTTCAAGTCTCATCTCTTAGCCAAGAACTCACTGGGTGACCTTGGGTCAGTCACAGATTTCTCAGCCTAACCTACCTCACAGGGTTGTTCTGAGGATTAAGATTTGAGTTAGCTAGCTACTGTGACAGTTAATAAGTTTAAAGAATTGTAAACCACCCTGAACATAAGGGATAGGGTAGGATAAAAAGTTTTTAAAATAAATTTACAAAAAACTAATGAACACAAAGTCTTTCCAGCAGTATGACGCTGCTTATGTTCTTATGTCACTTGCTGGCATGGGTCCCTAGAGCAGATGGATGTGAAGGATTCCCTCTGCTGCAGGGTCAAAGTGGATTAGGAGGCAGCATGGGTAGCATTTTGTCGCAGCCTTCTCTGCTGTAAATCCCTACACGTGACATTTTGCAGAATACCATAAAGATGCTGGGTAGAGGGGACATAAGAACGCTACCTGCAATTCTCTGTGGTGGAATGGCTTAATACCGGACTAGTCATTCACATAATCAGTATTCTAGTGTTATTTCATGTCAAAATAGATACATCCTTGAAAATCATGTTAAACAACACTGGCATAAAACCGGAAAACAGGAGTTAAAAACCAGGAAACGGAAGTGATTTAAGCCAGCATGGCAATTCACATGATCGACTACAATCTGGATTTAGATCCGGTATTAGATCATGTAAAAACAGCCTATGTCTTTAACAAGTATGGCCAATGCCTTTTCGTGCATGAGCAAACAATGGTCTGGTTGGAATTCCAACCAGAAATTTAATAAGCTATTCTGATGTTGCGGAAAAGTCTGTGAAATCAGAATGGCTTATTTGAAACCACCTTTGTTTGGGGGGCTCCCAGTGCAGGTGAGTGGTTGTAGGGATCACTCCTAGCCCAGCCTGGGAAGCAGGGAGGTGTTGTCTCACAAAAGGAAGGTGAATTCTTCCAAAGCTATTTCTGCTGTGGAGGGAAGAGGGGCTCTAACAGAATTGGTCCCATCATGGGGTTGATTCCAGCAGGGGAATGCATTTGTGTTCCTTCCTGGGCCATCCTAGCTGTGTTTCATTGAATTCTTAAAGCAGGCTATTGAAAGACTTTGAGTCATTGGGGTGCTATCTGGAAAATAGGGTTTTAAGAGCTTCCTTCCCGCCAGGCCAGCTTCTCACAGAAAGAGAAATTATTCCTGGATTGAAGCGGCCAGAAATAGTCTCCAAACCTGTTTGTGTATTTCATGCACATACTAAAAAAAGAAAGAAAAGGTTATTGTGAAGTCAAGCCTCATTCCTTCAAAATGACAGTTTCAAAGGAAACCAGCCAGTACTTGGGCATGAGAAAATGACAATCAAACGTCACCAGGAAGCATTCCCATCAGAGGTAGTCATTTCGTCGTCCAGCAAAGCAATATCCAGGTGCCCTGGGGAATTATATAACACCTAGCTCTGTGACGCAAACCCAAACCCGACGGTGTTTTCGTCCCGCCCCTCTGGGGAGCTGCTTGGATGGGAGGGGAAAAATAACAGTTTACAGCATTTGGATTGTAGTTTCATCTGGAAAGATTCCCAAAGCATTTTGCAAGCTTGGAGGCAGACTTTGCACATGTGGGCCAGGGCTATGCTTGCCCTGGGAGCATTTAACTAGCAGCATAACACCAATAGGGATATTCAAAGAGCGGGAGGGAGAATCTCAGGCCCACTGGCCAAATATGGCCCATGGCCTTCTGTTATAAACCCCTTTCCAATTTATGGATCAGACACACAGACCGAGCCCCTCTCCCTCAGCATCTCCCTTCACACTCTCGCCTCTTCTTTCTTCCCTCAATTGTGGTCCTTCAGCCTCTCCTGTAGGGCTTAATTTTTTAGGGGGGGGGCTTAGCATCAACAATTCAATTCAAGGGGTGTGTGTGTGAGCCCTGGGAAATGATCCCAGGAGGAGCAGGCACCTCAAAATGTGAAAGACAAGGGCAAAGGCCAATATTGGCCATTTCAGAATTGGAAACAAAAGCTGGAAATTAGGGCTCAGTTCCTTGTTTCGACAATCTCTGGGCCAGGAGGTGCAGTTTCTAGGGCAAACTTGGACTCCAGCAATTGAATTCATTTTTTCACAAATCAAGCACCGCCTGCCCCTTAAGCCCTGAGGCAGCAAAATCCTTCCGCCCCTGTCCAGCCTGCGAGCGTTTGCTAAATGCAAATGCGGCCCACAGAGTGGGGGGAAAAGTTCCCCAGTCCTGACACAGGGCTGCGTGTTCCCTTCAGTGATGCTGTTTCAATGGTGATTTTGCTTAACCCCCACCACACACTTGGTCGTGCAGCTGCTGCACTGTCTGAGGAGAGTCCTAGTGCCACCCCCCCCCCCCCCCCCAGCTTTTACTGGAGAAAAGCTCAAAGTCCCATGATACCCTAGCAAAAATGCCCATAGTGCTTTGGGAAATATACTCTGAGGCCACTTTCAAACATTACACGGGGGTGGGGAGGATTCCGTGAGGGGGATCGTGGCTGCATTCTCACGGGGATTAGTGAACGTTGGAATGTGCTGTCCCACTTTTATGCCGTGAGACAGTCGTGCATGACAGGGACCCCCAATATTGCTTTTACAGTCACAGGTCTTCTCCTGGCATAAAAGCGGAATAATGCATTCCTATGTGCGCTAATTCCCATGAGAATACAGCTGCGATCACCCTCGGAGACGTCCCCTCGCCCCCTGTAATGTGGGACAGTAAAACTCCCTGCGAGCAGGACAAAACTTCCGTGAGCAGGCAAAACTACGATTCAAATTTGCGCTGACTCATGTGTGAACAACTCTCGCATGTGTTAGGGGGCTACCCTAAGGCCGGCCTTAGGAAAAGGAACTGGAGATTGTAGTAGTTGGTCACAAACGGAACATGAGTCAGCCGTGTGATGCAGCCGTGAAAAAAGTGAATGCAGTTTTAGGCTGCATTAACAGAAACATCGTTTCCAAGTCACAAGAAGTAATAGTTCCACTCTATTCCGCGCTCGTTAGACCTCATCTGGAGTACTGGGTCCAGTTCTGGGCGCCGCACTTTAAGAAGGACAGCGACAAATTGGAACGAGTTCAGAGGAGAGCGATGAAGATGGTCAGGTGTCTAGAAACCAAGTCCTGCGAGGAAAGGTTGAAGGAGCTGGGTATGTTTAGCCTAAAGAAGAGAAGACTAAGGGAGGACATGATAGAGGTCTTCCATTACCTGAAGGGCTGTCACAGAGAGGATGGCAAAGACTTGTTCTCTCTTGCGCCTGAGGGCAAGACTAGTGATAATAAGCTCAAATGACAAGAAAGCAGATTTCGGTTAAACGTTAGGAAGAACTTTCTAATGGTAAGAACTGCTCGACAGTGGCACAAATTGCCTAGGGTGGTGGTGGGCTCTCCTTCACTGGCGGTTTTCAATCAGAGGCTGGACGTCCATCTATTGAGGATGCTGTTGCTGCAGATTTCCTACATGGATCAGAGGGTTGGATTAGCTGGCCTCTGAGAGACCTTCCCACTCTATGATTCTAAGTGGAAACGTCAGTGTCTTAATCCGGCTTCTGGAACCTCCTGATGCCGAGGGTTCTAGAATGTGCTTTCCTAAATCCACGCACTAAAGGTGTGGATGACCACATCTGAACACCACTGGTGTGAAATCGCGTTGGCTCCAATGGCCATTTTGAAAGCATTGACATGCTCCAGTTAATTGAACTGAATTGAATCCGACTGAATGCTCCAGTTGCTCCGATTGCCGTTGCGTACTAGGGGTGAAGTGAGATTTTGACCCTTTGGAGAATCTCACTGTGAATGGGCTTCTCGGCAAGATTCTCCAGCTCGAAAATCTCACGAGAATCAGCGTTCTAGCCGCATTCTTGGCGAGACTGATGCCTCAGGGCAGTATGTGTGTGTGAAAAATGCACCTGGAACTTACCTGTGGGCTTATAAACCCAGAAGATTGAAACATCCGGAACTTTAACATGAGTGTAAAAATGCCCAGTGACTCCAAAGTCAAATGCTTTCTGAAAATCCAGATACACTATATCGACCAGGTCTCCCTTATCAGTTGACAGACAGAAATGGACTCATCCATTAAAAATGGAAAATGCTGCCATGATTAATTGTAGATTTGGAAATCAGCATAACATTTTCTTCAGGGGTCAGGATTCCCTGCATCGCAAACCCCATGGGCCTGTGTGTTGTACATTGAACCTATATGGTGTGTGTGTGTGTGTACGGGACTCCTGATCTACTGCAGGAGGACACCCCACAACTGGCTTTGTAGGCTTGTATTTTATGTCAGTAAAGTTCTGCATTGGGGGGGGGTAACCAAATGTACAAATCTAAGGTGGGGAATACCTCGCTTGCGGCGCATGTGAAAAAGATCTAGAGATGGTGGTTGACCATAAGCTGAATACGAATCAGCAATGGGATGTGACTGCAAAACAGGCTAAGACAATGTTAGGCAGCATCAAGAGAAACATTGGATGTTTTTAGACAGATGTAGGGCTAACCACCCCTGGACTTACTCTGGGGGTGCAGCCCTGTGTCTACCTGCTTGTAGCCCTGCCTGGGTCGGGTTTAAACAGACCAGGGGGCTACCATGGCCCACCCATGCAGTCCCCCTTTCTCCAAACCATAGAGTTGCAGTTAGATTGCCCAATGCTCTAGCTTGCTGCCCGCAACTCTATGGTGTTGCCTGTGGCAACCCCCCGGCCAAGAGCGGAGCTGCAATGGCCATCCACCAGGCAGACAGACTCACCTGAGCTGCTGTCTGTCTAAAAGCACCCATTGTCTCCAAGTTGGCAGAAGTAATAATTCCACTCTATTCAACACTAGCTAGACCTCACTTGCAGTATTGGGACCATTCTGGGGTGCCTCATTTTAAGAGCATTGACAAATTGGCAGGGGTTCAGCAGAGGGGGGACAAAGATGATAAAGGGTTTGGAAAGTAAGTCTTCTGAGTAAAGATTGAAGGAACTGGGTATGTTTAGCCTAGAAAAAGAAGATTAAAGGGACACAAGACAGCAGTCTTCAAATATCCAAAGGGCTGCCACCTATAAAGCTCTTCACAACCTTGCTCCCCCCTACTTCTCTGCACTAATTTCCCTCCGTACTCCAGTCCGTGAACTCTACTCCTCCTCTGTCCACTCTCTCGCCCTCCCACGCCTCCCCTGCTCCCCTAACTGCCTTCGTCCCTTCTCCCTAGCTGCCCCCCACGCCTGGAACTCCCTCCCTGTCCACATCCGCCTCGGCCCGTTCCTTTGTACCTTCAAGTCCCTCCTCAAGACTCACCTTTTCCGCTCTGCCCTCCCTGACTCCTCGCTCCCCTCTCCTAACTCCTGCTGATACCCTCCATCCAGTACAATCTGTTACCTGAGTTCTGTGTACTCCTATCCTCACCGCACGAACCAGCCAGCCATTATTCTCGATGTAACCAAGTCAAGCGCGTGCACCTGGGACCTCGCATCTTTG
The DNA here is from genome assembly GCA_003113815.1 of Sphenodon punctatus. Taxonomy (NCBI): domain Eukaryota; kingdom Metazoa; phylum Chordata; class Lepidosauria; order Sphenodontia; family Sphenodontidae; genus Sphenodon; species Sphenodon punctatus. The sequence continues at coordinate 984,681 of QEPC01014531.1, forward strand.
TGAATGTTACACTCCTTGTCTCTCCCTCTGTTCCCCTTCCTTCATCTCCCCCCCCTCCGCCCCCTCCCCCATCTCTCAGATTGTAAACCCTAGGGCCGTATCTATTCTATTTCATTGTAAAGCACCAGGTACATTCTGGAGCTATATAAATGCTTGTTAATAATAATTAATTAATAAAGAAGATGGCCAGCAACTGTTCTTCATGGCTACAAAGGGCAGGACCAGACATAATGGGCTCAAGTTACAGGAAAGTAGATTTCAATTAAATATCAGGAAAAAACGTCCTACCAGTAAGAGCTAAGCGTCAATGGAACAAACATCTGAGGGATGTTCTAGGCTCTCTATTGCTGGACGTTTCCAAAAAGAGGCTGGACAGCTGTCTTCCATGGATTTTGTAGCTGCCGTCCTCCTGCAGCCAAGCAGGGGACTCTTCCAACTCTACGATTCTATGCATCCGACGCTCCTGTTGTCATTTCATGTTGTCCTCATGGACGCCATGGTTTGGGGATCTCCGTGGGTCCTGAGTCTGCACTTCCAGATCTGGCCCTTGGTCTTTTCAGACAGCTGCGGGGCTGGCATCTGCCCACTTGCAGCCAGGTGTTAACAAAGGAGACAGTAGCCCACACCAGGTGGGTGGCCACCTGCTCATTTAGTACATTTTTGCCCCCTCTGGGCACACAGTCCTCACTCGTGGCGGGGTCTTGGAGTTTGCGGCGCCCGCGGTGCGGGTGAATATGGGCTAATGTGCACCCACATGTCCGCATACCGTCAGTTAGGTTGTGTGCAGAGTCTCAGCCCGTACAGGTCTGCCAGCACCAGAGAGTTGCAGGCGAAGCACCTAGAGCATTCCGAGGAGCAACTATCGCTCTCACTGGCGCTGCCGGCGGGGGCTGCCCACAAGTACATGAAATACACGCAGGGGGATGCCCGTTTATTAGGCTGGACATGCTAAACATGTGAGTGGGGACTGCATGGCCCAAAGCCGGACTGCAGCGGGACATCATCTTATTTGTTAACACCCACAGTAATGAATTCTCCACACAGCCAGATGTCAAAGTGTGAAAGTACGACTTGAGATGCAAAGTCATGGACAAATGCCACATGACTCCGTTGCATGCCATCATATGATGTCCATCTGTTATCAAAGCAGTGTCTGAAAGCTTACAGGGGCAGGACACTCAAAATCTCCTTGATGTCAAGAGTCACTGGAATTCGTCTGCCAGTTTCATTTCCAGGAACTGATTTGAAACAGCGCTTCCCGGGGTACCTGCATCGTCATCGCTAAGTCATGCGCTGGCACTTTTGATGTGCCCGCAGCAACATCTACCCGAGAAGCTGCTAATTGATTTGGAAGCGCTGCCGTGGGAATGTGCCTAATGCTTTGAATCAGGCGCGCAGGATGGAGGACGTCCAATTCTGAGAACATCAGAGAATTCTAAGGCTTCTCTGGTGTCGGAGAAGGAGTGTGAGTTGGCAAAGATTGGCTGATTTGCACCTCAAAGAACTGGCTGGAGAGTAGTCAACTCCATTCAGGCAGGGCTCATATCACAAGATAACGGTCTGACCCAATGCCTCAAGGGCATGCAAGAGAAATAACAACCACAGTTCCAATTAAGCCATTACAACTTATTAATGGGATGGTTATCCAGACAGCTCTGAACAAAGCTAATGCTGTGACAGATAGAGTCTTATGTTCCTTGGGGAACGGAGGACAAACCCACGCTACAGTAGGGCTACGCCCTTGTGAGGAATGGATGAAACGCCTCCTTGTGTCAGGGGAGACTCTTAGGAATCGGAATTGGAGGGTTGGAAAAGACCTTAGGGATCAGCTAGTCCAACTCCCTGCTTCAAGGCAGATGCTCATCCAGCCAGTTCTTGAAAGCCAAGCAAGGAAGGAGATTCCACAGCTTCCCGAGAGAAACTGTTCCATTGCCTGACCCTGCTTGAATTTAGCAAGTTAAATTTACCTCACTGAATCTCTCTTGTTCTCTCTTCTGTGACAATGAAGAACCAGTGTTTTCCATCGTTTCCCTGGCAACCTTCCCCACCCCCTTTAGAGTGTTTTTCTCTAGGCTAAACATCCCCAATTTCTCCAATCTTTCCGCACGTGGGCGTGTCTCCCTGCCCCTTTATCATCTTAGCTGCTCCCCTTTGAATCGTCTCCAGTTTATCAACATCCTTCTGGAAGCACGCTGCCCCAAAATGGAACACAGTATTCCAGGTGAGATACCACCACCACGCAATAAATTGTTGTTGTTGTTGTTGTTGTTCAGTTTTTGCCTCCATCATTCTGGCATCCGAACACCTTTTAAATATAGTGGGAGCGGGGAAGTTGGGTAGGGTGGCTAGACGTCCTGTATATTTTATAGGGTGTCGCGTGTTTCAGAATGGAACCGGTGTGGTCCAGTGGTCAGTAATGAACGGTGATTCCAAATGGTGACTTCGACTAAGTTACATTCCCCCAGCCTGCCAAGGAGCTGCAGTTGGACTCCATAGGCTACCAAAACTGGATGACTTTCTTTATTTGGCCCCACCAGTCACCTCTTCTAATGGACGAGAACTCAAGTTCTTGCATTTCTGTCTTCTGGCATCACTTATCTTCGACCTTTTTATCAGGTGCCCTTAGCTGTGGGTGACTTTTTTTTTTTTTAAAGACAAAGGGCTGTTTGGCTTCTGTGATCTGGGGCATACTAGACTGTAGACTAGTTTCTCAAGGGAAGCAATGGGCACCCCTTTTCTGGAGACATTTCAAACCACTGGCAATAGAGAAGGCTCTGTAGGCAGAGGCATAGCTTGGTTGGAATGGGACCCAGAGTAGAAGGTAGAATGGGCTCCCCCTTCCTTCCTGGATCCCCCATCTCCCTTTGTATCCTTGCTGGCACAACTTCATTCCCTTCTGCCCCCAAAGCTGGATGTGGGTGGCCCCTTCCCTCCTCTTCCTGTAAATTCAGGAAGCCCTACATGGGAAGCAGCGGTATAACTTTGGGCTAAATTTCATTTGGGGAGGACGATGCTGGATCCCGCCTGAATAGAGTTGAACAAGGACCCATAAAAATGGGTATACCCACTGAACATTTTTGGCACCTGAATCGACCTGAAAATTGTAGGTACCGATCGGTACCCGACTTCGACTCGATTTGAGTAACTGATATTCCAAGACTAGAATATCAACTTCTAGTCTTGGAATATCAATTTCTAGTCCCGATTTTTAATTTTTCCCCATCCTGATTTATGGACCTTTAAATGGAAAACTGAAAAAATTGGTACTGGAAATTACCGATTTGTCAGCTATCGGGATACCTGATCGGTTATTGGGTATCCCGTTGAGTACCCGAAACGGCACTAAAAAATGTGGGTATTAGCCATGCATACCAAATTAACTACCTGTTTCAAATCTAGCCCTGACCCACAGAAGCCCCACTCCTGCCCCTTAAAGACCTTCCTCTGACTCACAGGTGCCCAACCTCCTCACTCTGAATCCCCTAATGACACTGAAAGCATTTGAAAACCCAATTCCCAAATGTTTGAAACTTAGTTTGTTGCTGTGCTGAAAGGATTTGTTATTGCAAAATGTGCATGTTCTCTGTCTATTCCATTCGCAGGAAAATATCAAAGCAATGCCATGCAAATGCCATGGCACAGATTCTCCTCTTCCTGACCGTGGAGCTTTTGCACCTTTGCCATAACACATCCCCTGTTCTTAGCACCCACAACTCTCTGCCCACCCCCTAAAATAACCTGGTTCCTTTCCCTCATTGATGCAAAACCCAGCAATCCAGAATGCAGGCTGGAAGGAAAAAAAACAAACCCGCTGCACTTTCAGCAAATGCTAAAGCAGAGAAAAGTGCATCCTGTCGACTAGTGCCGTGGGTTATTTTTAACTCAACGTACAAATGGCAGCCACTTCCACAACCGGGACGTGTTTGAGACCAGACTTTGCCTTTCAAAAAGCAGATCATGTGTGTCATGTGCTACTTGCTGTTGCCATGACGATGGCCATGCTTAGCCGGTATTGTGGCATTAAGTCACGTGCCAAAGGAACACACAGGCAGGAGGTAATAGAGAGAGAGAGAGAGAAAGCTAGCACACAAGGTAACTTGGCTCTGAGCAGCCGGTGCTTCTGCAGGCAAATTGCTCTTTAATGAAATACTTTCCGTGCAATGCTTTTATTATGACTAGGCCTAGTGCTCATTTCTAACTCTCTCTCTCTATTTCAGATTGTGCATGGCTTGGGGGCAGAAAGGAAAGTGAGTGAGTTCGACAGAGAGCAATGGGGCTTCTATAAATACCAGGGCTACAGAGACCGGATGCGCTCCCCGTCCTTACTCCTTGCAAAGGGCCGTGGAAGCTCGCCATGCTACGTACACAATTTAGGAGCAGGAAAATAAAGCGCAGAGGTTCTGCCTGCTTCCTGGGCAAGCGCCGGATCAGGGGAAAGACAAGGGATTTGACCCAGGAGGTTATGGCAGGACGTTTAAGGTCAACTTTTTGGAAATAAGCAAAATGCCCTCTTTTTTTTCCTGAAAGGAGATGTTTGAGGGGCCAGTTCTCAAAGCCCTGAGATGCTGATACCAGTCTAGGAGCTGGGGAAAGAGAGGCAGGCACAAGGGTTGACAACATCTCTCTGGGTTTTGCCCTGGAATCTCTGGGGGGAAACACTGATCTCTTTGGGTTAGCCAGGGATGACCCCGGTAACCCAGAGAAATTGGATTTTCCAGGAGCAGCTGGTGGTGGCCATGTCAGAATGTGAGTGTAAGAAGTAGTAACTGAGAGGCGGCATATCTTATTCCGCCCCTTTGGAGTGTCATGGCACTCAGTAAGGGGCAGGGTAACATCAGAAAAGAGGGTGGGTCATAGGGGCTACCGTACTCCTTTCTGATGTAACTCCGCCTCTTACAGAATGTCACGACATTCCAAAGGGGCGGGTTCACATTGGAATGGAGGCCGGAAACTCCCGGTGGCCCCACCCTCATTCTGACATGGCTGCTCCCAGAAGCCCCAATTTCTGGGCTACAGGGGGCGCTCATGGCTGACTTTGAGAATTTGGCCCTTCCCCCAGAACTGCACTTCCACGCAGACTCCGAGTCAAAACTGGAGTCTCCGTGGGGCGGGGTGGGGGTGGGGGGGCAACTCTCTATGCAAGTCCTAAGACAATTGTTCTTTTGTCCCCACAAAATGGTGCTGTGTATTAGCCTTGGGGGGATGCCACGGTGCCAGTGCCAGGCCTCCGAAGGGCTACATGAGCCCCACCGAAGGAATCTACGTGCCTCACACATTACTTACACACTTCCCTTTTCACAGCGTATATACACACAAAAATGCTCAGCGCGCAGTTTGTGGCAGTGTCCTGAGCAATCGAGGACAGGCTTTTTGGGTTTTTTTGGCTGAGTGATTCTGGCTTATCCGTCGGCAAACAGGGAGGAGGCTTGTGCATGAACAGCCACAGGCAACCGAGGCCACGTGCGCCCTTTGGACACCAGCTTGCTCAGAAGGCAGCCGGTCCCTTGGCCTTTGGCTGTGTTCTCCCTCTTGCTCCGTTTGCTCACGTTAAAAGCCCAGCCAGCTGCCCTGCCTCTCATGTCTGTTCCAGGAGGTGCAGGCTCTGAACAACCAGACACTCGGGGAGGGGAGCAAGAGACCTATTGTTAACTGTTCTCTAGCCACAATCCCAGAGCAGTCAGGTCTTCAAAGATGTTCCCTGATGCTGAAAAATTCCATGCAGAGGCCTAACTAGGTTGCCCCCTCATTTCAGAACACAAAGCTACACGCTGCCAGCCAGCCAGTCAGTTACACTGACCCCTAACTCTGCCCCACAGTCCCGCACCCCAAACATACTCATACTCTCACACACACACACACACACACACACACGGTTATCACCTCCCTCCTGGCTTGCGGTGATTCGAAGCAGTCCTTCCATATTTGCAGAACTGTTTCGCAAAAACAGAACGGCCAGCAAAATTCCAATTGGAATTTCGTTTGCTCTTTGGTGGCCGGGCACCATTGTGCCCATGCACATAGACATGCAATTCTGATCGGCCCAACGAACAAAAATGAGACTGATTGCTCAGCAATGGAACCCTGTCAAAAACGGAATTTCACCCCGACTCCTGGAGTGGGGAGCGGGGTCACATAAGAACAGAAGAAGTGCCAGACTGGGTCAGGCCCATGGTCCATTGAGCCCAGCATCCTGTCTCTGACAGTGCCCAGCTACAGTAGTTTTGAGAGAAGTACACGTACAGGTCTTGGAGATGTGACTCATGCCTTGCTAGCCGCTCCCAGCTACTGGTAGCCAGGGGATTAAGCCCCGACTAGTAAGCATTTATAGCTCTATCCTTTGGGAATTTATCTAGTTTCCGTTTAAAGTTAGTTATGGGGCTGGCTTTCACTGCCACCTCTGGCAACGAGTTCCACAACTGTGTTGTCTGCTGGGGGAAAAAAGTACTTCTTTTTGTTTGTTTTACATCTGCCGCCATTTAACTTCAGAGAGTGGCCTCTTGGCAGGCGGGATGCCACCTCTCATGAAGATAACCCCGACACTCCCATTTTGGCCTATGGATGGGTCAGCAGCCCTAGCCGGTGCAGCAAGGAGCTATGCCCTTTTGTGATCTAACCCTGCCTGGGGGCCCCGCTTACTTGCAGGATTGCGTCACCATCCGCCGGGTCCTGGATTGGCCCCTGTGGTCGGCCAGGGGCACCTTCCTCAAAGTCCCCATGGTATCCTGAGCGGGAGGGGGAGGTATTCTCAGTGGCCGCACCTAAGCCATGGAACTCCCTCTCGATGGAGGTTCGCCTGGCCCCAGGCCTTCCCTCTTTCTGAGGACACCGTAAGACCTGGCTAGTCTGGCAGGCTTTTGGCGAGGGAGACGGGTGATGGGTGAGGGGATTGGGAGAGGGGAGGGTTTTTTTTTAAAGCTCTGCTTGGGATATGGTTTATTATATATTTTTTTTTATATTTTAACATGTTTCCATATTTTAGGGATATGGTTTATTATATATTTATATATTTTAACATGTTTCCGGATTTTAACATGCTGCTCCGAGCTGCTGCAGCAGGAAGGAGCGGCCAATAAATCAAAATAAATAAATAATATTATGGCGTGTCAGAATGCTCTGTAGCGTTGGCAAGTCTCTAGGGCCGACTCTCTTCCTAACATGGCCGCCCTCTACCATTCCAGAAGCCCTGGTTTCTCCGGGCTACAGCAAGAGAAACTGGGACTTCCCCAAGAGCCCCCGGGACTCTGGGTTAAAACCTGGAGTCTCTAAGCGGAACCTGGAGAGGGGGCTACCGCCATGCCCATGCCGGGCTCTCTGCTGGAAGGAGGCTCCGCTGCCCAACAGTCCCGCTTCCCTTGCCGCTGCAGGCAGAGGCCGTGATAGGAAGAGGAGGGGAGGCAAGAGCAGGGCTGGCCTTAGAATTTGTGGGGCCCGCCCAGGGCGGAGATAAAATGTGAAGCCTGGTGATCCCACCCCGTTCACAGGGCCTTAAAGTTGGTCGTGTTTGGGGGCCCAATGGAAGGGAGTGCGGACCCTGCTCCAGGTAAAAACAAGGACCACTGTGTGACCCCCTCCCTGCCCCCAGAGGCCGTGGGGCGGTTGCCCAAGGTCACCCTGAGGTAAGACTGGGTGTGAGTGCCCCCCCCTTACTCCCAGCCTGGGAAACTGCCTCCAAATCGATGGCCCTAGAAACCCCTCCTACCAGGGCCGGAGCCAGGATCCTGCAGGCTGTCTGACTGAACAGGCCCCCTGCATGTCGGGGCCCAGGGGTGGGTAACATATGTGGGCCACGGAGGAACTTGAAATGACAACACAGGTGTGAAAAGCACAGATGGGCCCCCCCAGAGTCTCAATCCTAGGCAGGCTCAGCCTGGCTAGGGCCTGCAGCGTGTTAGGAGAGAAACTCCCAATTTGTAGGGCTGATGATTGATCCCACGGACCCGCATTTCACTGTGTTTTCTCCCGTGGGGAAAGCAGAGGGCACACAGGTTCCCTACGTGTAGCAGACGGGCCTCCTGCCCATTAATTACGGGAACATTTGCTTAATGAGATTGGGGCTTGGGGGATTTCCTAAGTGGAGGAATGGCTCACAAAGCAGCCACTTCAGAAACACGCCCCCATCCCAGGACTCGGCAACAGGGCTTTCCCCCCCTGGGCCTACCTTGGAGGTGGCACAGGGAACATCCTCCTGAGGCAGTGGCGACACCGGGATCAGACCTCCCCCAGTCTGGGTTGGGCCTCTTGTTCATTACGCCCAGGGTTGTAAAATTCCACGAGTCTGCTTTCCTTTGGAATATCCTTTTTGAGTTGCTGGTGAATAGATTTTTAACAGTCTGGTGGTGTAGAAAGGCTGGACAGAACCCAGATTCAGCTCCCAATTATGGGTCCTCTAACAGCAAGGGGTCAGGGACTCCAGAGTGGGGGTGGGGGGTGGAGATTACCTTTGCCGCTGCTGTGAAGTCTGGAAACCCCACCCCCGTTAGGGTGGTCAGGGAGAGAGATTTTAGAGGCCACTTGGGAGAAATACAGGTTGCAGGGCTGCATTGGCTCCAATGCAACCCTGCAGCCTGTATTTCTCCTAAGTGGAAACTTCACTTACATTGGGGCTCTTTACAGTCAGCCTCAATGCTGTGAGGAAATTTTCGGAGTGACTCTGAAAATAGCCTAGAGGCACTCCAGTCCCTTGCCACGGGGTCTGCACTCTCCAGGATGCAGAGACCATCTTAACGGATCCCCCTTCCTAAGTCTGGCCTGGCCTGTAATCCTTTACGCCTAGCTAGCGAATTGTTAACATAGTTATACCCCTGCGCAGAAGGGCCGGATTTATTTCAGCCTCATTGGAAGTCAGGCTCAATTGACACGCTCTGATTTATTAAAGCAGAAATCCCTGCTCGGAGCTCCTGGAGGGGAATCCTACCAGCCAGGCTGAACAACCTCTTCTGGACGTTGCTTCGGGTGTTCTTCCTGTGCCTTCAGATGCCCCTTTGAGAGTGTGGCCACCTGGCTGGGGATGATGCAGGGTTGTTGCTTTTTTGTTTTAATCTGCCACGCTAAGTGCTCCCAGGCTGCTCTTTCCTGTCAGAGCAGAAAACAGATTCACCCTCAGCAAAGGCATCGGCTGGCTCAGAGCCACTGCGTCATCCATGACGTGAGGCACTCCCACGTTCCCGGGATATGCTAACAACAGGCTGTCGGCTTGGGCTGCCTGAGATCGTCTGAGAGAAGTACCTCGTCCGGGCTCGCTGAGAAGCCAACGGGTCAGTCTGTGATTCCCACTACCGTTTGCTGATGTCACCTGGGAACCACCTCGGTCAATTCTAGGTAGACTGCTCGTGCTTTTGCAAAAAGCAGGGAGGATTTCTGGCTCTGGCTGCTAGGAAGCAGGGCTAGGCTGGAAATGTAATTCAGTGGTGACTGGTGGACATTTAGGTATTGTATTGTATTGTTTATTGGCACTAGCTTTCGCCATGGCCTGACATACAAACATTTATAACCAAAAGTACAAATAACAGATACATGTTTAATATAAACCACTTGATAAAACATACAGGTATTATAACCTCATATGAATAAAAACTTAAAATAACATAATACCTCATACTTTCTCAATTGCACTATGAGGACGCCTCCGTGTTTAAGACAAGCACGAGGAAGCAAAGAAAGACTGATATGAACTGACCTAAACCCCCGAAAATAGCCTAGTTTATTCAATTTGCCAGTCATCTAATCAAAAATTGCCTAGACATTGCCTCTAAGATGTCTGAGACCCCCTCTTTGACACCAGGAGGATAAAAGAGGCCAAGGCCTTTACCACCTCCTCATGGGTTTGGGTAAGAAGATAAAAATACGCTCCCTCGTCTCCAAGGGTAAAGCCATTAGCCAACAAAGGAACTAGCCATACTGCTTGAAGATGTTCAAAAAAAGGACATCTCAATACCAGATGGTCTATGGTCCCCATTTCTCTCAAAGAACAACTACAGAGTCTCCTCGAAAACGGGATACGATGCCACCTACCCTCCATCACTGGGGTCCACACTAACTGGAGGCGGAGATGGACATTTAGTTTGGCGGGGCAGTGGATGGGGCCACGGGGGTGGGGGTGTAGGACCACCGCTAAAAGTTCACACATTACTATGGAATACACAATGAATTAAAAAAAGCCCAGCGTGAATACTGATCTAAAGACTACACAATGGGTGTCTTTTAGATAGAGACCTGCTCTGTGGTGGTCATTCCATGTAAAGACGGGCCAGTCTGCGATGAGGTGGAGCAGAAGCAGAAGCAGAGCTTGCAGGGCTCTGCAACATCCTGTAGCACCGCAAGCGAAAAACCAGCAGCACCGAGAGGGGGTGGAGCAGCGTTCATTTAGTCGCAGACGGACCGCTGAAGTCCGCTGCTGGCCAGGGGTTGCCCTGACAACAGCCATAGAGCTGCGAGTGGCAGCTTAGAGTGACTAGCAATCCGCCCACACCTCTATGGTGCAGGGGAGGAGAGCGCCTCACGGGCAGGCTGTGGCAGCGACCGCCTCCATCTAAGCCCGCTGCAGCCATAGCAGACCCAGGTCCATCTAAAAATACCCGATGTCAGTGGCATGCAATAGTGAGCAAACTGCAAAGCTCTGTGAGCAATTTTTTTTTAAAAAAGGGTGAGGGTTGAACCAGCAGATACGCCTGTAGGCCAGGTGGTTTAAAAAATAAATAAATGACAAGACACATCAAGGGTTCAAGTCTGTTTTAGATAAGGGGATATTATATATGTGTGTGTGATTTTTTTCACTTTTAAAAATAAGGATCCACACCAAAAACAAAGCCTGTGCATGTCAGGAGTGTGAAGAAAATTTCAGAAGCTGAGACACTCATTATACATCAGAGAATCAACACAGGAGGAAAAACCTTACATTTGCCCTCACTGGGAAAGGCTACAGGGCGAGCTTGGCCCTCATAAACACACCAGAGAATCCACCATGAAGGAGAAAGGCCCTAAAATGTCAGTTTCAACCTCAGTCTTCGAATGCATGAAATAACCCAAACAGTTTCCCCATTCCCACCCCTACCTCAATTGCAGCTGGGAGAAAGGACATGAATGGTATAGTTTCACTGAGGAGCAGGCATGAGGCAGAATACTTTAGGAAACAGTAGAGTAGACTTGAAGCTTAGCTCTGAGCCACATGGATGGGCCTGCATTTCTAATCCTACACTGCTACCCAGTCCCTCCCATCCCCACTCTCCTTCCCCAACCCCTATTTCCCCTGTGAACACAGACCATTTCCTCACTTCTCCCTCTCTTTACAAACCCTGTTCTAAAGAGATATCTAAAGGTTCAAACCCAGGGAGTGCTTGCCTGCAAGGGCAGAATTGATTGGCAACTCTGCCGCTGGCAGAATAAAAAGGCCATGGATTCAGCAGTGTGGGTCAGACCCCCAAGCCAGCAGAACTGCAAGCAGAGGGGGAGTATCAGTTAAGATGCAATTCAAGCAGACATTTTGGTATCTGGAATCTACAGGTAATTAGAGACCAGGAAGATCATTATTAGTAAGCGTTTATATAGCATTTTCAATGTCCTTCCTACAAGCTCCCAGAACAACAAACAAGAGAAAACGGGAAAATCCTAAAATTCCTGAGATTCTCAGTAATATCAGATCTCTCAGATAGTGGGGGACAAAATTCAGAGACTACCAGTATTTTTCTCTTTCAAAAACACTATAGAATCAACACAAGGTTGCATGAAAAGCAAGTATTTTTTTTGTGGAAGTTTTCACAATGCAGCAGGAAGATTGAGTACAAGTCAGCAAATAAATCATTTGGGAAAACGTTTCAATTCTGTCTGCATTTTTCCCCTACTGCACTCAGTGAGTCCAGAAAATATTCCATCCAATTTAAACATAATTCAAAGTTCAATAAAAAGTTTTTCTAAGCAAACGTAAACACTTGAAGGTCAACAAGATGTTTTTCAAGCATCAGATCACTCAGGGAGGAATGGAATAATCAATCAAAAAGTCATCTCTAGTGGCTGGGTGTTAGTTCATGAAGAATTTTGCAGGTTGGCAGAGGTCTATTGGTCAAAAAGGTTTAGCAATCCCTGCTGTAAAACTTGCACAGTGCATTGCTCAAGAGAGCTGCGTGAGAAAGACAGGCTTGTTTCACATACCAGGAGGTGCTGAGGACAAGGCTTTCTCCTTCAGGACAGGAAGAGTCCATGCCCCTTCTTCCCAAGTGTACCCCTTCAAAGCCCCCGTTGGGGATGGAGGATGAAGGGAGAGTTCGGATCAAATGAGGGAAGGGAGGAGGGGGACAGAAGGCAGTGGTAGGAAGGAAGCAGACGGCAGTGGCAGAATTAGGGTAGGGGGAGGCAGAAGGGAGTTGGGGAGAATCGGAGGTATAGGAGGAGCTGAAGGAGCTTGGGGACAGAGTGAGACAGTCTATCCGCTCGGTGAAAACAAATGAGGCGCTAGTCCCACTGCAGTCTGGGTTTGGGTCGTGCGGCCCCCACGCGCATGTTGAACATGTCCAGCCTAATAATCAGGCAGCCCCCTGCGTGTATTTTATGTGCTTGTGGGCATCCCCCCCCCACTTGCAACACCAGTGAGCGTGGAGAGAGGAGCAGGAAGCACTTGCTCCTCAGATGCTTTAGGATTTCCATCTACGACTCTATGGTGCTGGCAGACCTGTCCGCACGGAGGCATTGCACACAGCCTCATCGATGTGAGGTGGACAAGTGGGCACACATAAGCCCCATTCGCCCACCCAGTGGGCTCCTCATTCTCTGAGACCCCCACTGTGCATGGGGGCTGTGGGGCTGGTGTTCAGAGGCCACGTCGCCGGTGGAGGCAAAAACCTAATCGATGGGCAGGTGGGCCCCCACCTGGCGTGGACTTAGGGTTGTCATCTCATCTGTTAATACTCACCCATTGCTGTTCCAGCCATGTGGCTCCCACTTGCTCTGCAGCCTCCGGGGCAGGAAGGAGGGAGGCGTGGCTTCCAGCTCCCCTCTGCCCCGGTATGGTAATTTTAATTTTAATTTTACTGTGATTGGCCTGGGGCCCTGATTCCAGCACCCTGGGGCCAAGTTAATTGGCTGGCTCTCTTCATAGGGAACTACAAGAAGTATCTCAGCCCCCACCTCCAGCCCCACCCTTGAGCTTCATTGCGCAGTCATGGTGGGGGCGAGCCTGCCCTCCCTTCTGCTGCTGCTGCCACATTACCATAATGAGCAAGGCAGAGGGAAAGAGCATAGAGCAGCCATCTCTGCATGCAGCGGTACTCATTCTAACGATGCAGGAAGCAGAAGAGGATTCGGGCAGTCAGGCTGGGAGCCACCCACTCCTACCCTGAGGAGGAACCATCCCTGAAACGTATTGAAGACCAGACTCTATCCAGTGCATATTATATATATAGAGATATAATATGCACTGGATACAGTGCATACCCACCCACCAAACCCCCCATCCACTACCCAACCCCAACCCATCCTCCCCGTCAAATTGACTCCCCCGCCCGTCCGCCCCAAATTTAATCCCCCACTGCCAAAAGTCTGACAGAACAAAATGGCCTCAGGAAGGCCACCAGGATTGAACACCGGCAGACCTCCTGTGAGTGTGTATGAGTGGGCGGCACACGGGGCACACGAACACGCACCCACCCACGCTGCCTTCAAATGGGCGCTCAGGTGGATGGGGGGATGTGCATGGGTGTGTCCTGTTTAAAAACAGCCAAATAGGATGGTGACGGGGAAGAGGGGGAAGCCCAATTCTTGCACCGGAGCTCATGCCAACCTAGCTACATCCACTCAGGGCTGGGTAAAGTGTGATGAGGGCCAGGACTGGGCGCTGGTACCGTGCTGACCCCCATCAGCTACTGGGTGGCAAAAGGTGTCTTTAGCCATAGCGTCAACGGGTGTCTGAATGTGTGTTTTGACCTTGATATGAACACCGGTTTAGCCCTGTGTTTACCGTGTGGTGCTGCTTAGACACACAGCCCATCTTGGGGTAAATCGTCATTTTGCTCGCCACCTGATCTCAGCACACAAGCCCTGCCCCCTCGTTCCCACATTTTACCTGCTAACAAGCCACGCGATATCGTTCGACACAACATTGGCCACTTGTTCAGCCGGAACACGCAAATTGTCCTTGGGATGCAATGGTGTTCGCATCGCGTGCTCAACGGGTGGCCAAATTGGTGTTGGGATTGTTACGGTGCTGACACACAACGGCCAAACACATGCTATGGGGTTTTGACACCCGATCTTTGTTATGTCTAAAGATGCCCTCAAATGACCCCAGTGTCAAATAGCAGGTGTTGGCAACAACAGCAGCCTCATCCCCACCCACCCCAGATTCACGAAATGGCACCCAATGGAGATTCAGCAAAATTCAGAATCCAGATCAGGAAGAAGAAAACAGCTAGACAAAGTACTAGAAAGAAAACATCTGTGACTGGCAGCCAGCCCCTACTGGTAAATACGACCTGTGGGAACAACGCTCTATTTTCCTGTCACGCCCCCACTGCCGCGCCCCCCTCCCTTGGAATCTCGCCTTCTCCGTAGGGTTCCATGACTATTTCTCTGGGAGCCGCGCTGCACTGAGATCTGGCACCATAACGGGTTACACTGCTTGAATCTAACCCACCCTCCTGCTGCTTTGCTCCCAGTCCGTCAAATGCTTTATCTGCGGAGCCTGGGGCGAAGATAAAATATGGGTCCCTGGTGGTCCCCAAAGTGGTCATGCTTGGGGCCCTGATGGGAGGGAGTGGGGGCCTGAAAATGGGTCTCTCTCCGGTTCCCTGAAAGGAAAGAAATAGCAGAGCCCTGGGTCACCCTGGGCCTGTGGTAAGGCCAGGCAGGGGTGTAACCGCGGTACGGGGTGCAGCTCAGACACAGCTGCATTCTTAGCTCCAAGACTTGGGGGCCCGGTGTCCTAGGCAAGCTTGGTAGGCGGAAGGAAGCCTCTTGTGTCATCCTTTCCTTAACGTGGAGGTCGGGAATTCTTACAAGGCGGGCTGAGTTTGTTTGAAAAACAACGTGTGTAAGAGTAAAACTATTATGGTACCAAGCTAATTGCTAAGTGGCTGGTTTCACCAAATGGCTTAGAAGGACAAACCACATGCCCCTTCCTTTGCTCACGGCTTGCAAATATATTTGCATATTACATAAAGCAGGGCCAGTTGGCTCAACTGGCTGTATAATTACTACACCTGGGAAAATAAATACCAAACTCAAAATCCAGCTTCTTTTCCATTATTATTATTATTGGATGTTTTTACACAGACATTTCTCCTGCATGTTTGCTGTTACATCCTGAACTTTCTGTGTGTCTAAATCACTCACCCAGAGCTTAAACATCCAGCTCTTTGAACTTCTGCATCAAACTTCTCCCAGAACTGTTGCGTGCCAAAAGTTCTCCTGGTAAACTGCTTTGCTCCAGGCAGCTGCGGTCACTTGGTTTCCATGGCAGCCCCTCACATCCACAGCTGCAGCTACTTTAGGCTGCCTCAGGGCAGTGTTTGTGTGAAGAATGCATCAGGAACTTACTTGTGGACTTGTAAACCCAGAAGATTGAAAGACCAGACCTTTAAGGTGTGTGTAAAAATGCCCATTATTATTATCTATCATTTCCATAAGACTTTCAATGCTCAAAGTGCTTTACAATCTCTGTTCACACTCACAGCCACCCTACCACTGTAGGACATTAATATTCCCATTTTACAGATGAGTAACTGAGGCAGAGAAAATGACCTTCCCAAGGCCACCCAAACAAATTCATTGCTAAGAAAGGATTTGAACCCTGGTCTTCCAGTTCCAGATCTTATCCACTAGGATACACTGAGGCACTAATATGCAAAATTCTCCTTTCAAATTTCTGTGGCAAATTTTGAGTAGAACATCCTACCTTCAAACTTTTCTCTACAATCATGAAGGCTAGAATTTTTTTGCATTAAAAAAAGGAAAGCTGAAAAATCTCAGGATTTTTAGTACAAGTCTTGCAA
Source organism: Sphenodon punctatus (assembly GCA_003113815.1). Taxonomy (NCBI): domain Eukaryota; kingdom Metazoa; phylum Chordata; class Lepidosauria; order Sphenodontia; family Sphenodontidae; genus Sphenodon; species Sphenodon punctatus. The sequence goes on from QEPC01014531.1 coordinate 1,000,658, forward strand.
TTTCAGGCTTTGAGAAACTGCAAGACTTTGTGGTCAGACTGGGAGAGGTGGCAGCTCTGGGGCTTGTTCCTGTATCTAGAGAGAAACACTCGGCGGGATGTGCCACCTATTTTGCTAATCACAGATGCAAACCAGAGCTTGGGAAGGCAGACATTGGCAGGGGCACTGGGGCAGTAAGGCCAGGCCTACGGGGCGGAGCCAGGAGGATGGTAGGTGGAGCCAGGGGGACGCTAGGCAGAGCCAGGGGGACGATAGGCCAGTGGCATGGCATAACCCAGCACCAAGGAGTTCCCAGGGTTAACATTGGATGGAAGAAAACAGAGTCTACATGCACATCAAGCTTAAAATAAATAATTTATAAACCCAAAACACAGGGACCCATCCTTGTAAAGCACCCAAGTCACAGCCTGAGTCCAATTTTACCACGCACATCCCATTTCCAGCATTTTGAACACAACTGAAATTGCATGACTTGCAGTGACATCTCAGGATTTCCAAACCTCCATTTTACCACACACAGTCCCCCCTGCACTAACCCACTAGCTCCCCACTCCCCTCCCTGAGAACCCAGGAACCCTGGCTCCCAGCCCCCCTGCACTAACCCACTAGCACCCACGCCCCTCCCTGAGAACCCAGGAGTCCTGGCTCCGAGCCCCACTCTGCTCTAATCCACTAGTCCTCACTCCCCTCCCTGAGAACCCAGGAGCCCTTGGTCCCAGCCCCCCTGCACTAACCCACTAGCCCTCACTCTCCTCCCCGAGAATCCAGGAGCCCTGGATCCCAGCCCCCCTCTGCTCTCTAACCCACTAGCTCCTCACCCAGAGAACCCAGGAGCCCTGGCTCCCAGCCCCCCTCTGCTCTAACCCACTGGCCCCCACTCCCCTCCCTGAGAACCCAGGAGTCCTGGCTCCCAGCCCCCCTACTGTAACCCTCCCCCCTCTCTTCCCCTCCTCCCCAGCAGGTCCCCCCTCCCCCCAGCAGGTTCCTCCTGACTCCCCCCTCCCCATGTGCCCCCACCCCCGGGATCCCCGCAATTTACTCACCGTGGGCCGGCTCGGGGTGGTGGTTCCTCCTCATCCCCGGGCTTGAAGCAGCGTGTGCTGCGGGAGCAGTAGAAGTTGAGACTCGCACAGCTGGCTCGAGTCCCATCCCTCCGTCCCAGTCGAGTCAAAGTTAACTTGGAAGAGAGGGACTCAGGGAGCGGGGGGGCGGGGAGGCTGGGAGCAGCACATGGGGAAGCTCCCAGCCTCCCGCCCATACCCGGGCAACCGTGTTGGGTGCCCAGGTATGGACTTTCCCCCAGGCCGGCCCCCACAATGAATTAGTGCCCCCTGCCGGCATTATTTCATTGCAGGGTCCCTTTATGTGGAATGGATGGCGCTTCTAGCTGCCCACTCTGCATAAAGGGAGAAAACACCTCCCTTTTGACCCTGAAGACTTCCTTAGGAAGTCTTCAGGTGTGGTGGTGTGTGACTCACTGGTTTGTGTGCATACACAAGCCAGTGACAATGTGCGGAGCCAGCTCGAAGAACTTTGTCTGAAGTAGCAACCTTCTGAAAGTTGTTACTTCAAACAAGTTTCTTTGAGCTGGCTCCGCACATGAGCCCAGGCTCAGGCTGGCACGACTTCCCCCCCCACGCCCCGGCGGCAGTCTCACTGGGTGGGGGGGCATTGCCCCTGATTTCCTAGGGGGCGCACCGCCACTCAACCTTCAGCATTTTTAGACACACGTTAAAGTTCCGGATGTTTCAGTATTCTGGGTTTACAAGTCCACAAGTAAGTTCCGGATGCATTTTTCACACACACACTGCCCTGAGGCAGTTCCTGGATTCATTCTTCACACAAACACTGCCCTGAGGCAGCCTAAAGTAACCGCAGCTGTAAACGTGACAGGCTGCCATGGAAACCAAGTGACCACAGCTGCCTGGAGCAAAGCAGTTTACCAGGAGAACCTTTTACACACAAAAGTTCTGGCAGAAGTTTCATGCAGAAGTTCTGGATGTTTAAGATCTGGGTGAGTGATTTAGACACACAGAAAGTTCTGGATGTTCCAGCAAACATCCAGGAGAAATGTGTGTTTAAAAACACCCCACTGCCTCTCCCCAAGTGTCACGGGACTGCAGCGGCCTGCCCTAGGATCCTCCTCCTCCTCCTGTGACTCAGTTTGCCTGCCTGGTGCAGTAATGCAGGCATGGAATTAAAGTTCCCACCCATCCAGTTTTTGCCCAGATAGTCCAGGAATTGGAGCTCTTTGTGCAGAGCCCGCTTGGAACCTGACCCAGATGCCCAATGATCTTCATGAAGCAGGGACCACTTTCCTTTGCTCCCTGATTGCGGTCCCCACCTTGGACATGATGTGCGTGGGATCAAACAGAGGCTTCTTGGCCATCTGTCAAGGATGCTGTAGCTGTGGATCCCCTGCACTGAGCAGGGGGCTGGACTAGATGATCTCTGAGTGTACCTTCCAACTCTAAGAGCCTATGGCTGAGAGAGAGCCGTCAGTGAGATCGTGGTGTTGGATAGCATGGTGTGATCTGCAGACCAGGCCCTAGGGGAGCCCAACAGCACAGCGCTCCTGCTGGGATCTGTGTTCCTACAGCAACGGCTTCTGTAGCAGCCCCCAACCCCCTGCTCAGCACAGCACAGGAGGACTCGGGCTGGAGAGAAAGCCTCCCCAGGGGGCTCACCTGCCCACTCTTTCATAGCAAGCGTCTGGGAATAAGGACACTGAGTGGAAGAGTTATGTGAAGGATGGGGAGGTGGAGGGGGAAGACTCCCTTTGCCCTGTTGTGACTACACCTCTTTTTCGAGCAGGAGCGGATTAACCCATTGGCTAATAAGGCTATAGCCTTCGGCCCTCATATTTTTAAGCCCTCGTTTTCTTATTAGAATATATAGAAGTGTTATAAAAAGTAAATAAAACGTGCAAGTTGAAAACATATTTCATCACAGTCTCGGATTCAAAGGGTTAATCATTTGTCAAAATTGTTTCCACCCCCCCCCCCAGGCTTTGTTCACAGTGCATTGATCATTCAGCATGTCGAAGAAAGGAGGGCAGCAAAAATAGGAGGCCAAATCAAGACGCCAAAGACAAAATGCAGCGCCGAAGGGAACTCCCTCTCTCCTAACTTTTTTTTGCTCCTACTAAGCCTAGTGACAAAGTGCAGGCGACAACCAGGACAAGTGAATTTCCTGCCCCTGATGAAAAGGACCAGCCTCCTATGACTTCTCTAGCTGCAGTCTCACCTCAGTCCCACTCCCCTGAAGACATTCCCAGTGATAGTGATACCAGTACAGTATCCTTCTCCAACGATCCAGGCAAGTGGGAGATCACTTCACAAGATCTCCTTGCATATTGGACTAAGGCCGCTTTTACACATGACAAAAATGGGTTCTTGTAAGTGCTTGAAATAATACCGGGTATTATAAATGCTGGAGTTTTGTAATGTATGAATGCACTATTCCAGATGTGACTCTTACAAGGCTGCGAGATCTCGCTGCATAAATGGGGAATAGTGTGTTCACACATTACAAAACTCCAGCATTTATAATATCCGGTGTTATCTTGAGTACTTATAAGAACCCATTTTTGTCATGTGTAAAAGTGACCTGAGAAGGGGCCACAGGAATACCAGAATCTGGATGATGACTTTTCATTGACAAAGTGTGAGTACACCAAACAGAATCATTATCTGACCAAATCAATGTTTAAATATGGGAAGCCCAACAAACAGATTGACAAGTGAGAATGGTTCATCTAGTCGCCTTCTAAGAAGGTTTACTGTTTTTATTGCCGCCTGTTTTCTGATGCCAAAAAGTGGGGAATGTTCTGCGAAGGCTTCAGTGATTGGAAAAATACTTCATACATTGCCAACCATGCAATGAATGAGCAGCATATATTGTCATTTGACAGCTTTCTATCTACCCAGAAGAAAGTCAGCAGCAGAATTGATACCCAAATGGAAAACCAGTTTTTGGAAGTTCGTGCTTATTGGAAGAATGTTCTCAGACGCGTAGTTGAAACCATAGTTTTTCTTGCTGAGCGTGATCTGCCATTCCGTGGCACAGATGAGACACAATGGCAATTATCTTGGCGTTCTAAAGCTAATAGCTAAGTTCGACTCTTTCTTGGCTCAGCACATCAAAGAGCATGCAAATCATGGAAAAGGTCATATAAGGTCATCATGTAAGCCATAGGCAAGGACCGCATCCATCTCATTGTTCTGTAAAGCGCCAGTTACACAGCTGGCGCTATACAAATGCTAATAATAATCATAATTAATAATAACTAATCATACATTTTTTTCTCTGCATTGGCCAGTCGTTGGATGATTCTTAAAGATTTACTACCAAAGGGATGCCTAGTGCCCAAATCACTCTCAGGGGCATGATGGAGTGCCAACGCTCAAGCTGTGAATGCAATTGTTCTGGGATACCGCAACATTATCAAAGCACTAGAGAGAATCAAGGATGATGAATCTCAAAAACCAGCAACAAGAAAAGATGCCAAGATCCTGAGTGAGGCAAATGCACACTTTGGAAACTGGTATTTTGTGTGAGGTCTCAAATGATATACTTCAGCCATGCAACAGATACAGTATAAGCTTGCAAAGTGCTCAAATGGACCTTTCCACTGCTGTAAGCCTACTGAAGAGTCTTGGACCTGATCTTCAACAAATACGGGACAGTTTTGATGAGTACGAGACTACGGATGCTGCAAGGTCTGCTAACCAAGAGTATAAACCAGCCAAACACCGCAGAAGAGAGAAGGCATGTGACGAGGCAACTTCTCACACATTCAGCGACAAGGAGGCCTTCAGAGTTAATACGTTTATCACAATCACTGACAAACTGAAGAGTGCGTTAGAATATCGGATCGAGGCCTACACTGATATTGACAAAACCTTTAGTGTCCTGACAAATTTTTCACCTAATATTTCACGTTCCGAAGTCAGTGCAGGTATCAGACGTCTGTGTCAGAAATACCCAGACGATCTCCCAGTAGATTTTGCCAAAGAATTTCAGCAATTTGTTGAATTCGCATCCTTCTCAGATATTGAGAGAAAAGACAATGAAAGCAGATCTGTTTGGATGTACCGTGTTATCATTGAATCCAATGTGACAGAATGTTTCCCAAATGTTAAAACTGCATTTGTCACTAATGGATCAGTAACTGTAGCAGAGAACATTCCTTCTCTCTTCTAAAAAGGGTCAAAACTGTCCTCCCATCCACCATGATTCAAGAGCATCTCACTGCTTTGTCCCTTTTCAGCATTGAGAGTGAATTTGTCAGGACTTTGAATTATGATGACTTCTTTCATGACTTTGCCACAGCCAACGCCAGGACATTTTTTGTTTGAAGAAATGAGTGTAGCAAATGTAACTGATTTATATTTGACAAATTTACCTTTAATCTGGATAAAGTTGTTAATTTTAGATAAATAATTTTGTTCCCCCCTCCCATTAGCTGTAGGACCCTCATAACTTTAATCCGGGTCTGTTTCCGAGCATCATAACATCGTGTTCTGTAAATGCACAGCCCTTTTCCAAAATGGCACCGGTAGTGTCACCGCCATTTTGGAAAAGAGTAGCCATTCTGCGCATGCGTGGTACACCCATGACCAGCCTTAGTGGGGCTCTGCTGTTTTCTCTACTTTCATTCTGTGCATGCGCAGAACGGCCTCAATGACCATTTCCCACATGTGTAGTTACTCTTTTCTTTTTAAATGAGATTCTCATTGAGATCTCATGCCGTTAGCGAGATCCTCCTGAGATCTTGCTAAGGGGCTCTCGATTCTCACGAGATTCCCATGAGAGAAAAAAATTATTCTTGTTTCAGCCCTAGCGGGTCACTGGACCCTTTCCCATTTATGTAATGCAAACCATTAGTGCCACAATTTGACGGCTGCAATTTCAGTAGCTACAAATATCCTCTGGCCCAGCCAGTTTGTCATAGTGATTCTGTGTCCCAGTTTCCTTCCGGCGCTATTTTCCAACATGCAGACAGTGCTTGCAAGTTGCGTCCTTGACTATTACATGATTGCTACATCAGATTTTAAAATTGCAAACGATTAGGATTCTCTTACCTGACCCTCCTGCATCACAAGGGCTGTCGAGACTGACCTGAATTCCACAATCAACTGAGGAGGAAGTCACCGGTGTTCCAATTATTACCCAAGGCTAATTAACGAGCTAACAAAAAGTATCTTGTGTTTGCAAATCAGCAGCAGGAACCTGTCAACGTTAGTACAGATGGTTCTGAATTCTAATTCACCCACAGAACCCTGATTTTTTTTGTGTTTACAGTTTCTGTAACTAATTGCTAGTAGAGCAATTGAGTTGGAGGAAGGGGTCTCTGTGGGCCAACTAGTCCAACCCCCTGCTCAAAATTTCAAAATAAGGGACATTGCAGAGCAGAGGGCTATTGAAATATCAGGATGTCTGTTATGTTTCATGGAGATGTGATGCTCAGAATAAGGGACGTGCATTATGTAAATATAGATGCCCATTACGTTCTGTATAGCTGCAGGGTTCCAGAATAAGGGATGCTCCCTTAAAATAAGAGATGCCTGGCAACTCTATTTTATTTTATTAATAGGTTTTTATTAACACAATAAAAAATTGCTTAGCTGCAATATAAGTCCATTCCCCCACTTCTGTGGCAGTGGAGACCTTCTCTTTTGTGGCATCCTTGAAAACTGCGATCATATCCCTTCCCGTAGTCTTCTTTTTTCTAAGCTAAACCTGAGGGGTGCGCGTTGTGTGTTTTCCAAAGCCGGATTTCTCCAGGAAGGGCAATGTCCTTCCATTTTCCTCTCTTGCTTTGCTCAGGGCAGAAATCCTGAAACAAACCCTCAACCTGTGCAGTGTATCAGACCCAGTTAGGAGACCCTTTAACTCAGGTAAAACATTCTTTTGGCTTCCATGGGGACGGTAACACAGCGCCCACATTAACAACCCTCTCTCTCCTTCCATTCTCTTTGGGTACCGCAAGGATTTGCAGTAAAGCAATTATCATCTGGGCACCGATGGGAGAAAAGCTGTGGACCATGAGAAAAGCTACACAAACACGGAACCAAATGGCTTGAAAGTCAACTGAAAGACTTGTGTGCTCCAGAGACCGCCGAGCAATCCCTTCAGGACAGCAATCCCTCACACAGGAGGATTAAGCTAAGTCACTTACTCAGCTCCATCAGCCTGCAGCCTCCTGCTTAATCCTTGCCCATGAGATAAACACTTTATGTGATGGAAAGTCATGAGAGAGCTGTCTGTGTAATAAATAGCGGGGGTGGGGGTGGGAGTGCAGAAGACACATCACTCGTTTACAAAAAAAAACCCTTTGTGTTTTGGGGTTTTCATAAACAACCCTACCATTTTCTTCTTTTTTGTTCTATTTCTTAAAGGTATTTTTTGATTAAATCATTAAAAATATTAAAATTTAAATAAACATTTTAAATAAAAATGTATTTTAAATATTGTTCTTAGCATTAACTATTCTAAATGCTATGAACTGATTATCTAATAACTACCAAGGCCTAGTCCTACAAACACTAAAACTAAATCACTAAACCCTATCTCTATCTCTGTCTCTATCACTAAGTTAACTCCTACATCTATCTATCTATCTATCTATCTATCTATGGGATGGGGGGAACACAAAGAACACAGAGAGGGGTACAAAACTGAAATGAAACCTAAGTCAATCTAATGCTACTCTAAATGAATCAAAAACAGGGGAAGGGAATCAGGGATGGAATATATTATTATTATTATTATTATTATTATTATTATTAATAAATAATAATAATAATAATAATAATAATAATATAATTAATAACAAACATTTATATAGTGCCAGCAGTGTACCTGGCACTTTACAAAGTAATAAAATAGACACAGTCCCTGCCCCTAGGGCTTACAATCTGAGAGACAATGAGTCTAACATTCATGAAGATGCGAGGTCTCAGGTACACGTACTTGGCTTGGTTACGATGAGAATGACAGTAGGCAGGTCCATGTAGCAAGGATAGGGGTAAACAGGCCGTAGGTATAGGAAATAGTGGCTCAGCAGGATAAAGAGTCAGACAGAGCAGAGCGAAAGAGGTGAGTTTTAAGGAGAGATTTGAAGGTATGAAGGGAGGGGGCAAGGCGGATGTGGACAGGGAGGGAGTTCCAGGCATGGGGGGCAGCAAGTGAGAAGGGACGAAGGCGCTTAGGGGAGCAGGGAAGGCGTGGAAGGGTGAGAGAAGGGACAGAGGAGGAGCGAAGTGCACGGGCTGGAGTATGGAGGGCGATAAGTGCAGAGAGGTAGGGGGGAGCAAGGTTGTGAAGAGCTTTATAGGTGAAGACTAGGAGCTTGTGCAGGATTCGTTCAGGAAGGGGAAGCCAGTGAAGCGAAGAGAGGAGGGGCTGCACATGGTCGAAGCGACTGGCGAGGTAGATGACCCTGGCAGCAGAGTTTTGGACAGAGATGAGGGGAGAAAGGTGAGACCGGGGAAGGCCAGTGAGAAGGAGGTTACAGTAATCGAGGCGAGAGATGACCAGAGCATGAACAAGAGTTTTGGCAGACGAGACAGAGAGAAAAGGGCGAATCTTAGCAATGTTATGGAGGGAGAAGCGACAGGATTTAGCAACAGAGTCAATGTAGGGTTTAAAAGAAAGGGCTGAGTCAAAGATGAAGCCTAGGCTACGGGCTTGGGGGACAGGCAGGATGGTGACTCCATCAATAGTTATTGACAGTGAGGAAGGAGAGGAAGGATGAGGGGGGAAGATAAGGAGTTCAGTTTTAGCCATGTTGAGTTTGAGTTGACGTTGAGACATCCAGGTAGAGATGTCAGAGAGACAGTTGATGAGACGAGCTTGAACAGAGGGAGAGAGAGAGGGAGTAGAGAGATAGAGTTGAGTGTCATCAGCATAGAGGTGGTATTGGAAGCCATGGGAGGCAATGAGTTTGCCTAAGGATGAGGTATAGATCGAGAAGAGGAGAGGGCCAAGAACAGAGCCTTGAGGAACACCAACTGAGAGGGGGAAGGAGGAGGAGGTGGAGTTGGAGAGAGACACATTAAAGGAGCGGTCAGAGAGGTAGGAGGAGAACCAGTTATGGACAAAGCCACAAAAGCCAAGGGAGGGAAGGGAGAGGGAGAGGGAAAGGGAAAGGATTCAATGGAGGGGGGAGGGAAGAAGAAAATTGAACACAGGGAGGGGTAAAATAAAAAAATAACTCCTAAATCTATCTCATCTAAAGTAAATAAATGAAACGTGTGGGAATGGGTGACTAGGAGGAGGATGGCAACGGATTGGGGAGGAAACACAAACTGCTGGGAGAGGGACACTTCTGAAAACGTTGCTGAAAGGATCAGTGGCTAGCTCAGAAGGATTTGGAGGGGGGGAGGGCAATGAGTTTTGTTTCTTTGCTGTGACCGCCTTTCCACAAGCCTGGCCAATGGCAGACTTCAAAGTCAGTGGTGTGAGGCAAAGAGGACTTGTGATGGGCCAGGCAGGCTGCCATTCCAAGCCTCTCCATCCCTGGCACCAGGAAGTCTGCTCCTGAGCTGCCCCCCCTCCTCCCAGGGCTTGTTTACCATGTTTTTCCCGCCCAAACTCATCAGAACTTTTTCGAACTTTTCCGAACTGTTTGGAAGTTCGAACGTTCAGTTTGGTCCACCGAACATGACGAATTCGGTCCGAACATCCGAACCGCGTTTGCACATCCCTACTATCTGGTATCTGGCTAGATTTAATGGAATCTGCCAGTATCCGGCGTCTGGCTGGATACCAAGTGGTATCCAGTTAGCATCTGGAGGATATCCGGTTAACTGGATTATCAATTTACTGTTTATTGCATTAACATTTGCCCACATTTTTTTTTTACTCCCTTCCTCCTTCCCTCCCCCTAGACATGGTTTTAGAATAATGGTAACATTTGGTAATACAGTGATGTGGTAAACCAGTTTACTTTTGTGGTATTATCGGGTAATTCAGTCTGGTGGTTAGGTTAACTTCTGTGATAACCGGTTAGTTATCACGAATAACAACTAAAAGAACCAAAATACTGGATATTAACCGTGGTTGAAAATCTTGCTACTCATTTCAGCACTATTGGGGGACAGGAAGCATACCACAGAATAGCGGGCAGCAGAGTCTTCTGGAAAACAAATCTCCTCCTTGCTGAAGGGTCGAGGGCAGAGTGGGGGGAGACCCCTGGGAGATGGTCAGCTCTTTGTAGAGTCAATGAAGAAGTCTAATAAAGCAAAAACTGCTGGGCAAGCCAATCCATTCTCCCTGAATACGTAAATGTCAGATTATTTTTATTCCTCATTAACGTAATGAGGTCAGTGACAGCATCTTAAAGTCAGGGTGTTCTGGCAAATCAGCAGGTAACGTATTCCTCTCAGGAATCGAGTAGCCGGAGCCGTGCTGAAAGCAGAAGCATTGGCATGCACAAAGCACCACCTCCGAGGTGTCAGAGATGCAGCAAATAGCTTCTTCTTGGGACTTCCGGGACCCGACCCCATCCTTTATCGGGAATTCTGAACCAGGAAGCCGGATGATTTGGTAGAACGTTAGCCACTCTGTCGTCCTGTGGCCTTCGCTGGATAATTACAGGAGGCCACGGTCAGCAGATTGGAAATTAAAATGAGACTGTTAAAAAAACCCCACCACAACAGCAATTTCACCTTAATGAACCAGCTGTCTCCTGTAATGACATTTAGTCCGGAGAGCCTGGGTTAGCTGATGTGATGGAAGAGTTTATTTGAAAATTGATAAAAATGCAACTCTTGAGTGATAGATCGAAAATGGATTGGATTTAAAATGCAAGGTAGTGGAGGAGTAAGGATTGCCAGATAACAAATAGGCCAAAGGATTATCATAAAGAGCTGCCTAACTGAGTCAGACCAATGGTCCATCTTAGCCCAGGCGGCAGGGTTTCAAATCCAGCACTCCAGGGTCACTCAGGCAAGGTACCTGAGACTGTCCAGGATTCCCGGCCTCACCCAGGTGTGCTATGAGAGATCCTGAATCAGAGATGCCGGGGATTGAACTTGGCACCTTACACAAGCAAAGCATATGCTCTTTCACCCGACCCACAGCTCACCCCTATCAGGTGCTGTGCTACAGTCAGTATAGCCTAGTGGCTAAGGTGTTGGAATTGGAGAAATGAGGGTATACACACAAGGCTAGGGATAGGGCTGAACCGAATAGTACTTCCGGATACTCGGACTGAATTTCCAAGTAGTTGGTCTGGGTAGTTGGAGGCACTTCAGTATTCTTTCTGAAGCCCCAAACTTTGGAGACCAAAGTTCAGGACGTTGAAAAAGTTCGGAAACATCGGGAAACTTTGGTAACTTTGGAACTCTTTGGTGCCAACTTGGTGCCTCAGCAGGTGTTACCATGTGCAGCAGGTGCAGCCGTTTAATTGCCTAGCCAATCAGGGTGTGCACAATAACCCACCAAAGAAAGTCCAAAGACTACGTTAGCAAGCAAATCAAATTGATCAACCGAGTTTCAACAAGCTTTTTTAGTCTGTGCGTGGCCCCATGGGTGCCACAAGCCAGACCAGCAGCCATAACAAAGACAGAAATCCCACCAAAAGCCAGCCAGCCTTCTAACACCCACAAGCAGGAAACCAGACATTCACCCCCCACCCCCCACATGGGCACCTTCTTGGCATGGCATCGCTACTGTGGTACTGGTGGTAACTTTAAAAGACCAGACTTGAACAGACCAGACACTGAAAACATAAAAAGACCCCACCCCCCACCCCATGTTCCCTTGCAAGATCACTCTAGTCCGGGTCCTGTGGGGCCCTGGGGTAGGTGGGTGAGCCGGAGAGCACATGGTCCTCCTTGCCCTCCCAGCACCAAACCAGTAAGGAAACCAGACATTCACCCCCCACGGACACCCTCTTGGTCTGTGGCACTGGGTAACTTGAACAGACCAGGCAAGGGGAAGTGGAGTCAGATGGAGAAATGCCTCTGGCCTCATGGTGCCAAGTGCCAACCAAGCAGCAGGCAGAACTAGAAGCAATGTGGCACCCAATTATTTTATTTTTTAAAACTGCATGGCATGGTAAAGGTAAACATAATCACCATCCCCCAGCATTGGCCCTATGGAAAGGACAGGCCAAACTATACCAGGCCAGGCCAGGCCAGACCAGGCCCCTCTCTCCAACCCCATGCCGATTGCTTCCAAATTCAGCAGCACTCTAGCACACAGTTAAAGAAAATGGACAAAATGGCTGCAGCCAATTTTATTTTGCCCTGTCAACCAATCAAAAGCTTGCCATCTGGCTTGACCAGCCAATCAAAATTTGCCATCTGGCTTACCATCACTCAACTGTCCCGTCCCATATTCCCCTTCCTACCAAATATGGCACTATGTTTCATTTCCAGAACAAGGTCAAGTGTCCACCAGCCCCCCACGTGTGCAGTGGTTTCCGACGTTTCTCAAAAAATTTTGAATAACGACCTTGGTCCTCGGAACTTCGGAATTCGGCCTTTCCAAACTTTAATATTTGCTGAATTCCGAAGTTTTCCAAGGACCGAGTTTCAGCCCTAGATAGGAGACAGATTCAGCCACAAAACCATGATCTAGACCTTCCTTTTCCTGAGCACGCCCTTTAAGCATTCTCACTCCAAATGTTAATGCAACCGTTGGAAGTTGTAGTCATTTTCAAAGTGGCCCCTGGGAGAAAAAACAGTTCCCTGCCTCTGAGATAAGGTGTAGCAATAGAGAGAAAATAGTTCCAAGGTGTCTCCATCTTACATTTGAGACCAACATGGTAGCCACACTCTCTCTGGTGTGGGTATAATTAACTTTGCCTCGGCACCAAAGATTGGATGAGAAGACCTTTGAGGTCGATTCTAGCCCAAGGTTCTAACCACAACTGAAACAAGTACCTACAAAAAACAATAAACCTGCCGAATATCCGGTACTCGATCCGCCTACTAATCAGTATCCAATTAGTGCCCGATAGGTTAGTCGATGATTTGATTTACTGTCTTCTGTTCCCGAAACACCGACTTCCGGAACTGAATTTTCGAGTAACCATCCCATTTTTTCAGCTACTGTCCCGTTTTTTGCTATTTTCCCGTACCATATTTTTATTGCTCAGTAAATTGGTAAATCGGAATCAATGATTCTCGATTTTTTGGGTAATCAGGTTCCTGATTGGCATTCAGGTAGCCTGTTGGGGGTTTTGCAGGTGTTACTCCCAGGTAATAAGTTGGGTACCTATTTCAGCTTGAATAACTTTTCTAGATGGTGAAGTCTGTTTAGATCAGCAGTCTCTGGGACTGGCCACATCCACTAACAGCAGCTTTTACCTCTGGCTTCCTTTTCATTTCCATTTCCAGCAGTAGGGTTGAGTTCAATGTTATGCAAGGAGCTTAACCTTTAAAGAAAGGCTTCCATTGTGTTCAGCTGAAGGCAGGGACTCGACAAGGCAATTCATCCTGATTACATCAATGTGATGATCTTCCTATGGCCCCCACCTCATTCCTCAACCAGCACAAGGGCCTTAGCATGCCTGACTCCAGCAGCTCCTCTGACCTATAATTAGCTGTGGCAGGTAACTCCCAATCTTCACCTCTGATGTACAGTAAGGTCTTGTTGGCACACAATGCTTTTGTTCTTTCTGTTTCCTTCCCAGAAATAATGAGCCACCTATTAAAGAAGCAGAGAGATTTTTACCAGGCAGTGTTTTCCTTAATGAACTGATAGTTGGTTGAAGGGCACTGAACAACAGAGAAGGGAGAGGAAAGAAGATAATGGTGGAGATTAGAATGAGATTTTGCAAAAGCAAGAAATCTTGTTGAAATCCCAGTTCTCAGTTTTTCTTGGACAAACCAAGAACCAAGACGGTCTTTCCAAGTTCTGTTATTTATTGATGGATTGATATTTATACCCCACCCTTCCCCCAAAGGCTCAGGATGGCTTACAAAAAACAAAATACAATTAAAAGATATTAAAATATAATCTCCCCCGCAAAACCCAACACACTCCAGCCCCCCAACAAACTCCCCCCTAATCCATCTCCCTATCCCGCCCAGCAAATGCTTTACCAAAAAGAAACGTTTTATACCGCCTCCAAGAGATGCTCAGGCCTCGACTCAGATGTACAGCTGGGCAGAGGGGAGTTTTACTTTCTTGACAAGAAAATAAAATGTATAATAATGTAAAAAAACCATTGCGCATGTGCAAAATTACCACCGGACTGTTTTGCACATAAGAAGAAGTGCCATACTGGGTCAGACCAATGATCCATCTAGCCCAGCATCCTGTCTCCGACAGTGGCCAACACGGTGCCTTGGGAGAAGCACCCAACAGGTCACAATGGGGGATCCATTCCCTGTTGTTTTCCCCCAGCTCCTGTCATGTTCCCTGATCCTGTCTGGCTAATAGCTGCTAATGGACCTATCTTCCAGAAACTTGTCCAAACCTCTTTTAAACTCAGCTATAGTACTGACCCTTACCACAGCCTCTGGCAGTAGATTCCACAACTCAATTATACGCTGAATGAAAAAATATTTTCTTTTATTTGTTTTCAACTTGCCACCCATGAGTTTCATGGAGAGTCCCCTAGTTCTAGTACTAGCTGAGAGGGTAAATAACTGTTCCTTGTTTATTAGTTCCACACCACTCATGATTTTATAGACCTCTATCATATCTCCTCTCAGTCGTCTCTTCTCCAAACTGAAGAGCCCCAACCTACCAAGCCTCTCCTCATACGGGAGCCCTTCCATGCCCTTGATCATTTTTGTTGCCCTTCTCTGTACCTTTTCTAGTTCAGCTATGTCTTTTTTGAGATGGGGCGACCAGAACTGCACACAATATTCGAGGTGCGGTCGCACCATTGATTTGTATAGAGGCATTATGACATCCTCAGTTTTATTCTCTATCCCCTTCCGAATAATTCCTAACATTCTGTTTGCTTTTTTGACTGCTGCTGCGCACTGCGCTGTGGATTTCATTGTATTGTCCACAACCACCCCCAGATCCTTTTCCTGAGTGGTAACTCCTAGCTTAGTACCCAGCATTGTGTACGCATAGTTTGGATTATTTTTCCCTACGTGCATCACTTTGCACTTGTCCACATTAAATCTCATTTGCCATTTAGATGCCCAGGCACCCAGTGTCGTAAGATCCTGTTGCAGTTCCTCACAGTCTGCTCGTGTTTTAACTACCTTGAATAACTTGGTGTCGTCTGCAAATTTGATCACCTCACTCTTAACACCCTTTTCCAAATCATTAATGAATACATTAAACAGCACCGGTCCCAATACAGATCCCTGAGGCACACCACTTTTTACATCTCTCCATTGTGAAAACTGACCATTTAGTCCTACCCTTTGCTTTCTATCTTTTAACCAGTTTCTGATCCATAGTAAGACACTACCTCCTATCCCATGACTTTTTAATTTTCTCAAGAGTCTCTCATGAGGGACCTTATCAAATGCTTTCTGGAAATCCAGGTACACTATATCTACTGGGTCTCCCTTGTCCACATGCTTATTTACACCCTCAAAGAATTCTGACAGGTTAGTGAGACATGACTTACTTTTGCTAAATCCAAGTTGACTCTTCCCCATTAAGCTATGTTTATCTCTCGGAACCCTCTAATTACCATCCTGTCTCGCTTTTCCCTTTTGCTTCCAAGCTCCTTGAACGGGTTGTCTACTCCCGTTGCCTCGACCTCCTCTCCGCCAAATCCTCCCTTGACCCACTCCAATCTGGATTCCGCCCCCTTCACTCCACTGAAACCACTCTTGCTAAGATCACCAACGATCTTCTTGTGGCTAAATCCAACTGCCTCTACTCTATTCTTGTCCTCCTTGATCTCTCTGCTGCCTTTGACATTGTTGACCACTCTCTCCTGCTTGAATCGCTCCTCTCCCTTGGACTCCGGGACTCTGTCTTTGACTGGTTCTCCTCCTACCTTTCTGACCGCTCCTTCAGTGTATCTCTTCCTAACTCCTCCCCCTTCTCCTCCCTACCCATCTTGGTTGGGGTTGCCCAAGGCTCTGTCCTTGGCCCACTCCTCTACTGTATCTACACCCAATCTCTAGGCAAACTCATTGCCTCCCATGGTTTCCAATACCACCTATACGCTGACGACACTCAACTCTATCTCTCCACTCCTTCCCTCTCCCCCTCTGTTCAAGCTTGTGTCACCAACTGTCTCTCCAATATCTCCGCCTGGATGTCTCAACACCAACTCAAACTGAACATGGCGAAAACTGAACTCCTGATCTTCCCTCCTAGTCCTTCCCATCCTCTATTGCCATTGATGGGATCTCCATCCTCTCTGTCCCCCATGCTCGCAGCTTGGGCTTCCTCTTCGACTCGCACCTTACCTTCAAACCCTACATTGACTCCATTGCCAAATCCTGCCGCTTCTCCCTCCACAACATTGCCAAGATCCATCCTTTTCTGTCTGTCTCCTCTGCCAGAACTCGCATCCACGCCATAGTCATCTCACGCCTTGACTATTGTAACCACCGCCTCGCTGGCCTTCCCCACTCTCACCTTTCTTCCCTCATCTCTGTTCAAAACTCTGCTGCCAGGATCATCCACCTAGCCCATCGCTTTGACCACGTGCAGCCTCTCCTCTCCTCACTGGCTCCCTCTTCCCGAGCGCATTCTGCACAAGCTCCTCGTCTTCACCTACAAAGCCCTTCACAACCTCGCCTCCCCCACCTCTCTGTCCTGATCTCCCTCCGAACCCCTGCTCAAGCACTCCGCTCCTCCTACATCCCCTCCCTCACCCTCCCACGTCTCCCTTGCTCCCCCAACTGCCTTCGTCCCTTCTCCCTCGCTGCCCCGCACGCCTGGAACTCCCTCCCTGCGCTCGTCCACCTTTCCCCCACCCTCCACACCTTCAAGTCCCTCCTCAAAACCCACCTCTTCTGCTCCGCCCTTCCGAACAGGAACTCCTGCTAAGCATCCCCACCCAGCATTATCCCCCACCTGTTATCTGCAAACTCCCAATTTAGTGTAACCGAGCCAAGATCGTGTACCTGAGCTCTCGCATCCCCATGATTGTTGCATCCCTCATCTCTCCCTCTGTTCCCCCTTCCCTGTCTCCCCTCCCCCTGTCTTTAGATTGTAAGCTCTCGGGCAGGGACCGTGTCTATCTTATTCTCTGTAAACGCCAGGTACATCGCTGGCGCTATATAAATAAAATAAAATAATAATAATAATAAATAATAATAGGCTGGAGGACAAGTCATAAGAAGACAGGCTGTAAGAATTGGGTATGTTCAGCTTTGGGGATGTTGAACTTGGGCGTTTATACATGTGCTCTACGACCTGAGCCACGGCCCATCCCACGGCAAGGCTACAGCTTTTGAACCTCTGCTTTAGAGGATGTCATGGACAGACCATTATCTCTTACGGGCCAGTCTCCCGGCACACGTCTGCCCCTGGCAAGGGGCAGAGCCAGTTTGTTTGGTTCGCCCCCTAGAGACGTATGGAACCGGAGCGGTTCTGGAACACTCTGGGGGATATACCATCTGACCTTGCCGGCCACTCACTTGATGCCCTTGTTGCTCTTTGCAACACCTTGCTAGGTGAAGCCATCAACCGGACAGCTCCAAGACATCTGCTTCCTGAGCATAGGCGACGCAGGGCCCCATGGTTCATGGAAGACCTGCACCAGCTGAAGCAAGGAAGGGAGGCGGTTAGAGCAATGCCGGTGCCACACCTGTACAGAAGCCGACCGACTGCAGCATAAACCTGTGTTCAAAGCTTATGCTGTGGCTATGCGGGCAGCAAAGAGAAGGTTCTTTGCTACCATCATAGCATCTGCTAAATCTCGTCCAGCTGAGCTTTTCCAGCTGGTGAAGGGGGCTGGTCAGTCCGGCTTCTCTCCGCCTGGAACTGGTTTTGTCCAGTGCTCACGGTGACAGTTTTATTGATTATTTTGCAGATAAAATCGCTAGCTCTTTCTCTGGGTTCTCAAGAGCTTGAAAACTCAAGGCGCTCACTTGTGTTCCCAGGGTTAAACCACAGACACTTCTTCATAAAGATAAGAAGAAAGTGTATTGATTACATAAGCTAGAACTGTTGATACAGAGTGGCTAATCAAAGGAAAAGTAATATAACGCATTCCTAAACTGTACTGGGTAATTCCCTATATTAGATCTTACCCTACACAGAGTCCATTCTCAGTCAGTGATGTAAAATTACTGGGCACTGATCTCTTAGTTGGTAGAAAGCAAAGTTCTTGCTCTCAGTCCATAGTTTCAGCAGTCTCCTTGCTGGCATGCAAGATGTAGATGAGTTCTCTCCAGAGTTCTCTCCAAGAGGTAGCAGAAGACGGATCTCTCTTTGTCTTGGCTCCTGGCTTAAATAGCATTTCAAAGTCTTTGTTTCCCTACCTGCCATGGGGAATCCAAGCACGTCCGCAGAAAGGTAAACAGGAAGATCCATTTGTATCTAAATTGCTTTCTGTCTGGCTCTCTGTACTGAATCTACCTTCTTTATCGCTTTCCATTTCCTGGAGTTTCGGGTTCTCAGTTTTACCTTACATGATTACATGAACTGAGTTGTCAGTTCTCAACATTACATCCATGTTTAACCTTTAGCTTTACATATATGTTAGATCTGTAGCCTACGTGTAGCCCAGTATCCAGGCGCAGCTCGCCTTCCAGGGCGTTCGGGGCGCTGACCCCCCAAGCGCCCTGCCAGGTACTGCACCGCCGCTCGTAGTTAAAAAAAACAAACAACTAACGCCGTCGCTTCCCTGCCGCCTGCAGCAGCCTCTGCCTTGCCTTTGCTTCAGAGCGGAGGCTGCTGCAGCACTGTGTTCATGTCAGTTTCACTGAAACTGACCACAGCGCTGCAGCAGCCTCCGCTCTGAAGCAAAGGCAAGGCAGAGGCTGCTGCGGCTTGACTTCTCTTCTGGGACCCACTCCAGACCTCCTGGACCCATTCCCGCCCCTCCATTTCCACCCCACCCCCCGCCTCAATTCCCTGGATGGACCATTAGTCTGATCCAGTAAATGTCACTTTGTAGGTTTTTACTTTTCTGCAATTTAAACCCTTTGCTTCTTGTCCTCTCTTGGTGGGCAACAGAGAATAAATGTTCTCCATCTTTTTATTGCATCCTTTTAAATATTTGAAAACTATTGACATCCCCCCACCCTGCAATTTTTTCCTCTCTAAGCTAAACATGCCCAGTGCCTTCAATCCTTTCCCCATATGACTTTTATTCTAAATCCTTGATCATCTTTGTGGTCCTCCAGTAGCAACGAGAACAGCATAGTAGCATGTGCGAGGTGAGGTCAACAGGCCTCAGGTCCTTTAGAGAGTTATTAATTATTATTATTATTATTATTATTATTATTATTATTATAAGCATTTATATAGCACCAGCGATGTACCTGATGCTTACAAAGAATAAACTAGACATGGTCCCTGCTCGAGAGCTTACAATCTAAGGACAGGGGGAGGGGAGACAGGGAAGGGGAAAACAGAGGGAGAGACAAGGGAGCGATGAGTCAGATTTTCTCGGTGCCCACTTTTGAATGCAAAGAAAATGTGGCCAGGGTTTTGAAGGGGAACAATCTGTCCTCGTAGGGAAAGAGGGCCAGTCTCTTGCAGCCTCTTCATTCATTCATAAACGGGCTGTGTCTGGCAAGAGCTCTGAGTACACGATTCATTGATGGGTGGTCTGTCCACCCCGCTGTACGAGGAACTGTAGCAGTACGGGCAATCACAGAGCAGGTTGGCTGTAAGGAAAAAAAAATTAAAAAGGAAAAATCAAGTTTCTGAGGCGTCTGTCACGTTTCGCAAGCAGTGAAACATGAAGTGGTAGACCTGTGACATCACCCAGGTTTCACATGTGTCTTTGATCACATACGATCACACCATGAATCCATTGCTGAATGACACCAGGGGAGATGCCCTTGACTTCCTCAAGTGATATGGGTGACACCAGAACCCTTGACACCAGTTCCCTGCTATCTTAATTTCTGCCAACATAAGGTCGCCCGTGCCATCCACGATGCCTGCTGCTGCTCTTATTTCATTTATTTATTTATTACTCTCGCACTCTCCTGCTAATAGCAGCTTGGGGTGGCTAACAAATTAAAAAAATAAATAATATAAAATACAATAAACATCTTAAAACAGCAACGAAACCCAAAATGGGGTGCCACAGAATACAAAACAACAACAAAATCCTTCCCTAACCCTCAGCCCCCCACTCTACCACTCTTCCTCATCGATTGCCTGGTGGAACAGTCAGGTCTTAACCAAATGTCGGAAGGAGGAGAGGTCCGCGGCCACATGGGCCTCTGCTGGGAGGGAGTTCCACAGCCTCAGTGCTGTCACTGAGAACGCCCTCTCCAGTCTCCCCCTGGGATACCCAAGGGATTTTGGGACAGGCGCCCCTGGTAGACCACAGGGGCCGATCCAGAATCCAGGGCGTGGGGCAGTCTCGCAAATAGGTAGGGCCCAGGCCATATAGGGTTTTATAGGTAAGCACCAACACCTTGAATTGGGCCCAGAAGACTATAGTATAGGCAGCCAGTGCAAAGAACAGAGCACTGGTGTAATGCTCACGGCGACCCATCCTCATGAGAAGGCGGGCCGCCGCGTTCTCCACCAGCTGCAGCCTCTGAACCGTCACCATGGGTAGCCCCACGTAGAGCGCGTTAACATAGTCTAGTCTCGAGGTGATGAAAGCATGGATGACGGTGACCAGGTCAGAGTCTGAGACATATGGTCAAAGCCATCTCACCAGATGTAATTGGCGGAAGGCACTCCTCGCCACAGCCTCCACCTGGGCATCCAAGCAGAGCTGCGCATCGAGGAGCACCCCCAGACTCCACACCTGGGGAACCAATGGAGGACAGACCCTGTCAACAATGGGGGCCATCACCTCCATCGCCTTACCCACCAACATCACCTCCATGTTATCAGGATTCAGCCTCAGTCGGTTGGTCCTCATCTAATCCCCCACAGCCGTCAGACACAGGGTAAGCAATGAGACTGCCAGGCCTGGGTCTGTTGAAAAAGAGAGATACAGCTGGGTGTCATCAGCGTATTGATGACACCGCACATTGAACCTCCTGATCACCTCACCGAGTGGCTGCATATACATGTTGAACAGGAGAGGGAACAAAACAGAACCCTGTGGGACATCACACGAGGGGTCTCGGCATGATGAAAAACATTGTCTGAGTACCACTCGCTGAGTTCTTCCAGTCAGGAACAAGCAGAACCATTC
The DNA here is from genome assembly GCA_003113815.1 of Sphenodon punctatus. NCBI lineage: Eukaryota > Metazoa > Chordata > Lepidosauria > Sphenodontia > Sphenodontidae > Sphenodon > Sphenodon punctatus. The sequence continues at coordinate 1,021,893 of QEPC01014531.1, forward strand.
AAGAACAGTCCCACCGACCCCCGCACAATCCCGCAGGTGCGTCACCAACATCTCGTGGTCAGCGGTATCGAATGCAGCCAAAAGATCTAACAGCTCCAACAGGGTCGGATGACCCTGGTCCAACTCCCAGCACAGATCATCCACCAAAGTCACAAGCGCAGTCTCGGTGCTATGTCGCGGACGAAATCCCACCTGAGAGGGATCGAGAAAACCGGTGCGGTCAAGATGCCCCTGCAGCTGCTGGGCCACTACCCGTTCAATAACCTTCCCTAAAAAGAGAAGGTTAGAGACCGGCCGATAGCTGGCCAGGGAGTCAACGTCAAGTGATGGTTTCTTGAGCAGAGGCCACACCACCGCCTCCTTGAGACAGTCTGGCACTCTGCCCTGACCACCCAGGCCAACAATGGCCCCACTGTCTCCCTGAAAAATGTAATTAGCCAGGATGGGCATGGGTCTAATTCACAAGAGGTGGCCCTAACTGCCCCAAGAACCCTCACCGCATTGGCGGGCACTACTGACTGAAATTGGTCCCACAAAACTAGACAAGATGGGGCTTCCATAACCCCTGGCACCCCTAGTGTAATAAAAGCAGCGTCAAAATCATGGTGAATGCGAGTGATTTTATCCACAAAATGACCAGCCCCCGCACCACTTGGAAAAGCTCTGCTGTACGAGACCTTACAGATGCTATGAGTGCAGTAAAAAACTCCTTTTTTGCTGCTGTCATAGCCACAGCATAGGCTCATAAACTAGCTCTATGCTGCAATCTGTTGGTTTCAGCACGAGAGCGACACCACCGTTGCTCCAACCGCTTCCCATCTCGCTTCAGCACCAACAGGCCCTCCGAAAACCAGGGAGGCCTGTGGTGCTGTTGTCTGGGAAGCGGACATCTAGGGGCTGTCCGATCAATGGCCTCAGTCAGCATCGTGTTCCAAAGTGCCACGAGGTCATCGATGAGACGGTCGTCGAGATCAGAGGGTATCTCCCCCAGAGCCTTCTGGAGCCGCTCTGGTTCCATCAGTCTCCGGGGGCGAACCATTCAAATTGGTTGTACACCTTTCCAGGGGCAGACATGAGCCAGAAGAGAGGCTTGTAGGCAGTAATGATCCATCCATGACAAGGGCACTGCTGTTATCTCCCCCAGCAACGGAGCACCCACCTCAAGGCTGGTGCAAAACATAAGATCCAGAGTATGTCCTCCCTGATGCGTCAGGCCACTAACCATCTGGGACAGGCCCATGGTTGCCATGAGCTCATGCTCCATACCCCCAGGGTTGGCGTCGGCGTGAACGTCCCTGACGTCTTCGGGGACCGCAACACCACCTCCAACAGAGCATGCAGAGAAGCTGTCGTACAGGTAGGTGCACGGGAGGGCGCGATGAGACCATTTGGTGGGCTCAATTCAGCACCCAGGAGTGTGAAATGGGCCGCACAAATGACTAATGCGCAAAGATTTACAAGGACTGTGTGCATATGACTTGAATGGTCAGATAACGGGAGGCAGGGAGATATTTACAACCGCCCACGAGTATCAGGAAGATGCTAATGCCCAGACTGGAGACTGAGACAAAAGGAGTTAAAGGGATGGGTAAGTTAATATTTATTGTCAGAGTAGTGAGGTGTGACTGGCTGGGGAATAGAGAGCTTAATGAGATAACAGAGCTTTTCACTGTTAAATTGCAGGCCCGAGTGCAGACCAAATTAACATTAAAAAAAGGGTTGCGTAGAGTTGGTCAGTGCAGCATAGCAAGGTTCTGACATGCCTAGGCTCACATTACCCCCCTGCCCCCCCTAATGGCAAGGTGGTGGGGTCTCTGGGATGGGGTTACCTCTGGGGGGGAGAGCCCCCACTTCAGGTTGCTGCTCACTGCAAGCTGCTGATGCACAAAAACAGCCCGAGTGCCACTAGGAAATGTTCAGAGTGGGCAGAGGAGGGAGCAGAGCTGGCACCTGCACCTCCACCCACTCTGAAAATTCCCAAGCGGTACGCAGGCCACTTGCAAAGGGCCTCCTCCCAGAGTCGGGGACTCAGGATCAACTGAGTCCCTTAGTACTTAGCTTTGGGTTTTCCAGTGTCCCAAGAGTTCCTGGATCTAGGCATGAAGCAACAAATCACAGCAAATGCTGTTTCTGTCGGAAACAGGTCATTCACCTTCAATTGCGTGACGTGGAAACTTACCAGCTTTCCCGCTGATTTTGCCATTTGTTATTATTTTTTTCATGAGTTGAACAGAGCTGCTACAGGGCCGATCTCAAGACTTGTGTGCACCCCCGTGGCTGTGGAGACGCAAAAGTGCCTGCTAAGTGCCCAGGAAGTGCTGGAAATTGCTGTAAAACTGTCGGAAAAGACCCGAAATGTGACAAAAATGATGAAAAATGCCAGAAAGTGCTGAAATTGCTGGGAAATGATGAAAAATCACAGGCGCTAATATTGACAATGGCGGACACACAGAATCACCAGAGACTGACAAAGTACTGACGAACATTCGCAAGAGCTCCCAAAAGGTGGGTATTTCCCTGCGGAACGGGAACGCCGGCTCTCATCCCAGCCCTACCTGGATCCTTTGAAAGTAGAGTCATACACCAGGGGGTGAGGAAAACATATCCATCCTGGGGGCCACTTTGAAGATTAGTACAAGCTCCAAAAGCCGCATAGAAGTTGATGGCAGGTTCTACTCACGAATAGAAGAGTCCAGATCATGGATTTGTGCCATGGATTTATTTATTTATTTTTACACATATCCTGCTCACCGCCTGCCTCAGGCAGCTCACAAATTTGGATATATATATAAAATACAACAAATATAAAAACAAGGACATAAAAAAATAAAATCTATAAACAATTATGAAACAGGAGCTAAAAAGAAACCCCCGCCATCCAACCCGCCTCCCACTACCCATCTCCCCCACCAAAAGCCTGGTGGAACAGCCAGGTCTTACACTGTCGACGGAAGGAGGGAAGATCCGGAGACAGACAAACCATGACTGGAAAGGAGTTCCACAGCCTTGGAGCGGCCACCGAGAATGACCTCTCCGTGGTTGCCACTAGTGCTACCTGGGGGACCTCCAGGAGGGCACCCTGGCAGACCACAGGGTCTGATTAAGGACCCAGGGAGTGAAGTGGTCCCGCAGGGAAGTGGGGCCCAGGTCGTGTAGGGCTTTATAGGTCAACACCAACACCTTGAATCGGGCCTGGAAGACTATAGGCAGACAGTGCAGAGAACGGCGCGCCGGTGTTATATGCTCCTGGTGACCCATTCCTGTAAGGAGATGGGCCGCTGCATTCTCCACCAGCTGCAGTCTCCAAACTGTCACCAAGAGTAGCCCCACATAGAGCGCATTGCTGTAGTCTAATCTTGAGGTGATGAAGGCATGGATGATGGCATGCTCACCATAGTCAAATAACAGACCACGTGATGGTCTCGAGCTCCTCTAGTATAAAAAGCACTCCCCACCCCCCTCAGAATGACAGTTCCTTCTAACCCTTTCTAGGAATAGAAGAAAATTCCATGCACGGCTTGGAAGTATGGTGGCCAGAGGTCCGGGATTATCCCAGACTGCCTGGTTTTCAGGACAGCTCCAGCTGTCCGGGATGGAAGGGGAACCGGACCATTGAAGAGTCCGGATTTCCCCTTCCATCCGAGTCTCTCACCATCTGGCCTTGCCGGCTGTCTGCAGCTGCACTCTCCGCCCAGAGCGGAAGTGCAGAAAGCACAGCTGCGACCTGCTGGCGGGCTTTTTTGGCATGCGCGCAGGAGAGCATGGACTCTAACCGACTGCAGCTGGTCCGGATTCTCTCTCCTGGACCCCGCTGTGGCGCCATGACCTGTCTGTCCTCCAGTCCTCCTGCCTGGTCAGGTCAGTGGTTCACACTGACTCACACCCTCCCCGGCTTCCCCCACCTCCCAGCAGTCCCCCCGGCTCCCCTCCCCCCTTCCCAGCAACCCCCCGGCTCCCTCCTAGCAACCCCCTCCCAGAAACCCCCCCTTCAAAGGTTTCTAAGGATGACGTGGGTGTGTTAACCCCAATGTTCTTATGTGCACTGTTGTTCAAAGGCTTCTCAGAGTGATGTGGGTGTCTTACCCACTAATACCATATCCCCAATACCCCCAACACTAGTGAGAACAGACAAAACCCGACTAACTAAATGGCCGTTGTCCTAACCTGCAGCAAGGCGCTCAGGTGACAGGCGCTGCGTGGAGTTGCAAAGTGACAGGAGGTTTAGCAAAGGTTACTTTGACTAAGTGTGAAGGAGTTTCCACCTTCCTCTCCCCACTTCAGAGTTCTAAGAAACACAAAGGAAACTGAAACCACCACCACAAGGTTCTTCTTTTTCTTACTAAAAATCTCCAAAATCCCATCAAGGGGGTTTCCTTGGGGAGAATGCCCAGCAAGGGTTTGCTCGGAACTGAGGTGACCAATCATCTCTTCAGTCATTTCCTCATCTAAATGTCCCATATTTAAACCCAAGCTGGGCCTGGTCCCTCTTGCTCCCTGCCCTTGGGCCCGTTATAGTGACCAAACCTGAGAAATTCAGAGCCAGAATTTGGATGTGGAGGAGCTTGGGGTTAGATCTCAGCCAGGGTATGCTCTAGAAGGGATGGAGTCTTTCTTTCTTTCTTTCTTTCTTTCTTTCTTTCCTTCTTTCTTTCTCCCACACTGCACCCCCCCCTCGCGCTGCCTGTCAGTCTCAGCCGGGAGAAATGTGGGAGAGGCGGGCCCTCTGCCTCTGCCTCTCCCTCATTGCCCCTGGCCAAGACAGCCAGGCAGTGGAATGGGCCAGCGGAAGTGAGGGAGAGGTAGAGGCCCCGCCTCTCCTGCACTCCCTGCAACTTCCGGTGGCGGCAGGCGGTGCAGCAGCAGATTTAATTTGCTGCTGCTGCTGCACCTGCCGCTGCTGGAGCCCGCTGCTCGGAACCAGCGAGCGGGCCTGGCGCAGGTCCCAGGACAGCAAGGGGCGATGTCACAGCGACCAATGGGGAGGTAGGTGCCCCCGAAATGGCTGGGCTTGGGGATGGGCGGAGGGGAGTCTCCGCCTGTCCCTGAGCCCAGGCCTGGGTAGCACCCCCCGACTGAGCCAGGGAGCACCCCCTGAACCGGGCAGTGCCCCCTGAGCCGGGGAGCACCTCTAGGCTCGCTTGGCCACTGGCGGGAGACTAGGGCCCCACGTTTCTCCCCCGCCCTGGGCCCTGCAGCTCCTAAGGCCGGCCCTGTCACTTCCTCCTGGAACATTTTTTGGCACTCACATTCTGCTATTTGCCCTGCCTGTCCCTGTTTTTCTGGAGGCAAGGAGGAGGGGGGAGAGGGGATGAAAAAAAATCTAGGTCAGGTTTCTCCAGTGCACTTTCAAGGTGAGTACATTCCATTGGTTAAGAAAAAGGAACTGTCAGGATGGAGCTTGTTAGTCAAGTTCTGCAAGCTGTGCCTGTGCGGTGAGGAAGAAACTCCCAATTGCAGACACACACACACACACACACACACACACACACACAAAACAGGTGACAAAATTAAACGACTGCCCTTGAAATATAGATTTTTCCAAGTGTTGCCTTTCTTCTTTTCTGAGGTTCGCACTCTGAAGCAGACATAAGACTTAGTTTCAACGGGATAATTCTTTGCTGCTAAATTTGCTGCTAAATTTCACAGAATGCAATGCATCAGGAACTGAAATATTAAAGGGACACTGGTGGATCAATCAATCAATCAATTAATCAATTAATCAATTAATTAATTAACTGATCAATCAATCAATCAATTAAGCCTTGTGTAAAACCGAGCCTTGTGTAAAACCGGTCGGAGAGGGGCCAGCACTGGATGAGAGGACGGGTACAAACAAATCATAAATGGGGTGATCCAGTTCTTGGCTGGTTTTACACAATCACAGTTAATCCGAATTAGTTTTTAATCCAGATTTGTTAATTTGGGGTTATTATTGAGGAGTAACTGTTTACACGATCAGGAATAATAATTAGTTCTGATTTTCAGTGTGAAAAGGTTTATTTTTTTATAATATTTTAATAAATTTTGTATTAAAAATTTATTAAAAGCATCTCGGGGCAGCTAACAACATATTAAAAAACAATTTAACACAACAATAATATGATTTAAAAATAAAAAACAACATACCCCTCCACTCTAACTCAACCCGCCCCCCCCCAGGAAAACATGGCGGAACAGCCAGGTCTTACATTGTTTACAGAAAGACGGGAGGTCGGTAATCAGGTGGACCTCCAATGGGAGGGAGTTGCACAACCATGGTGTGGTGACAGAGAATGTCCTCCGCAAGGTCGACACCTGAGAAACCCGGAGGACCTCGAGGAGGGTGCTCCCGGTCAACTTCAGGGGCCAATCCAGGACCCAGAGGGTGAGGCGATCCTGCAGGTAGGCGGGGTTCACGCCGTTCAGGGCTTTAAAGGTCAACACCAACACTTTGAATTGGGCCCGGAAGACTACAGGCAGCCAGTGCAGAGAGCAAAGCACTGGTGTAATATGCTTGCATCGGCCCGTCCCCGTTAGGAGACGAGCCGCCGCATTCTGCACCAGCTGCAGCCTCTGAACCAGCACTAAGGGTAGCTCTACGTAGAGTGTGTTACAGTAGTTCAATCTCAAGGTAATAAAAGCATGGATGATCGTGGCTAGGTCAGAGTCCGAGACATATGGCCGAAGCTGACGCACCAGATGTAATTGGCGAAATGCCCCTTTCACCACAGCCGCCACCTGGGCATCCAGGTGGAGCTGCAGGTCCAGGAGCACCACCAGACTCTGAACCTGAGATACCAGGGTAGGACGGATCCCATCAATGATGGGAGTCACCACTCCCCTGGCCTTCCGCACGACCATCAACTCCATCTTGTTGGGATTTAGCTTCAGACAGCTCGCCCTCATCCAATCCCCCAAGGCCATCAAGCACCGGGTAAGCACGGAGACTGCCGGGCCTGAGTCGGATGAAAATGAGAGCTAAAGCTGGGTGTCATCAGCATATTGATGACACCGTACGTCAAACTCCCTAACAACCTCCCCAAAAGACTGCATGTACACAGGAACAAGAGAGGGGACAAGATGGAACCCTGCAGAACTCTAGGGAAGTGCGAACGCGGTTCAGAAGTTCAGAGTCTGGACCGAACTTGGTCCGTTCAGACGACTGACGAACTGAACCCGATACCGAACTCTGATACGACCGAACAGTTCGGTCGGTGTGGATCGAGTTCGCATGAGTTTGGGTGGCAAAAACGTGTCACTGGAAGGCAAAACATGACAGGGAGGGGGAGTCAGCTGAGGAGCAGACGTCCAGGCACCAGGGGTGGAGAGGCTTGGAGTAGCAGCCAGCCTGCCCAATCACCATCCCTTTTCTCCTCAGACCACTTGTTTCGCAGACTGCGATTGGCCACGGGCTAGGCTGCACGGAGCCAATGGGGCTTACGGTGAAGCGGGCACAGCAAGTAACAACTCATTGCCCTCCCCCCTTCCAACACCTTCTGAGCTAGTCACTGTTCCTGACAGCAGGCGTTTTCAGAAGGCTCCCTCTCTCCCAGCAGTTTGTGTACCTCCCAGCTCCCCAATCCATTGCCATCCTCCTATTTTACCTACCCAACCCATTTACCTCCATATTATCATTTATTTAGATTATATTAGATAGATTTAGGAGTTATTTTTATTTTTTACTCCTCCCTGTGTTCTTCCTCCCACCCCTCTATTGAATCCTTTCCCTCTCCCGCTATATATTCCATCCCTGATTCCCTTCCCGTTTTTGGATTTATTTAGAGTAGGATTATTAGATTGATTTAGGTTTCATTTCAGTTTTGTACCCCTCTCTGTGTTCTTTGTGTTTTCCCCCCCATCCCTGTGTAATATTGTATATATAGATAGTTAGTTAATAGTTAGTTACTATAGATAGATACATAGTTTAATAATAATAATAATAATAATAATTAATAGGAGTTAGCTTAGTTATAGAGACAGAGATAGTGTTAGTGTGTAGTTATTCAGTTTTGATATTTTAGAGTGTGTTTGTAGGACTAGATATAATATTTACTTAATACTTACATAGATTTTAGAATAGCTAATACTATAGTTAGAGTTAGTGTAGATAATATTAGATAAACAAATTGAATATATATATATTCAATATATAAAATATTTGTGTGCATTTTGGTTGGAAGGCATGGAGAAGGGAAGTAGGAGAGGCCAGTCTGCTGCCCATAAGGCGGGCAATGGGGCATGTGGCAGAGGTAGTAGGGGTAGGGGCCGTGCCAGCGGAATGGTAACAGCAGCAGCAGCAGCCAGAGCCCATCACCATGCCCCAAGCTTCGCAGGCATGATTTTGGGAGGCAGGGTTCAGAGTCTCCCAGCAGCAGTGGCACTAGTCTGGGGGTGGTTTGACGGTGCCTCCTGCCAGCGTCCTCCAGTGCCATGCAGGGCACTGGAAGGCCTGCAGGACATGAGGCTGCGGATGTCTCTGCTGCTGCAGGAGCAGGTGCTGCTTCCAATGTTCCTCCAGGGCCACCAATGTCCCCTATTGTTGAGGTGATCCCCAGCAGTCCAGGGCTGGTGGATCCCAGCCTGGCTGCTAGAGGCAGGGCCCAATCCCTGGGCAATGGCAGCAGGGAGAGGAGTAGCAGCAGCAGCAGCAACAGCAGTAGCAGCTCTAGGGGGCACAGGGAGGAGAGTGGCAGCAGCATGGTGGCCAGTCAAGCTTCAGAGTCCCAGTACTCCCCTTCATGGGACATCACAGTGATTGAGGACAATGAGGCAGAAGAAGACACTAGCCCCACAGAGGAGACGTCTGGAGCTGAGGCGATGGCTGTCCCTCCTCGCAGAGCTGTGTCGCCACCAGCTGCCCCTCCCAGCAGTGCTGGCAGCAGCCGTGCATCACCTGGGGTGGGCCAGAAGGCAGGAGGGTGGAAAAAACCCTCTGTCTGGGCACATTTCAAGCCGATGCAGGCAGATGATCCCAGGGAGGTGCAGTGCACTGTGTGCAATAAGGTGGTGAAGCGTGGGCAGGTGCTTGCTAACCCTGGGACAAGTGTCATGGCGAGGCACCTGAAATCATGCCACAGCGCTCTGCTGCTAAGCGGGAAGGCAGGGGAAGTGGATGCCAGCGGGCTCCCGACTGCAGCAGTGGCCAGTCGCCCCCCTCCTTCAGCGGGCAAGCATCCTGCACCAACTGCTGCCTCTAGCAGCAGGAGTATTCCTGCTAGGGGGGAAGAACAGCAGCAGAGGAACCTCGCCAGCAGTGTCAGCCCCACCATGGAGGAGCTGGGGTGGGGGCAGCTGCTAAGGCCATCGGCAGCTGGAGGGCAGCATGGCTATCAAGAGAAAGCCAGGCACCTGTTGGGCAAAATGACTGCACTGGATGGGCAGCCCTTCTCCATTGTAGAGGACATGGACTTCAAGCGGCTGATTGGGTTCCTGGCCTCCCAGTTCAAGCTGCCATCCAGCACCACCCTGAGTCGGAATGTGGTGCCAGAGCTGTACAGGGCTTTGAAAGAGCGGGTGAGGGAGCAGCTGGCAGGGACTGGGGTGGGGGGGCACTGTCCATTTCACCACCAACCTCTGGTCCACCAGGAACGCCCAGCATGCCTACCTGGCAGTGACGGCACACTGGTGGCAGGACCCGGAGGCTGCTTTGGGGAGTGGCAGGAGGGGTCCCGAAGAAGGGTATAGGTGGGCCCTGCTTCAGGCACAAGTAATGGACAAAACCCACACCGCTAGGAACATTGAGGCAGCCCTGACTGCCATGGTGAGAGAGTGGGTCAAGTCAGGTGCACCCTTCACCAAGGGGTGTGTGGTGACGGACAACGCGGCAAAAATACTGAAGGCAGTCCATGACGGGTCTTCACCAGCATCCCTTGCGCCGCACACACCCTTCACCTGGTGGTTAGGGATGCTCTGGGCTTGGGGGAGAAGGGGATTGGGGCAGGCACCCATAGCTCTCTGATTGAGCGGGGGAGGAAGCTGGTGGGGTTCTTTAACTGGAGCGTGAAGGAAAGCGAGCTCTTCCGGGAGAAGCTGGCCGAGCAAGGCTCCCCAGTGCACAAGCTGGTCCAGGATGTCTCCACACGGTGGAATTCCACCTTCCTGATGCTCGAGTGGCTTCTTGAGCAAAAAGCTGCCCTGCATCAGGTTCAACTGGTGATGGACAGCGAGGCACCTCCAGGCTACGATGGGGCTGAATGGGAGATCCTGTCTCACACAGTCTCTGTACTCAGACCATTTCTGGTTGTGATGGAGACCATGAGCAGCTCCACTGCCACCCTCAGCCAGGTGACCCCTCTGGTCCACAGTCTCCACAAGAGGCTGGACAAGATTCTTGGGGGGCGGGATTGTGGCCCTCAGGGCAGGAAGCTGGCCGATGAGGTACTTGACCTGGCACGGAAGCTGAAGGCAGGGCTGAGGGTGCGTTTTGACGAGCTCCTGCAGCGGGAGGAGTATGTCCTGGCAACAATGTTGGACCCCAGGGTCAAGGGCAGCATGGCATGCCAGACAGAGCTCTATGGCCTCCGGAAGGGTGCGCTGGTGGACAGGGTCCGGCAGGCAGAGTGGACTATGCAGCAGGATGCCCCTGGGGATGGTGGGAGTGGGAGCAGACACCCCTCTCAGCCAGGCCGGTCTATCCCTGCCCCCAGCCCTAGCGGTAGCAGCAGCAGCAGCTGCACCCCTATTGGCAGCAGCAGCAGAAGCAGCTCGGCCTATGTGCAGGGCACTCTGGGGAGCATGGCACCATGTACAATAGGGCAAGCAGCGTGCCTGAGGGCAGTGGTGGAGGTGGTGCCCAGACAAAGCTACCAGAGGGAGTACGATGGCGCCTCTGCAGCTGTGGAGACCTACCTGGAGGAGGAGCCAAGCATCGATCCCAGCAGCGATCCCTTGGCCTACTGGGGCCATGCCAGGGGCAGTCTTGGGATGGGGCTCCTCCTCCTCAATCTGGGCTAGGGCTACTGCTGCTGTGCTGCTGAGGTGCTGTCCCTCCCTCCCAATGCCAGGTGCCCACCCTCTCTCTCTCTCTCTCTCTCTCTCTCTCTCTCTCTCATACTAGACAGCCTCGGACGGCTTATCTGACTGATTGAATGATGCAGGGTGGCAGTAAACAAACTGTAAACCTGCCAGCCGGCCTATGACTGGCCACCTATCTGACTGGCGCTCTCTCTGTCTCTGCAGTCTTCTCCAGCCTATCTGAGTGCCCTGCCAAGGTCCCAGCCTGCCTTCCCTACTGCCTCTCATGCCACACTGCCTGTCTGCCCGCCCAGGTTGCCGCCAAGCTCTAAACCTGCCTCAGCCTGCCTGCCTGCCTCTCATGCCAAAGTACCTGTCTTTCCACCCTGTCAACCCTGGGTGATGTGCCCCACTTGCCTGGTAATCCCGCTGCTGCTGTCTGATGGTCCGTGGGTGCTCTGCTCTGGCAAATCCAAATGTGCCCACGCAATCCTGCTGCTGCTGTCTGTTGCTGTATGGGAGCTCTTCCCTGGCAAATCCTACCATTCTGACTCCTACCATCCATGGGTGCAGCGCACGTCCTAGAGACCTGAAAATTGAGCTCTCTAGAATGCGCCTCTGCAAAGCGCCCCATCTCCGACCGCCGCCATTGCCGGCAATGGAGAGAACGTCACTTCCGGCAGCGTGGCCGGCTTCTCTCTTCACGCGCAACTCCGGAGGCGCTTTTCAGTGCCTCGTCTAAAAACAGTGTTAGGTTTCCAGAATCTGGTTTAAATTTTAATCCGGGGTTGTTAATTCAGACTAAAGTGTTCACACAATCAACTTAATCCGCATTAAGAGCCACTTAATTTGGATTAATGCTCATGTAGAAACTGCCCTTGTCATTTACTCCAAGTTCTTGGAAGTCAGAGGATTCATCTCCTGGCCAAGAAGGAAACCCATCATTTCAACTCCCAGGGGCGACTCTAGAACAACTAGTTTTGGGGAGCAAAGGGGTGGCAGAACATTATTAGGGGAGCGAGGATTTTGCTATACATTAAATACTTATAGAATTGAGGTCATTAATGTTGCTAGTTTATTTGCCTTATTAATGAAGCGGAATAAGCCTATTGTTGTGAGAAGAAGTGAATCTGTCTACAGTTTTCTTCAGATTAAGAGACTTTGACAATTGTTTTTCAATACCCATGACGGTCAAGTCCCTTATGCGGTTCCTCAGGTCATTTTTCATTCGAAGGCATTAAAATGTTCTTCACATGCAGCACTTGATGCAGGAATACTCACACCAATCACACATCATTTGTATAGCTCATAGAAGGCAAGTTTGTATTTTTTCTAAAAAGTTAGGAGTTGTAGCAAACTGTCAATCTTGGACTTCTGCTCTTCTTTATAGTGTTTAATTGCTTTTGCCAAGAGTTTCACCTCGTTTTCCATACTGTCTATGTCGCATCCATAATGTTCTACAAGTGCTTTCAATTTTAAGAAGACAAGAAAGTTCTCACACTTTGGGTTAAAGCAACTGACACCAATAAGAACAGATTTATTTTCAGAAAATCTTCTTTGAAGCTCTCCAGTTATTCTATCAAGCACTGGCAAAAAGACGTGTTTTCTGAAGGCTTTCTGTAAAAGGGTTTGTCCTTCACTTGACACTTCAGTCAAAATGTATTCTTGAAGTCTTTTAGGAAGCTTCCGTACACGACAGTGACGTACTACCTGAACTTCAGGTTTAAAATCATTGTCTAAAGCTATGGTACTGGCTTCGCTCCATAGTTCACCAAATGACTCTTCTGAATAATCTCTCATGTTCAGAAATTCACTGGTTAGGGCATTTACAGCTAAGCATGCCTGAGACAAGCCACACTGAACTGCTTGCAAAAAGTCAGATACAACTTTAAGCAGCTGAAGAATTTTTGTGAACATGCAAAGGAGGACAATAAAGTCAAAGTCTAATACTGATTAAAAAAAAACCCTCTTCCACTCAGTGCCCTGTCACCTCTTGACATATCTTGTGATAGTACAGTAAGTGTCAGAAGAATGGATGGAAGTGTCTTTTTCACAGCATTACGAGCAGAAGCCCATCGAGTGTCACAGAGCTTCTTTAATTCCAAGACTTTATTTTGGGGTTCTAGTTTCTTCTGAATGGCTATGAATTTGGCGTGGGTAGCTGATCCAGAGAGAAAAGTGTAGTTTCTCCAGGATACTGAAAAAATTGAGTGCATGTGTATTTCCTTTGCATACATCAACAACAACTCAATTGAGCCTGTGATTGAAACAGTGAACAATGCTTGAGGTACTTCTTCTTGGAGAAGAGTTTGCACTCCATTAAGATTTCCACTCATTACATTTGCACCGTCATAGCTCTGGGCTATACAGTTCTGTACACCACAGTGGGTGTTTTTACACACACATTTCTCCCGGATGTTTGCTGTTACATCCTGAACTTTCTGTGTGTCTAAATCACTCACCCAGATCTTAAACATCCGGATCTTTGAACTTATTATTATTATTATTATTATTATTATTATTAACAAACATTTATATAGCGCCAGCAGTGTACCTGGCACTTTACAAAGTAATAAAATAGACACGGTCCCTGCCCCTAGGGCTTACAATCTGAGAGACANTGCTGCTGAGGTGCTGTCCCTCCCTCCCAATGCCAGGTGCCCCCCCTCTCTCTCTCTCTCTCTCTCTCTCTCTCTCTCTCTCATACTAGACAGCCTCGGACGGCTTATCTGACTGATTGAATGATGCAGGGTGGCAGTAAACAAACTGTAAACCTGCCAGCCGGCCTATGACTGGCCACCTATCTGACTGGCGCTCTCTCTGTCTCTGCAGTCTTCTCCAGCCTATCTGAGTGCCCTGCCAAGGTCCCAGCCTGCCTTCCCTACTGCCTCTCATGCCACACTGCCTGTCTGCCCGCCCAGGTTGCCGCCAAGCTCTAAACCTGCCTCAGCCTGCCTGCCTGCCTCTCATGCCAAAGTACCTGTCTTTCCACCCTGTCAACCCTGGGTGATGTGCCCCACTTGCCTGGTAATCCCGCTGCTGCTGTCTGATGGTCCGTGGGTGCTCTGCTCTGGCAAATCCAAATGTGCCCACGCAATCCTGCTGCTGCTGTCTGTTGCTGTATGGGAGCTCTTCCCTGGCAAATCCTACCATTCTGACTCCTACCATCCATGGGTGCAGCGCACGTCCTAGAGACCTGAAAATTGAGCTCTCTAGAATGCGCCTCTGCAAAGCGCCCCATCTCCGACCGCCGCCATTGCCGGCAATGGAGAGAACGTCACTTCCGGCAGCGTGGCCGGCTTCTCTCTTCACGCGCAACTCCGGAGGCGCTTTTCAGTGCCTCGTCTAAAAACAGTGTTAGGTTTCCAGAATCTGGTTTAAATTTTAATCCGGGGTTGTTAATTCAGACTAAAGTGTTCACACAATCAACTTAATCCGCATTAAGAGCCACTTAATTTGGATTAATGCTCATGTAGAAACTTCCCTTGTCATTTACTCCAAGTTCTTGGAAGTCAGAGGATTCATCTCCTGGCCAAGAAGGAAACCCATCATTTCAACTCCCAGGGGCGACTCTAGAACAACTAGTTTTGGGGAGCAAAGGGGTGGCAGAACATTATTAGGGGAGCGAGGATTTTGCTATACATTAAATACTTATAGAATTGAGGTCATTAATGTTGCTAGTTTATTTGCCTTATTAATGAAGCGGAATAAGCCTATTGTTGTGAGAAGAAGTGAATCTGTCTACAGTTTTCTTCAGATTAAGAGACTTTGACAATTGTTTTTCAATACCCATGACGGTCAAGTCCCTTATGCGGTTCCTCAGGTCATTTTTCATTCGAAGGCATTAAAATGTTCTTCACATGCAGCACTTGATGCAGGAATACTCACACCAATCACACATCATTTGTATAGCTCATAGAAGGCAAGTTTGTATTTTTTCTAAAAAGTTAGGAGTTGTAGCAAACTGTCAATCTTGGACTTCTGCTCTTCTTTATAGTGTTTAATTGCTTTTGCCAAGAGTTTCACCTCGTTTTCCATACTGTCTATGTCGCATCCATAATGTTCTACAAGTGCTTTCAATTTTAAGAAGACAAGAAAGTTCTCACACTTTGGGTTAAAGCAACTGACACCAATAAGAACAGATTTATTTTCAGAAAATCTTCTTTGAAGCTCTCCAGTTATTCTATCAAGCACTGGCAAAAAGACGTGTTTTCTGAAGGCTTTCTGTAAAAGGGTTTGTCCTTCACTTGACACTTCAGTCAAAATGTATTCTTGAAGTCTTTTAGGAAGCTTCCGTACACGACAGTGACGTACTACCTGAACTTCAGGTTTAAAATCATTGTCTAAAGCTATGGTACTGGCTTCGCTCCATAGTTCACCAAATGACTCTTCTGAATAATCTCTCATGTTCAGAAATTCACTGGTTAGGGCATTTACAGCTAAGCATGCCTGAGACAAGCCACACTGAACTGCTTGCAAAAAGTCAGATACAACTTTAAGCAGCTGAAGAATTTTTGTGAACATGCAAAGGAGGACAATAAAGTCAAAGTCTAATACTGATTAAAAAAAAACCCTCTTCCACTCAGTGCCCTGTCACCTCTTGACATATCTTGTGATAGTACAGTAAGTGTCAGAAGAATGGATGGAAGTGTCTTTTTCACAGCATTACGAGCAGAAGCCCATCGAGTGTCACAGAGCTTCTTTAATTCCAAGACTTTATTTTGGGGTTCTAGTTTCTTCTGAATGGCTATGAATTTGGCGTGGGTAGCTGATCCAGAGAGAAAAGTGTAGTTTCTCCAGGATACTGAAAAAATTGAGTGCATGTGTATTTCCTTTGCATACATCAACAACAACTCAATTGAGCCTGTGATTGAAACAGTGAACAATGCTTGAGGTACTTCTTCTTGGAGAAGAGTTTGCACTCCATTAAGATTTCCACTCATTACATTTGCACCGTCATAGCTCTGGGCTATACAGTTCTGTACACCACAGTGGGTGTTTTTACACACACATTTCTCCCGGATGTTTGCTGTTACATCCTGAACTTTCTGTGTGTCTAAATCACTCACCCAGATCTTAAACATCCGGATCTTTGAACTTATTATTATTATTATTATTATTATTATTATTAACAAACATTTATATAGCGCCAGCAGTGTACCTGGCACTTTACAAAGTAATAAAATAGACACGGTCCCTGCCCCTAGGGCTTACAATCTGAGAGACAGGAGCTGGGGGAGAGACTTAGGAAGGGGAACAGAGGGAGAGACAAGGGGTCTAACATTCATGAAGATGCGAGGTCTCAAGTGCACGTACTTGGCTTGGTTACGATGAGAATGACAGCAGGCAGGTCCATGTGGCAAGGATAAGGGTAAACAGACCGTAGGTATAGGAATAGTGGCTCAGCAGGATAAAGAGTCAGACAGAGCAGAGCGAAAGAGGTGAGTTTTAAGGAGAGATTTGAAGGTATGAAGGGAGGGGGCAAGGCGGATGTGGACAGGGAGGGAGTTCCAGGCATGGGGGGCAGCAAGTGAGAAGGGACGAAGGCGCTTAGGGGAGCAGGGAAGGCGTGGAAGGGTGAGAGAAGGGACAGAGGAGGAGCGAAGTGCACGGGCTGGAGTATGGAGGGCGATAAGTGCAGAGAGGTAGGGGGGAGCAGAGGAACTTCTGCGTGAAACTTCTCCCAGAATGTTTGTGTGTGTAAAAGGTTCTCCTGGTAAACTGCTTTGCTCCAGGCAGCTGTGGTCACTTGGTTTCCAAGGCAACCCCTCACGTCTACAGCTGTGTCTACTTTAGGCTGCCTCAGGGCAGCGTTTGTGTGAAGAATGCCTCCAGGAACTGCCTCAGGGCAGTGTTCGTGTGTGAAAAATGAATCCGGAACTTACTTGTGGACTTGTAAACCCAGAAGATTGAAACATCCGGAACTTTAACGTGTGGCTAAAAATGCCCACTGTGACAATGTGCTCCTTATGTACTGAAGGAGAGACTTTGTATCAAGTGACTGCAGGATGGAAACCAAGAAATCTTTCTTTCATATACAGTGCCTTGCAAATAGTACCTCAGTACAGCTGACACTTGTTCCACTTTGCTAATGACTTTAGTTTCATCAACCATTATAGAGAAAACATTAGCCTCTTTCACTTCCTGGCTTATGGATTCAAGTGCCATTTTTGACATAACATGAATGATTTCATTTTGTATTGATGAGTGGGTGTATTTTGCATCACATAGTCCACTTTCAATTTTCTTTCTTACTACATCATTGTATTTGGCTATTAGAGTCAGGAGCTCCAAAAAGTTGCCCTTGTCAGCACTGCTTCCACACTCATCTTTTCCTCTTCGAGCAAGTCTCAGAATATCTGCCACAGCTTCAATGTACATACGATTCTCTTGCACTTCCAGTTTCTCTTGATGGTACTGCATCATCACCCTCTGCCTCTTCATCTGATAAAGACTCTGTCTCCGAGTGTTCTTCGACTTTGAATTCTTTCATCATATCTTCGTCATTATTTACGGTACAGAGTTTGGAGGTAAAACTAGCAGAGCACTTGTAGAGGGCAAGTCTTGTTGAATGCCGGAATATCTGCTTTTCTTTGAGGCATTTTGTTTCATAAAAAGCTCTGAACTTGTCAACGTTCATTTGCTTGCCATTTTCAAACTTACTCAGAAATCGGGCCAGATTCCTCTTAGAAAATAGTGTCTACTTGGATCGGGCCAAACCTTCCAGTCTGAGCCTCCAGACTAGTTTTTTTTCTCTTTTCCTGTCAAGACCATGTGGCAGGAAAGACTGGGGTGGGGAGAGAGTTCAGTGCCAGCTGAAACCTGCAGGGGAGATGACCCTGCACCCGCCTGCACATGGTGGTCTTACCCAACTCAGTCCCTAGCCAGGAAAGAAGCTAAGGGATTGGCTTGGCTGGAAGAGTCCTCCCTCCTACCTACCTGCACTGGCTTCTGCTTGTTCTGGGCCCGGGTAGAGGAGTGAGTTCAAAAAACATTCTCATTTATTTATTTGACGTGGCCCTAGGCCATTGTCGACTTACAAACAAAGGAGTGAGTTAATGAGGCTTCTTAAACAACGGAGGCCTTTTAAGTGGCTCAGCAGGATATGACAGGATATGGTCAAGCTATGACCATAATATACAATGACTGCATTGTCTGACACATCACACTTTGCTGAAAGTTCCAGCCACACGTGGATGGGGGAGCAAAACTGAAAGGGGGAGCAGGAAATATTTGGGGGGGAGCACCCGCTCCCCCTTCGAGTCATCCCTGACAACTCCCCTTCCTCTGGGTTAGGGTTGAAAGAAATGAGCAGCTAAATTCCTGCTCACGAGTCATTTCATCATCTTGGGAAGCAGAATAGATTTCTCGACATCAATATGATTTTTCAATTCTCACAATACCGCGAGATACCGTCCATTGACCGTTTACTGTGTACCGTTCATTTCCCACTTACCACATTGTCGAGGGTACTGTTTTACTTCCAGGTTTCTGTCTGTTCATTGTACTGCATTTCTGAACCAATCACTGTATGAATAGCCTATTCCTTAACCTCCCCGTAGCCTGCCCAAACATGGTTTGAAAAAAAACAAACCAGTGCCTCCATTCTAGTGCCTGCAATCAGATTTGTTGTTGTATGTTGTTCCTTTGCTTTTGACCAATTTGCAACTGGGGGTGAAAACAGACATGATGCTAACCACCCTTTAACCACCCTTGGTGGTTATTTATGCATGTTGCAGGGCTGTACTGGTGCCCTATGCAGCCCTGAAACATGCATAAATGACCATCAAGGGTGGTTAAAGGGTGGTTAGCGTCATGTCTGTTTTCACTCTGGGTTACAGATTAGCAAAGGAATCTGTGTACCAGCCAATGAGTGACAAGGAAGTACAAGGGGAAATGGAGTGCAGAGAAATTAGAAGAAATGAAGTATTTCATCAGTTTTACCTCTTGGGATTTGAAATTGACAGCAAAACAGTGAATGGCAAAGTGGTAAACCCATTATTAGAAAACGTAGGTGGGGAATGAATCTCTTTTGTTTCCCTCCCTCCCATTTTAACAGTCCCAGCATTTCCAGTGGCTGGGGACAACCCTCAGTGAATAAGTCCTGCCCTTCCAAAGAATAGTTCTGGTCCGAGTATCTCCCTCAACATCTTCTGCAGTGAAGACCGAAGAAAATAAATAATTTTGTTTGATGTGGTAAATCAGTAAAGCAGCTGGTCAGTTAACCGCCCAACAGATACTGCTCAGTAAGTGGTCCTTGTCAGACTGGATTGGATACTGCAGAACCAGCCAACTACCTAATAGCAGTAGGGATAGAATAAAACAACTATTCCCTTTTCGCGGACATTTCCGCAAAAATAGAACAGCTGTCTGTTATTTCAACCAGAATCCAATTGGAAAAAAATTGGAATTTTTTCCAAAAAATTCAATTGGAATTTTGAATTTTTGAATTTTGAAAATCCAATTGGAAAAAATTGGAATCCAATTGGATGGTTGTGCATGCACAAATGGTCTTCCCACACCTTATTTCATTTGGTCCAATCAGAAATCAAAATGACCCATTGGACTGTTTGTCCATTCCGAGTTCGTTCAGAGTAAACGAAATATCGGTGAAATTCCGTTTTCAGCCCTAGATAGCAACAGATAACCATTTCCACGCTACAAATAACTGAACCAAAATAACCAAAATAGATATCTGACACAATGGGAATGAATTGTGGGTATTATCCTACTTCGTCAGGTTTGGCTCCAATAGCGTGAATTTGATGGTTTGGTTCAATTTTGCGGATATTCGTTCCTACTGCAAAGCATGGCAACAAATACAGTGCAGCAGTAAATATGAAATTCTTCAAGACAAACAATGTGTACTCAGAAATTTTAAACACAGCACACACCTGAAATCCACTTCCCCCAGAAAGGCTACATAAACACCGAGTGGGAAAGAAAGTTATATTTAAACCTGGTGATGCTTTTGTTATGACACTGCACTTTCTGCAAAAATATGTGAGTCACTTACCACAATGCAAAGAAGAGTCATCCGACCAGATGCGCCAACCTGGTTTTGAAATGGGTTTCACTAACACAGAGCGTTTTGATGTGGCACCCTCCACTCCACCTCCTTCATGCTGCAGGCTGTCTACACAGATTCTCGAGTGTGATTTCCCCACCACCACCACCACAAAGAACAGAGAGAGACTATATTATTAATTATTATTATTATTATTATTATTATTATTATTATTATTATTTAGATTTAGTTTAGAAAAGCTAAATCTCATGATTGGTAACTCTCGTGATTTTATAGCAAATTTTAAAGTGATTGGGATTTTGCTTAAAGCTCCCAGTCCTGGGATTATGGGGAAATTTCACCTTTGATTTACAAAGGTTTTTAGGCTCTCGGGAGTTAAAAAGGAAAAAGAGAAAAACTGGACCCTAAAGGCATGTCGGTAGGGATTAATGGGGCACAGCCCCAACCTAGTAGCCTCAATTCATGAGTTGCATAGTCAGGGGACTCATATAAAGTTGCCTCGAACCACATTGTGAGACTCCTGGGCTTCTCAGACAGCAGGCGTAGAACTCCTTGCATCTGGACAAAACCTCACCCTGGCACGGGCTCCTGAGCTACCTGATGAAGCAGCTGCTGCAAAACAGCCCCGGGACCCCATATTATTTATTTATTTAAAGTTTTGTATCCCACCCTTCCCCACAGGGTCAGGGCAGCTAACATGTATAAAACATAAAAATCCATAACAGCAAAATAGAAATAACCCCCAACCCTCCCACAACCCCTGCAGAAAACACCCCAATACCACCTCCCCATATCCCACTCCAACCCCCAGCAAACCCCCATCCTCATATTGGCTCCCACTGTGCTCCGACTCCCCCAACCTACTCCTCACAAATTTTAATCCCCAGCCACCACTATAAAAGTCTCACAACCAGCATCCATTTTAAAAATGAAACCCCCCCCAATATAATATATTTTTAAACCCCCCGTGATTTGAAGTCAATCTCCTCCTTGGCTGCAAGTGGAGATGACCAGATCTTTCATATAGGCGCTCAAGAGTGAAATGCGGTTCATGGGCTGTTTTTTCATAGAATTTTAGAGTTAGCAGGAACCGCAGATGCTAGCGAGTCGCAGGCCACTTTCAGACAACCCCACCCCCGTGCACATCCTGGCTGTGCATCCCCCCCGCAACCAGAATATGCACATGGGCTGGGGGGTGGGGGCGGGAATGTCTGAAAGTGGCCCTAGTTGCTCTAAAAAAGCAATCAGAATGCTAGGAGTTATTTGCAAAGGGATAGAGAATAAAACTGAGGATGTTGTAATGCCTCTATACAAATCAATGGTGCGACCGCACCTGGAATATTGTGTGCAGTTCTGGTCGCCCCATCTCCAAAAAGACATAGCGGAACTAGAAAAGGTACAGAGAAGGGCAATGACAATGATAAAGGGTATGAAACGGCTTCTGTACAAAGAGAGGCTTGACAAGCTGGGTCTCTTCAGCTTAGAGAAGAGAAGACTGAGAGGAGACATGATAGAGGTTTATAAAATCTTGAGTGGTGTGGAACGAGTCGAGAGGGAACGGTTATTTACCCTCTCAAACAGTACTAGAACTAGGGGACACTCCATGAAACTAGCTGCCGGCAGATTTAAAACAAATAAAAGGAAGTACTTTTTCACTCAACGCATAATTAACGTATGGAATTTGTTGCCAGAGGACGTTGTGAAGGCCAGTAGTATAGCGGGGTTCAAAAAAGGACTTGATAAGTTCTTGGAGGGTAGGTCCATTAACGACTATTAACCAAGTAACTTACGGGATGAACTTCTTACTGCCGGGAGCTGGGAGTGAACAATGGGGAATGGATTGCCCATTGTGACTGTTGGTTCTTCTCCCATGCGATCGAGATTGGCCACTGTCGGAGACATGATGCTGGGCTTGATGGACCATTGGTCTGACTCAGTATGGCACTACTTATGTTCTTAGTCCAACCCCGCACTCAGTGCAGAAAATCCACAGCTACAGCATCCCTGACAGATGGCTGTCCAGCCTCTGTTTGAAAATTTGTGTTTGACGCTTTCCCAATATCTGGATCTGGCCTGTGAACCGAGGTCCTACCCCCAAGGACTGGAGTGCTTGGAGACCCCAAGTACTGGAGCCATGGTGAAGGAAGCAAAGATGAAGGCCTACACACAAGGATAGGCGAAGGATCCGCAGCACTGATCCATGATCTGGACCCTCCCTTTCCTTCTCTGGTCCTGAGCACATCCATTAAGCATCCCCGTCCCCAACTGCTATCCAGGCCATGGGGCTTGTACCAATTTTCATCAAAGCGGCCCGTGGAAGGGAAAAGGTTTCTCCCCCCAGGAGTAGGTAATATCTCTATGACTGTGAGTGTATGTTTGTTTTCCCAGGGGTTTAGCTAGGTTGGAATGAGCCCTGGGGCAGAAGATGGGAAGGGGCCCCTCCGTCCCCCTCCCTGAATCCCTAGAGTTGGCATGGGAAGCTCATTTGCTACTGGGTAATATCCACAATTTCGAGTACAGTGTTGGTTGCCCAATGTCCGAGTACCAATCAGGCACCCGATTACCCCAAAATACCAGACTGTTACCGAGTTACCGGTACCCATTAGTAAACCTGATCAGGATGGACTGCCAAAAAAAAATCACTACCAGACGTTGGAAAATCGGGACAAAACCCGGCAAATGTGTACATTGGGTAGCCCATCGGGCATGAATCAGGAACCGATTACTCAATGTTACAAGGTCGGGTTAAGTTCCAGAATTTTGACGGGTAGACCTATTTTTGAGGCCACATGGTTCAGCTCTACCCAGTGGCTGGGGACACACCTTCACCAGGGAGCACAGACCCCCACTTCCCTCTCCAGTCTTAGGGCCACTGGTGCAACGGCACCACCAACCTTTTTTATAGTTACTTACACCCTTGTTTCTTCCCCTACAGCCTCCTGCATTTTTATTTTTCTCCTGCCTCCGAAGACACAGCCTTCTTATATCTACCTGTCCTGCATTTGCTCAGTCTGTATGGCTGTGACTTGCTATATGCCTGAGGAAGGACCCTGTGTGATGCTCTCCAACAGAAGTTACTCCAATAAAAGAAATCATCTGAACTATTTTGTCTCCATCTATGAGCGTTTTTCTCTCCTTCAGTGGCCTTCATTGCATTGTACTGTCTTGCACTGAGCCCATGGTGCCTGCCTCAGCAGACAACAGATGCTTTGGGGATTGAAAATACACAGAATGCTGGAACCAAAGGCACCCTAGTTCCGTAACCCACCGCACTACAAGCAGACAGCACACATCTCTTTAGGCAGGAATGATACCAGAGAGGAACTCTTTGAGGTTCCATATCTTCCTTCTCAACCTTTGTTCTCCTGTTTTCATGTTTGGTTACTTTCTATTTTGTTTTATCTTTCATGGTGGCTGAGGGCAAGAAGCAAGATGGGAGGGTAGGATTGGGGTGGGTGGGTAGCCTATGAACACCACCCCCCCAGTAAGGGGGAGGATACTGCCTTGAGCGAGACCCAGGGGACACGACACGTGTGGGTGGGATTAAGGGTAGAGAAATGAGATACTGAGATTATTTCAATATTTTGTCAAAATCCCAGTGCTCAGTTCGTCCCAGGACAAGCCAAGCACCGGGATATTTTTGCTGAGTTCTCGTTGAGGAAAAATAAAACAAAAATCACTACCCATGAGAAAAATGGCTGCCAGGCCGGTTTGTACATGTGCAAAATGGTCGCTGCCCATAACCAAAATGGCAGCAATAACAATGCTATTGTCTCAATTTTGCTTAAGGGCAGAGGCCATTTTGTGCATATCCAGAACAACCTGGTGGCCATTTCTGCATGTGCAATAATTTTTTTTAATTGTTTTTGAGAGCCAGTGTGATGTAATGGCTAAGTGTGCAGTACTTAAATGGGGAAGTAGGAGGGGACCCTGATTCAAGCCTTGCCTTAGCCAGAAACTCACTGGGTGACCTTGGGCCAGTCACAACAGTCTTTCAGCCTAACCTACCTCACAGGGTTGTTTTGAGGATTAAAAGTTGTGTTGATAACTTGTTTGTAAAGCGCTCTGTGTGCCATGGCAGAGGGGCACTATATTTATTTATTTATTTAATATATTTATACCCCGCGCCTCCTGCGAACAGCTCGGGGCGGCTAACAAGTCCAATATAAAACAATATTTAAAATATTTAAAACATCATAAAACTATCAACAATTAAAACAGGGAAAGACGAAATTATAACAGAAAATAAAGAAGGGTAGAGGGAGAAACGGGTCCCGGTCCAGGGTTCAGCGTGGCAGGCCTAACGCCTAAGTGCTGTTTTTTAACATTTACGCAGCTCGCTCCATGTAATGAGGCAAAGCCAAAATCGTTGACATGGATTAAATCGAATGTAATTTGGCTGCCAACTCATGAGCAAACAAGGAAAATGCTGGCTCCAGCCACTACTTCCCGTTTCCCTGAACTGCCGTAGGAAGCGCCCTGAATGCTCAGGTAGGGAGAACGTTTCCCTTTGCAGACGTTGGCTGGTATCCACCAGCCAGTTAAACTGTCCCACGTGACCCTCTGTGGGCTTACTTACTCCACCGTAAGTGGCTTTCAGGCTTTGTTTTTGGAACAGGGGATTCCAGGGCTGAGGTCTCCTTACGGAACAAAGCCTTCCCCTTCCTCTCTTGGATGCTACTTCCTGTCTCAGCTACAGAGACTGGGGCCAGGATGTACTTAGTAAACAATGATTTCCTCACTTATGCAATGTAGAGACTAATGATTCATATGCACCCACTAAGCCATTTCTGTTTGTACCAGGCTGGCCCACAAACACTTAACAGAGAGCGGCATTCACACCATTGTTGCCAAAAAATCAGCTTCCTGGCTTGCTGCACTGACCTTGTCATCCCTGCTCTTCTGAGTTCCTTCACCTCTTGGCCACAGCCAATTGCTTGGTTTCACTTTTATAGCACTTCATGACTTAACTCCAGTTAGGCCTGGCAAGGATTGAACTCCAGATCCTCAGGACAGACTCCTTAACCACTCTGCTGTCACAAACTGCAGACGCTCTTACTCCCCCTTGATTGGCTTGGTCTTTACCTGCCTTCCCACTGGCTGCCCTGGTCCATGTAAGACCCACACAGGAAGCAGGAAGTAACAGTTCCTGGCCTGCAGGCCCTTACTCCCTGCCTTCAGCAGCCCTGCCGCAACCCCTAACTGCTTCTGCAGACTCAACTGCACATTCGTACGGCCCCTGCATCTGTGCCCTCGGGAAACCTCATTTATCCCATGAGGCCGTGCTAGGTCAAGTCCATGTGGTTGGGCTGGGTCAGGCATAGCCCTGCTGCCTTTGTCTCGAGCTGTGTTGCCACACAAAGAACTTTAAAACTTCCAGCCTGTTCCAGTTCAGAACATGCAACAGCATAACAGCACCTACCATGTCCTCCTCGCCTCTCCAAGGGACCTACTCCTGCTTTAGGCAGGAACTGTCAAGTGGCACTAGCTAAGCATTAGGCAGTGAGAGAAAAGAACATTTGTACTAGCCAGTAGTTACAGCTACAAGTGAGTGCAGGAGCGACAAGAGAAGAGTTTTGTGCCAGTCTAGGTTGGCAGGATTAGAACTGAAATGGGTACCCAATTTATTGCCCGTGGGTAATGCCTGCAATTTCAGGTCATGTGTCATGTCCTCAGTTGGATGCCTGGGGGCCAGTTGGGTACCCAATTACCCTGAGAACTGGCAATTCTTTTTACTGATTTACGGATTCCCTATCCGTAAAGCAGTATGGGGAAAATAGCGAAAAACGGGATGGTAACTTGAAAAATCAGTCAATATTTTTTTAGGGGTGGGAATTCAGATTAAATTCGCAACTGCACAGAGCAGGCCGTTATGGATTAATATGTCCTGAACCAAACCAAGCCTGGTTGGTTCAGTTCTAATAAATAAATAAATAAATAAATTAATAATAATAATAATAATAATAATAAATTTAAAAATGACTGTGCATGGAGCAAAATGGCCACAGAACTGTTCTGAGCATGCATGTCCTTTTGCAAAATGGTGGTGGCAGCGTCACTGCCATTTTGGAAAAAGGTGTGCATGAGCAGAAGGGTCCGGTGGTTGTTTTGTGCTTGCGCATTGATTTTTTTTTTAAAAAAGTAAATTTAAAATTAATTTTTATTTCTTACTTGATTTAAATATGAACCTGTAATATGAATCCATAATTAAATCCAGAAAACTAGGGAAACAAAACAAAAATAAAACCGATAGGAATTTGTATCTGAGACTGGAAGTCAGTAAATCAGGACACCGGATAACTCGCTGGGCACTAATCGGGGAGTGATTAGCACCCGTAGATGGTGGATTGAGATGAGAAGTTGAACATTCAACTGATTTACCTGTTTTTGCAGGTCCTCTTTTCAGGATGGGAGAAACTCATCCCGAAATCTCTCTCATAAATGTATTAATTCTTTTTTTAAAAAGATAATTAGGCGTTTGTTTGCTTTTCTGCCCTCACAACTGCCCTTCGGAGCTTTTCCCAGAAGTTCGCTGCTCTGATGGTTTAAAAAACCTCCTAACTTCCAGCCTAAATTTCTTTGTGATGAGGTTATATCTATTTGTTCTTGTACAACATCAGGGGTTAACTCTCTCTCCCCCTGTAGCTAACCTTCGGGCTTTTATCCAGTTTCCTTTCCGACTCCATCCTATTGGCAGCTTACAAGGTGAAGGATAGAATTGCACATGGAGGAGACTTCCTGTACAGGGTGGGTGGAGGGTACTGGGCTTCCTTAGGAATAATGTCAAGGTAATTAGGAAATCCTGCGCCAGAGAAGAAATAGCCATCTATTTATTTACTAATTATGATAATAATATCATTATCAAGGCAGCAGAAGCTTTATTAATATATTTTTTTTCCAGGCAGCTGGTTTTGCCTTTCCTGTAGCCATTATGATCTTATATTTTTAGTGCCTTTGTTATCTTCTATTGTAGTGCTTATTATTTTATAGCACTTTCAGTGTTCAGCGTGCTTTACCATCCATCTTTTGTTCACCCTCACAACACTGTATTATTTCCATTTTACAGATTTGGAACTGAGGCAAAGAGAGACAACAACTTGACCAAGGCCACCCAACAAGTATGGTTAAGATGGGATTTGAACCCCAGCCCCCTTTGGAAAACGTTAAAAAGACAAAACAACCCCTCCCCCCCCCAATTATAATTATCCATGTGATTTCATGTAAAAACTTGTAAGGTTTATAGCTTATTTGTCATCAACATTTTTCTTTAATGACAAAATGTCAAATCAGCTCTAGGTGCTTGCGTAAAGTGTTTAGTCTTGGAGTCCTAAGCTAACATGAACATTGGAAAGAATCCATTACCATCAGTGCTTCTTTCCTTGGGACGCTTCTCTCTGTTCGGTTGGGGCTGATGGTTGCTTGAGCTCAGAAGTGCAGCATCGATTTTTCCTCAGGTTGAGAATTTACCGGAGCCTTGTGCCTCTCATTTGCTCTGCCAAAGAGAGATTTCAAAAAGTAGCGTTTTCGCACTCGCTGAAAGCACAACTGCGTCACTATCTAGTGAGAATTGGGAGTCTAATTAATGGCGGAGTCCTTTCTAAAGGTGTCTCAATTAAGCGTGCACAGATGGACAGTCTGCTAGGACATTTGTCCCCCATCACATGTGGAACAAGCTGTTGTCATTTGCCAAAGACATTGGCAGGGAAACTGGGGCTAAGCTTTGAAAGGGCTGTAGGAAAAAACAGAAACCATGCGTTTCAAAAGGATGTTTTCAGAGACCTGCACATGAGAAACGTGTCTGCTTGCTAATTTGCTGTTCAGAGTGAATGCTAATAGCAGTTTTCATGCTACTTTGGTGATTCACATTTTAAAAAAAGCACCATGACTTCAATGGGCAGAAAATTAGTAGCAAAATGGACTCTCGACATAATTCAGGACACTATTTAGTTTGGTGCAGAAATATTATGTTTATTATTTATCGATTTCTATCCCAGTCTATTCTCTGAAGGCTCCAGACAGCTCACAACATACTTCCGACATGTCATACTGCCAACCTCCCGCACCTTCCTTCATCCTGAGATTCCCTTCCTCTCCCGTAGACCTGCCTCGGCATCCCTTAGCTTCCGTCATCTCCTCTGACATCCCTCAACCCCCCACTCATCCCCTCTTCACACACACCCCCACACACACACCATAGCCTTCTCTGTACCCTCAGAGTGAACGGGGCTCACCCTGCCCCGAGCTGGAAAACACAGGAAGTCCCTTTAAGGGATGGGCCCGGTAGATCAGGGTGGAAAGCAGGTGCAAAGGGTAAATGCCTGCGGACTATCCAGAGCTTGCAGGTTGGTTGGAGGCCCTGGGTGGCCTTTTGAGATCAAAGCCCCGGGAAAAACAGCTCAGAGCTGCTGAGTAGAGAGGTGAGAGGCCAGCGTGGGCCAGAGGAACTGGGAGCCAATATTACTAAGTGAAAGAGACACGGCCAGAGTGTCCTGGAAGAACAGAGCAGCCGGGTGGCTGCAAAACTGACAAGTGAGGCAGGAAACATACAAGCGGCCAGGTGGGGCCGTCACTGCTGCCGAGAACCAATGGAAGATCTACGAGCCGACTAGGAGAGGCCTGCAAAGACAAGAGATGAAGTCCAGAGAAGAGCAAAATCAGAGGGACTATGGAGCAGCCCTAAAAGACCTGAGGGGCTAAAAATGACAGGGAAACTGGGGAAACCTGGGCCCGGGGTCTCTGCCTGCTACCCTATATACAGAATATATCTTAAAGAGGGATTGAACTGGGGTCCGTATAGGATAGCATTCACTTAGGAGAAGTCTGGGAGGTGAAAAGGGTTGGTAGTGAACTTGCTCGCTCTGACCATTTTTTGCTAACAACCTCTTCCCCCTAGCAACCTCCTCCCTCTCATACACAGTCCTACTCAGTCTGTAGTTCTTGTTTTTTACTTGCCTGAGGAAGGGCTCTATGTGGCCTAAAGGTTTGCATACTCTCACCAATAGAAGTCAGTCCAGTGAAAGAGATTGTCTGAACTACGTTGTCTCCATTTCTTTTGCAAACGATTCCTCAGCGGCTGAGTCCACACTCATGAGGTAAAGCACTCTTTCTAGTTGAGAGCATTCTCTCCTGTCTGGAGAGTAGGTAGGGCTGAAAGAAAATTTCCAACTGGATGCTGTCTGTGATCGATCTGGTTGCTTCATTTTGTTCTGGCAGAAGTTGGAACGAACAGTCATTTCACTGGAATGCTGGGAAAAACCAATTGGCCCTTTTGTGTACGCACAAAATGGTGGCTGTGTACCAAATGGTGGCATGCAGCATCATGGTTTCCACCATGCCCAGGGGCAAAAGGCTTGATCGGAATTCCGATCAACAATTCCGACTGGAACTCCAACAGTCCTTCCATTGTCACCGAACTGGTCCGTAAAAATGGAAGGGCTGTTTTGAAACTCGCTCTAAGCGTCAGCCATGGAGAGCGGAGAAAGCTGAGGAAGCCTGTTCTACTCTTTGAGGAGCCTTGGTAAGACATATGCATGATTCAATGAAGCACCTTTTGCAGCTCCACCCTGAAACTGGCCTTTTGCCTCTCCAAACATTCACCGTTCCTTAACCACAAGCAAGAATGCTTCAACGCCATCTAGTTCACACCTGTCAACTCACCTGAAGTTGGGAATCAAGCTAAGGAAAGGCCTTCACTGGACCTAGAAAGCCTCTTGAACAACAGGAAACTTGCCTGGCTTTGTTACAAATAGAAATGAAACGGGGAAGTGGGTTTATTATTTGCAGGAATTATTCACATCTTGGGGCAGCCCTTCAAGTACCCGTGACTGGATCCAGTTCCTACCCCCCAAGCGCTAAAAAACTGAGCTCAGGTTAAGTGAACCAAGATGGGGGCATACACACAAGGA
The DNA here is from genome assembly GCA_003113815.1 of Sphenodon punctatus. Taxonomy (NCBI): domain Eukaryota; kingdom Metazoa; phylum Chordata; class Lepidosauria; order Sphenodontia; family Sphenodontidae; genus Sphenodon; species Sphenodon punctatus. The sequence goes on from QEPC01014531.1 coordinate 1,051,758, forward strand.
TCGGAGACAGATCCATGATCTGGACCTTCCCCTTTAAGGCACAACCCTTAAACATTCCTACCCCAATTGTCTACTATGTGGCCCTCAGGCCTTGAACTCATTTTCAAAGTGGCCCCTGGGAGGGGAAAGGTTTCACTTCTGATCTAGGGCTTGTTAAATGTCTCAGGTCTCTTGAGCATCACTGAACCTGCTAACAGGTTTGGTAGACAAAGGCCAGTTCTGCCTGGTTTTCCTATAGCAATGAATGAAACCTGAGGGTTACAATTCACTTCCACTTCAAGCCTTTTGGGTTTCTTTGACTCCAAAACTAGAAGTGAAGCTTGGGGAACGGAAAACCCTGTGCAGATCAAAGTGAAAGGAAAAGCCATGAGAAGTGGATTGACTCCAAAACTAGAAGTGAAGCTTTGGGGACGGAAAACCCAGTGTAGATCAAAGCGAAAGGAAAAGCCATGAGAAGTGGATTGACTCCAAAACTAGAAGTGAAGCTTGGGGAACAGAAAATCCTGTGTAGATCAAAGCAAAAGGAACAGCCATGAGAAGTGGAGCCAAGACTTTTACCCTTTGGGGCCCTTTGTGATGACGTGGATCTTTGGGGTAAGGGGCAATGACTGTCAGCCAATAAAGCGACCCCAGTCGCTAAAGTATGAAGGCATCAAGGGGGACATTAGTGCGCACACATGGCTGGTTCTGACCTTTAAAGCAAGAGTCCAACCGAACCTGAACTTGAGTCAAAAACCAGACTGAACCTTTATTTTTCCTGAACCGAAACTGAACCTGAACCGTTATTTGAAAGTCTCTATTGAGCCTGAACCAGAACAGACCTGCAAATAAATAAATAAATAAATAAATATCAGGTTACCGGTTGAGAATAAGGGTTCGACTGGAAAAACAACAACACGGATGTGGTATACTCACTGGCTCCAGAACCAGAATGAGCACCTAAAACCAATATTTGGGAGGATGGATACATTTTGGGTTTGAGGGCTTCTGTGCTCTGCCCTCCTCAAAGACTGGGAAGCATCAGACAGGGATTGAACTGGAGGCCTGCTTCCTGCTTCCTGACACCACAATCCACTGTAGCAGACTGTAAAGATAAACACACAGCCTGGTGGAGGGAGGGAGGGAGGAAGGAAGGAAGGGGGAGAGGACACCATCGCGGCGCACTGCAGAGTGCCTCCCCCATGCTGCAGTGCAGGCAGCCAGCCTCTGTCGGTGTTAAAGACCAGGTTGTTGGTGACTTGAAACTTTTTCTTTTTAACTTTTGACCTAACGGAAGTTGTTTATTAAACAGTGCATCTGTGGTGGCGAGGCTTACAGGGCCCCGGGCAGAGCAGAGTTCAGCAGCCTGATAGTGCATTCTTCACACAAACACTGCCCTGAAGCAGTCTAAAGTAGCCGCAGCTGTAGACGTGAGGGGCTGCCATGGAAACCAAGTGCCCACAGCTGCCTGAAACAAAGCAGTTTACCAGGAGAACCTTTTACACACAAAAGTTCTGGGAGAAATTCTATACAGAAGTTCAAAGAGCCAGATGTTTAAGATCTGGGCCAGATCTTAAACATCTGGCTCTTTGAACTTCTGGGTGAGTGATTTAGACACACAGACAGTTCAGGATGAAACAGCAAACATGCAGGAGAAATCTGTGTGTAAAAACACCCATATATATCCTAGATTGCTATTGTTTGACAGGGACAAAACTAAAGTCAAGTGTCATCTCATGTCAACATGGCAATGGCATGCGTGTACAATCAATTGATTCTGGTCTGCGTACTACACACACACACACACAAGAAGGATGGCCCTTTTTACATGGGACGCAGTGCAGGGGGCTCAGTGTTTGTGCCAGTCCATGTGCAGTGGGGCGAAGGGAGGGTGTAGGTGGGCACACAGCAGCGCACTCTGACCTCCACCCATCACCCACTCATGGAGCAATTGCCATTTTGGCTGGTTGCTCCATGTGTGGGTGATGGGTGGAGGTTGGTGTACATGCGTGCTTGCGGGAGCGCGAACACACACTGTGGATATTACATGAGATTCACCTACGCATGAACACCCAGATTTCTGGATGTTTATGCATGGTTGCTGCCCGTATAAGGCCTTTACAAATGGGAGGGGGGAAATGAGTGCGTTGGGCGGTGCCCCACCCACCTCCACTCATGGAGCATGATGCATTGGTGCCAGTTGCTCTGTGCATGGGTGATGGGTGGAGGTGGGTGGAGTGCAGGAGCACGCACCCCTCCCCACCCACCATCTGCAGTGTTCCCACAGGCACCCACCGATACCCCCCGCACCCACCGTTCGCATGGATGCCCACTCTCATAAGAACATAAGAAGTGCCATGCTGAGTCAGACCAATGGTCCATCAAGCCCAGCATTCTGTCTCTGATAGTGGCCAATCTCGATCTCATGGGTGAAGAACCAACAGTCCCAATGGGCAATTCATTCCCCGTTGTTCACTCCCAGCTCACGACAGTAAGAAGTTCATCCCATAAGCGACTTGGTTAATAGCCATTAATGGACCTACTCTCCAAGAACTTATCCAGTCCTTTTAAAAACCCATCTATATTACTGGCCTTCACAACGTCCTCTGGCAACAAATTCCGTAAAAAGTACTTCCTTTTATTTGTTTTAAATCTTCTGGCAGCTAGTTTCATGGAGTGTCCCCTAGTTCTAGTACTATTTGAGAGGGTAAATAACCGTTCCCTATCTACTCGTTCCACACCGCTCAGGATTTTGTAAACCTCTATCATGTCCCCTCTCAGGGTATTTTCAGACGTTACGAGATCACGCTCAACCACAGTCAATACCCTGTGGTGGGGAATGGTCCCGTAGCATCTGTTGCACCGGAAGTTCCCCCCCAGCTGTTAGCCACGGTCATTCGCGGCGGGGAATCACATTCAACATGCAATCGGCAGAACCGGTGGTGCCGGCACCGATCGCGTGGTGAATGTGATTCTCTGCCGCGATGAAGGGGCCCGTCTTGTCTGGACTGCAACCATGGCTCGGAATCTCTGGCGGGATTCCGGGCTGTGGTCAATTCGGGCAGGCGCTACGAGTGCATTGGCCACGGCGCCCGCCTGTCTCCCCAGAGGGCGAGCGTCAGGGGAGTGTGGGGGGGTGGGGCAGCACGGCCGCACATTGCGCCCTGCGCCCCTGCCCCCTCCCCGATTCCCTGCCGGGATCAGCCGACACGTCTGTTGGCCTGCCGGAGTGATCCCGGCGGGGAATCACCGGGGTGATTCTGTGACGGGGCAAAAGCCGCCCTTTCACGTCTGAAATCACCCTCAGTCTTCTGTAAGCTGAAGAGACCCAGCTTGTCAAGCCTCTCTTTGTACGGAAGCCGTTTCATACCCTTTATCATTCTCGTTGCCCTTCTCGGCACCTTTTCTAGTTCCGCTATGTCTTTTTTGAGATAGTGCGACCAGAACTGCACACAATTTTCCAGGTGCGGTCGCACCATTGATTTGTATAGAGGCATTATGACTTTCTCAGTTTTATTCCCTATCCCTCTGAGAATAACTTGTAACATTCTGTTTGCTTTTTTGACTGCTGCTGTGCACTGGGCACGCTTTGACTGGGGAATGGGGGGGCATCAGTGTGAAAACAGCCTAAAAAGGGCGGATGACTTGGAATCATTCCTTAAGTTAAGAGAAAACTCAAAGCAGCAAGAGTCACTGTCTGGCACCCAGTCAAACAGGATGGGTCAATTTCTGGACTCATTTGTGGATCAGCCACGATTGAATAAAGATGTAAATGTTTTGAAATACTGGGAGACTCAGAAAATATCTAGATGTGAGCTGTCCCAACTGACTCAGGCTGCCTTGTTGGTGCCATCAGCCCAAGTAAGCACTGGACGGGCATTTTTGAGTTTAAAATTCATATTGTCATCACTAGGGGTGTGCATGTCATTTTTGTTATTACAATAACGAGAATGAAAATTGTCGTTTTCATTATTGTTACTACAATAACGAAAATGACAAATAATAATAATAATGACAGTAGAAACGAAAATGACATTTTGTGTTTGAAATAAAGGGAAAAAAGTGAAAAATGTATTTCTGGCTATAACTTTGTTCCATATTCAATTCTGATGAAACTTGGGGCGATTGTAGCCCCAATGGAGGGCACTATGTGCACCAGGTTTCAAAATGATTAGTTAAAGGGAACTGATGTAGAAACAATTCAACGCTGTGATTTTAAGAAAAGCTCCAAATACATTCACGGCTACAACATTTGTATCTTCCATCAAATTTGCATGAAACCTGTGAATATTATGTCACTCCATAAGCTGAACAAACCTGCCAGTTTTTAGAAAGGTTGGATAAAGGGTCCTGATGGTATAAGACATTAACTTGAAAATACATCTCCAGCTGTAACATTTGTATATTCCATCCTGTTTACAATATATTTGGCAAGAATGTAGCACATACCTTCCTTGTCATCTCTGACAAACTACAGGACACTTTGATAAAGGGACCCAATTTTATAAGCAATTGACATTGTCCCCTTGAAGACCATTAGTCAGATAAATAGCAGCACATGCAGTGCAAGTCAGAGGCAGGCACCTGGCATGGCAGGGGGAGGGAAGATGTAGGAGGGAGGATGTGGAGCAACCCAAAAGCCTGACAGACACATTCACTGGCCAATAACTGCATGCTTCCAGTTTTACAGGACCAATCAACAGTGGCTTTGAGGAGGGCATAGGGGATGGCCCTCAGGCGGGCATGAAGGGACATAACTGGGACTTTGGGGATAGTATCCCAGAAATCAGGAGACATAGTTTACACATCCAGGCTGACCAATTATCATCACAATCACATCCTGCAGCACTGTGACAGAGGACATAAGAGAATCTCTATTGGCTCTTTCCTAAACAGATGCTTCTGACTTCCCAGTAACAAGTGCGGGAGAGATGTTGGAATGGTCACAGCACAGAATGAGGATATTTGGTTGACATTTCTGCTGGACAATTGGCATCACAAACCGATCTTATACCACAGTGACACATAAGAGAATTCCTGGCATAGGCTCCTTCTCTACATATGCTGTGCAGGCATATAAAATTGGGATCCTTTATCACATCTTTCTGAAATTTGGCAGAGATGATTGTGAACGTGTGAGATACAGCCCTGCCAAATTTCATGTACACTGGCTGGACTACAAAGAAGTTAAAGTCAGATATACATTTATAGGTTAATTACTTATACCACCAGGACCCTTTATCCAATCCTTCTGCAAGTTGAATGCGGTAGCCTCGTTTGCTTAACTGGCTGCAAGAGTCAGGGGCAATTTGTAGCAGGAGCTGGAACCCTAACCTTGGCTAAAATTTATTTCTGAAAATGGATCAATTAGGCCTGAGCTCAAAGTTACCAGTATGAAGGTATAGGAGGATTGTTTTTAGATGTTATTAATTTGTACTAATTATTGCTCAGTTTTATTTAATGGGATGTGGATTGCATTCAGTGCTAACTATATATATTTGTCATGGCAATGGACTATATTGGCCATGGCAAAAGATGTGCATAAATAAATTAACATCATCGTTAGAAAGGGACTACCCTTCCTAACCACCCTTAGGGGTGATTCAAAGTTTTGGCATAGGTAATTTTAGCTTCCCAATGTTCTTATTTTGGAAGGTTATCCTTTTGTGTAACTTTATGTGTAAGAATTGGATGTAGTAGGAATTCAAAGATTTATGATTAATGATTAATGATTATTGTATTCAATACTTTTATGTGTGCAGAAATTTTTCTTTTGTATATGTGTTTTGGGTCATGGCGAAAGCTAGTACCCATAATAAAATGATGATGATGAAGTTGTCAGAGATAGTAAATATGGGAAGGGGTATAAATTTGCAAAGTTTCATCTACATTAAATGTGAGGCAAAGAAGTTACACCTAAGAATGTATATGAAGATTTTTGCAAAATAAAATAATTCAACTGCTTCTAAAATTGGATTCCTTTATTCAATCTTTTTGGAGTTTAGTGCACTTAATGTCGTCCATTTGAGGTATAAGCCACTCCATGTTTCAGCCAAATATAGTGAAAACCAAAAATGTTACAGCCGAAAATGTGTTTTCCATTGAAACCAATGGAAAACGAAAACGACAATTCGATATTTATGAAAAGGAAAATGACAGATTTAAATAACGAAAACAAAAAACAAAAACAATATGGGGCCCTAGTGCACATCTCTAGTCATCACGAAGATCCAATATGATGGAGGTAATCTTGGAGGATGTTTTGTTAGTGAGACTAAATAGAAATTTCAGAAAGCTATAATACTGAGTACAAAAAATGCAAGCATTGGAAATATACCATAGGCCTATTCAACTTAAGATCTGTTTAATGTTGATAATTCTTACTCTCCCTAGTTTTATTAAAATAGTTGAAGTATATCTATCTTGAGAAGTTAACTCAACTAATCACAATGATAGTTGTGTGATTATTCTATATACTAACTCCTTTTCTTCCTCTTTAAAATTGATTTGGCTGCTACTTCATCCATTTATATGTCTCTGATTGTACAATTAAACCGTACAAATAAAATAAGCATTTCAAATTTAATTACTTGGAATTTATTTTTTGTTTCATACATGCTTTAGAGTACTTATGGCTGACGCTTAGCTGTAACAGATTTAGACATATTAGCTTGCTCCGCCCCACTTTGCAAATGATCATTATAACGTGTATTATATTTAAATTTTCTCATGTGAACTGGAATTGAACCGGTTGGTTCATGTGTGCCAAACCGGTTACTGAACCTTTATTGGCCTGAACCGGAACCAAACTGAAACAACTTGAGTCACATCTGAGGGATATTTTAATCCTCCCTATTTGCTTTTAAGCCTTAATGTTGTATTTTGTTTTAATTGTAAGCCGCCCAAAGCTGTGGCAGGATGGGTGGGAAAATACGTTTTTAAAATAAATAAATAAATAAATAAACCCAACCTGGAACTGAACCAAAACATTTAATGGTTTGAGTCTCTGCACCACTGTCCTGAGATTGGGGGCTCACTGTCCACTCTAGGCTGTCATGACTCAGTTTCCCCAGCTTGCAGCTCTCACTGGACCAGCTCTCTCTTTAGAACCGATTGAGTCTGCAACTTTCTTGTCATCTTTTCAGCCACAGAGTTTCTCGGCACAGACTCTTTCTTTTTAAGTTCGTCTGTGTTTGTAAACACAGAATTAACCCCAAACTGTATCCCTCCAATGTTAGGATTAGCAATTCCACTGGACCATACTAAATTCAGTTAAAAGAAGTTTAATGAATAAATCATGAATTAGCATGCAATACAAGATTATAATTGAGAGTGCAGAAATCAAAATAACATAACCAATAATGCATTCCTATCTGTACTTGGATTCTCCTGATTTAGGCTTCCCCTAATCAAGGTCCAAGGCTATTTCAGTTCATGTCACAGTCAGCAGTGGAGAACTTGACTGGGTACCAGTCTTAAAGTTTCCAAGAGTTCTTATTTCATAGTTCCTTTGGTGCAGCTCTTCTCTCTGGCTGATAAAATGTGATGATGCAGATGATGCTCAACAAGCTGATCTCAGCTTCTTTACTCTTCTTTGTCTTTCCCCCTTAAGTACTTTTCCAGGGTCTTTTGTTTGATTTTCCCGCCAGGTGCCTCTGTGCTTTCAGTCACGTGCACAGGAAGAAATCCATTTGCAACTCAATGGTCTATGTGTCTGCAGAGGTGTTTAGGCCTTTTCTGATTACACATTAGCTCAAGGGCATGACTTTGACTTTCTCCATTGCATGAAGTGAGTTTCCAGTTCTCAGCTTTCACATTACATACATGTTTAACCTTTACCTTTACATATTTGTTAGACCTGTAGTCTACACGTAGCACAGTAGCTCCTTATGACAAAGCCCTAAATGGCTTGGGACCCACTTATCTGGGAGATCACCTGGCCTACTGTGTTCTATCGCTGCCTCTGTGGTCAGCTCGGGACGCCCGCCTGGAGAAGCCAGTTTGTAACTTGGGGTAATTTCAGACGTTATGGGATCACAGGCAACCACCCTGAATCACAGTGCATTCAGGGTGGTGACTGATTGCGTGAACGTCTGTTTGAGCCCCGCCAGATGTTCACGCAATTTCCTGGTGAATTCCTGGCGGGATTCAAAGCTAACCACGATTCTGGAGGTGAGGCCGGCCTCTCCTCCAGAATTGTGGTTAGCTAAACCACGATCAGGAATGGGGCGAAGGTAACGTCTGTTACCTCGCCCCATTCCGGACCGTGGTTATTATTATTATTATTATTATTAACAAACATTTATATAGCGCCAGCAGTGTACCTGGCACTTTACAAAGTAATAAAATAGACACGGTCCCTGCCCCTAGGGCTTACAATCTGAGAGACAGGAGCTGGGGGAGAGACTTAGGAAGGGGAACAGAGGGAGAGACAAGGGGTCTAACATTCATGAGGATGCGAGGTCTCAAGTGCACGTGCTTGGCTTGGTTACAATGAGAATGACAGCAGGCAGGTCCCCACGGCGGTATGGGATCAGGCGCAACGGTCGAATTGGCCGCTGCGCCCGCCCGTTTCCCCGAGGGCAGCCAGCCAGAGGAGCACGGGTGGTGGTGGGGCTGAGCGATCACACATAGCGCTGGGGGGTGGGGAGGGGAGTCCCAGGCTAACATGTGGTGGCACATAAACAAACGTGCCATTTGGTCCCGGGCCACTGTCACGTCTGGTTTTACCCAAGGTCCTCAACCCTCTTCCTTTTGTAGCCTTTTATAGGCAAAAAAAAGACCATTATGATTGTCTGTTCTGACCTCCTGTGTAACATGGGCCATGGAAGGTCACGCTGTAACTCCTACGTTAAGCTCCAAACCTCTGGTGGAGTGGTGACAACATCTAGAACGATATCCTGCCTTGAGATGTAGATTAGTATTCAAGCAACAAGTTGATGTAGCTTAAGGAATAAGCTACCTTGGGTATAAGAAAAAGCCTAGTTGGGTGATCTATGGGATTGAGGAGACGAGGAAAACCTGGTGGAATGGCAGGGTTTTAGAAGGGATTTGAAGACTGGGAGTACGGCATGTGTGTTCAGAGAGGGAGTTCCTGGGGTAAAGTGCGGCATAGGAGGAAATGGTTGAGGAATCAGGAGACTCTGAGATGGTTGAGGGGGCTGGCAGAGGAGGAATGAACTGCCCAGGTGAGAAAAATAGGGGTGAAAGATAGGGAGAAGTGAGGCCATGATAGCCTTGGAGGTAAACACAAGGGGCTTGTTCTGGATACAAAGGGGAAGAGGAGCCAGTAGAGGGAGAAAAGGAGAAGTTTGACATGATGAAAACAGCAGGTCTTGGCAGCCAAGTGTTGAACAGAAGGGGTATGTGCATGGCGAGAGCAGAGAAGGCCAGGAAGAAGGAGGCTTGCATCAGTGGTAAGGCAACGCTCCAAGTGTCAAATAGTAATACCTTCCACAGGACAACCTGCTCTGACTCAAAATAAACAGCGCAAAGTCACTTCTTCCTAAGAGCCTGGCAATTTCCTTGAAATGCAGTAGGAAGGAGTGGGATGTCTGACTGGACTCTCTGGGGTTTTAGTAATAACAGCCAACTCTTGCCTAAGACCCAGAGCTAAGACATCATTTCTTTATTGACTGATGGGGAATGGAATGCATTCTCATCTGGCGGTTTGAAAGTTCCCAGGGGACATGTGCCCACATCGCAGCAAACCACAAGCACAGACCGGCCTCCTGGTTATCCATCCCAACCCTGAGAAAGCGTGGATTCCAGGCGAGCCACGCTTCCTGCCACAATGATGTCACCGCTTCCGGTTGGGTTCAGGGGCACTGAAAAGACAGGAAGAGGGAAGCCTTCACATCTGCCGCACGTCCCTCGCCCTGTGGGCAGAGGACATTCTGCAGGGATAATGCTAGTTTTATTTATAGTGCATCCCTTTGCCAAATGACGCAGAGGGGGCTTCACAAAAATGATTCAATAAAATACAATTAGTCGTTTTGGGGGTTTGTTTGTTTTTAATTAAAAGGAAGGGATAAATGGGGACAAAATAAGATCTGGCAGGGGATCCCCTAGAAGCACCTGGAGAAGGCCTCGGGTAGTTTATGTGGCTCAGCTGGGCATGGCAAGCTGTGTCTGCCAACCGCTGAGGAGCTCAGACGGCAAGCAGATCCTGGTCACAGCTGAGTTGGAATGAGCGCTGGTGGAGAAGGTGGAATGCCCCCATAGCCCCTGATGACCCAGACTTTCCCAAGGGATCCAGCCCCAGAATCCCCTCATAGTTGGTGTCAATGGCAGCAGGGACACTATTTATTTATTTAATTTAAAATTCTTACCCTGCCTTTCCCGCCAAAGGCGCTCAGGGTGGCTTACAATATTAAAATACGGAGTATAAAAACAATCCCCATAAAAACAACTTGCATAAAACACCCCGTAACCCCACGCCATCCTTCCCAACCACTCTCCACCTCAACCCCCCTACCACCTAACACACCCCCTAACCCCCACTGCCAAACGCCCTTGTGAACAGAATTGTTTTACACCACCTCCTAAAGATGCTCACGCCTGGACATAAACAAACGTCCGGCAGGAGGGAGTTCCACAGCGTTGGAGTGGCAGCCGAAAACGCCTTCCTCGCCGTGGAGACCGAGGGTAATTTCAGACATGACGGAAAATCTCCAAGGACACAGCCTGGGCTAAAGGCCGCCCATGTGGGCCAACGCAGGCTAGCACGTGCGTTCAGCCCTGCCATTCCCGCTTTGGCGCAGGAGCTGCCGTGGCTGTCCATCATGGCAGGGGTTGGGTTGCTGAGGGCAGGACCAGCCGGCCGCACCTTTGTTTAACTCTGCACCCTACCCAGGCCGTGCGGGCAGCCAGACAGCTCTCCAGCTTCAGGCATGTTTGCTTGGTGTCCCTCCCCAACCCGGGCCACGCCGGCTGCAGTTTCCTGGAATTTACTACGGTGGCCCATGCTGACCATTCAACCTAGGCAGAGAAGAACAGTGTTCAAATACGTTCTAACCACGTAGCAGCAATGCGATAAAGGAGAGTTGGCCAGGCAGATGTGCTGCTCCCATAATTAATAATATCCCCACATGCTGCTTTCTGGCCTTAGATTTCTAATTTGGGCCTCTCGCTCCTCTCGGGCAATTTCTGGCTCACACGTTACTACAATAACTAAAGCGCTATTAGCTTCAGAAAGCCTGGCCTGCCACTTTTTGTGTGCGTGAGAGTGGGATGGGAGTGTTCTCTGGCTTTTTAAGCAATGGCCTGTTACTGCTCTATTATCACTCCGTACCGTTTTTGGTGCTCTTAGTGCCCATCAGGGAAAATTGAGAAATTGGGTTGGAGGGAGGAAAGGAGGGAAACATCAGCCTGTGGCATATTATGGGTAGGAGAGAGATGCTCTGGAGGAGTCTTTATCAGTAATCGTGCCTTTCTGTGGTGTGGCTGGGCACCATCTCATTTGTGACATATTTTAATGTGGGTGTTTTTACAAAGGGCAACTTTAGACATAACAAAGATCGGGTGTCAAATCGCCTAAGCACGTGTTTGGCTGTTGTGTGTAAACACCCTAACAATCCCAACACCAATTTGGCCACCTGCTGAACATGCAATGTGAACACCGTTGTGTCACAAGGACAATTTGCATGTTTCAGCTGAACGTGTGGTCAACGTTGTGTCTAACAATATCATGGGGCGTATTAGCAGGTACAACAAGGGGAACGAGGCGGCAGCGCTTGCGTGCTGAGATTGGGTGGTGAGCAAAACACTGATTTGCCCCATGATGGGGTGAGTGTCTAAACAACGTCACATGGTGAACACAGGCCCAAATTGGTCTTCGTATCGAGGTCAACACACACATTCAGACACCCATTGACGTTATGTCTAAAGACACCCAAAGTCAAACTGTACGGTCTTGAAGGTGTTCTGAACAGAACAGGGTTGGGAACCTCCAACCCACAGGCCAAATCCAGCCCGGGGCTGGTTTTTTATTTGGCCTCTTCTTAGGTCCTGGATCTGGCCCCTAACCTCAAGCATTGAAAGAAGGAGCTCAGGAAAAGGGAGCAGAGATTAAAGCATTCGCTCAAGCTCAGAAGGTGGCGGCGCCCTTGTCCCATCCCTAATGTAGCCCCGCCTCTTAGAGAGCACCACGACATGACGGTGTTCGGGGGTGTTCGGGGGGGATTCTGGAACTGGGCAAAGCTAAGGTGTTCCCTTCCTTCCTAATATATAAATTTTCATATTACAATAGTAGAATACAAAGCATAGCAAAAATAACTCAGAAGTTCTCTATCCCACACATCTAATTGCGGGGGGGGGAAAAGAAAATGGGAGGGGGAGGGTAATAAAAAAAAGGCGGGAACTTGGCAGCCTATGCAACCAACCAAGAGTGGTCTGTTTTGTTATGTCATTTTGTTATCGTATAAAATTTACAGAACTAAATTTCAAAGCCACCAACAAATGAACTGACGACGCATGTTACACCTTATTTAATCAGATTTAGCCGAGTTATTTCTTTAGGCACAAATGAGCTTTTCCGTAAGTGCCTCTCTTTTGGTCCATTCAGAACATTTATTTTTATTTATTTATTTTTTTAAAAACATGTTGTCCCGCCCATCCTGCCAATATGCTGGAATGTTTAAGGTTTTCACCCCCATAGCCTTAAATTGAACCTTTTGGCTACTGCACGTGCAATTGCTAACCATTTTCCCCGTGGGATGGAGAATGCCCAAAAGATCCATACTGGGTGATGGCAATATGTTAATTGTGAGTATTTTAGAGAGTGCTGTGCATAGATTAAACCAACACCCAGTAATTACAGGACAACTGCCTGGGATGAGCGATATAATTTTTTGTTGTTGCTGATTTTCATTTTAATGGTTTTTTAATTGTATTTTTATGTTTTTTGTAAGCGGCCCTGAGCCTTCGGGGAAGGGCAGGGTAAAAATGTAAACAAACAAACAAATGAAATAAGAGAATAGAATAGAACTACGGCCCCTTTCCTAACGGGCCGCGGTGTGTGCGTTCCCACAGCCCCCCCCCCATCTCCACGCAAGGCGCATTGGGCATTGGCGCCCGTTGTTCCGTATGTGGGGGATGGATGGAGGTGGGTGGAGTGCGGGAGCACGCATGCACCCCCCCACACCGCCTGTGGCGTTCCCAAAGGCGCCCACCAATCCGCCCCGCACCCGCCATGCTGTTCGCATGGGTGCCCCCCTCCCCACACACGTGTGCGGGGGGGAGGGGCATTCATGTGAAAATGGCCTAAGACAGCCACCATGACACTCACATCTGCCCTGCCCCTTTTCTGTTGTGGCTCCTCCCCCTATGAAGCGCCATGATGTCACTGCATTCCATGTGGGGAGAAGCTAGCTACTAGACAGATAGGGCCTGGGCTCCCAAAAGCTTGGCAGCATCAGGCTTGGGCCCAATTTAGTCAGACTTGGGTTCGAGACAGAGCTGAAACGGGTAGCTCATTTGCTACCCATGGGTAAAACCCGCATTTCCGAGTACCACCTGGGGTATGCAGTGCGCTACCCGAGTACTGATCAAGGATTGGGGCCGTTCTGCACATGCTCATTTTTTAAATTATATTTTTAAAAACAAAACTGGATGAATTGTTTGCTTATTCATCCGTTTTCATATTTTAATTACTAAAATGAATAGGGCTTTGTTTGTTTTGGTAATTAAAAAAAACAAACAACGAACGGCCCACCACCCCTCCTTTCCTCCCTCCCTCCTGTGCAGGAAACACTGAGGTTCAATTCATTGGAGTTGCTGGATCCGGATCTGAACTTAGCCAAAACTCTGCTGGTATCGAGAACTGAGGTTTGAGTTCACATCGGGTAAGATTGGTTTGTTTGGTTTTTTGGGTGCTCCGAGATCCTTGGATGGATGGAAGGAGCAATTAGAAGCTTCAACTAGACCCATTTAAAAAGACCCACTGAACCCGCCGTTGGCTGGAAGGTGGGACAAAAAACTTAATTAATTAAATAAATATACATCTATAAATAAATAAACTAAATCTCTCCATGGATCTCTCTCACAGTCTACTAACTCTAAACGCCTAATGCAAACTAATAAAACATTCCATCATCATTCATGGAAAATAGCATCGGTAATTTCTCTCTCTTTAAAAAAAAAACTAACCCACAGACAATTTTAGCTACAGAAAGAAAGTGGAACAAAAAGACTAACCCCAGGAACAGTTGGGCTGCGTTCCTGCATTGTGTCTTTCCGCATGCCTTTGCTTCTCATCTGCTAGCTGGAGAGGAACGCTGCACAAAAGCCTCTTTGTCATGAAAATCACCAGCCAACCTTTGCCAACTGTCAGTCAGAGGAACAATGAGATTGCCAGCCAGATGTGCCACCCGCCAAAAGATTGGGGGTGGGGAGAAGGAAATCGGTTGCGTATAAGCTCTTCTCTGTTGAAATTACCCCAATGCGCAGAGAGGATCTCACTCATCTCTGCCTTCCCTCCTATACCCCTTTGTGGCCTCTACGGTCAGAGCATCCTCCTGCAAGTTCCATCTCCCACCAGGTCCATATGACATGGGCACATGAGGGGAGGCTATCTTGGTGACTGCTCCACAGCACAGGAACTGCATTCCCTTGGAGGTTCACCAAACCCCGCACTGGAGCATCTTCTGGAGGCAATGAAAGACCTTTGTATTTGGCCAGGCATTGAACAGGAGAGGGTTAGGATTTGGGGGAAGGTATGGGTATTTTATATGTGGTTTGTGGGTTTTATTGTCTGTATTTTATAGGTATGTTTTTGACGATGTTGTTAGCCACCCCCAGACTTTGGGGAAGGGCAGGATAGAAATCGAACCAAATCAATAATTAAATCTGCCTCCTTTATGCAGGCTAAAATTTTGGAGTGTCCATATAATCCAGCTGCATGGATATCACAATGATAAATGGTGGTAGGTGTAACAGCATAAGGCTCCTGTAACAGGGTGTGGTTCCCTGGGGGTAAGTCCTTGCAGCATCAGACCCCTTTAGGGTTACTTATTGCAGGGAATTCAGCTTCCAAGTCACTCTCATGTAGGGAATTAGTTCAACAGTCACTTTAATATCCATACACTTCTCCCTCAGCATCATCTCAAATTATAGATTTACTCTGTAATCCGACGACCCTGGCCCTATCTAACCCCAGCAGCCACACAACAGTCCTTTGGCTGGCTTACCCAAAGTCTGGTAGTCAGCAGTCCAGCCTCTGGGCCTTTCAGACAGCCCAGCACTCCAGGCCATTCTTGGTTATCTCTGCAGCTTACTCAGCAGCACAATGCCTTCAGGACCATGGAGAAGGTTCCTGGGAGCTCCTGCTCAGTCTGCAGTCAGATTCAGACTGCACCCTCCTGCGTTTGTCTCCTCTTATATACCCAGAGGAGGGCGTGGCCAGCTCTTCAGTCTCTCCAGCCTTAAAGGGCCAGTGTCATCCAATGCTCTACTGAGCTCAGACTGGATTCTCAGGGTAATTTCAGACGTAACAAGACCATGGTCAACCACAGTGAATCCCGTGGTAGCCGTTTGTCCCGTAACAGCTAAAGGATTCCCGCCAGACATTCACCACGGTGAATTCCTGGCAGGAATCTAAATAACCCAATTCTGGAGGTGAGGCCGGCCTCACCTCCGGAATCGTGGTTAGGTTGGTCACGATCCAGGACGGGGCTGGCAATGGCCACGATTAACGTCTGGCCACCCATCCGGGAATCCTGCCACAACCACGGGAGGCCAAATCAGGGTCAGTTCTGGAGAGTCAATCGGGAAACAGTGGGACAGGGGGAAAGGCACAAGGATACAACAGCTCTGGAGCTGAAGCCAGTGAAGCCTTCAGGTTGCTCAGACAGCTTCTACTGCCTGTCATGCTCCTTTTAAACTGTAGGTCAGCCAATGGGAGACAGGGGCATGTTGCTTGGCACATGGAAGGATAAGTCTTTAATGCCGTGAGGGAGCAAGTACTGGAGCAGTGCTCCTGTGGCGCTGAGGTCGAAGTGGCTGCATTGAAGCCCCAGAGTCCAAGGTTTGAGCCCAATGAGATACTTGCCCAGGAAGACTGAGTCACTGGCTTGCATTACACAACTACCCTCCACCAAAGCATATTTTTGATACTCTGATGCCGTGAGGAAGAGATTCCTGAGCAATTGCTCCTTTCTCCCTTCTCAGAATCTGTATCACCAGACGTCCTCCAGGAAAGATCTCACCTCCATCGCCCTTATGTCAGGAGCGTGAGAATCCCATGGGCAACCAATGGAAATTAAACAACTGGCTCTCCCATCCTCGCCCCTCAGGAAGGGTCACATCTCAAACCGATTACTCACCCTAGACGTGCAACAACAAAGACTGAAGGCGTGCTCTGGAATGTGCTTTCCTGCACAGTTTTGAGGAAGTATTTATAAATCACTGAAACTCATTGCGACTCCCAAGGTGCAAGCTGCTCTTTAATATAGACCTGCCCCTGAAGCCTACCACTGATGGGTATCTGAGCTCAGAAACCACCTGCTTTTGGGGGGGGGATCCCGTCATTGGGCCCTAAGTCGGCGGGCAATCGGGCCTTTGCCATGGTGGGCCCCTCAGTGTGGAACTCGCTCCCACCGGATGTCCGTCTGTCTTAGTTCCTTCCTCCCTCACCTTTAAAAATCACCTAAAGACTTATTTATTCTTCGGGTGCTTTTAGCAGTCACTGCTGGCTCCCCTCAGTTTGCATTGACCTTCCCTAGTATTCTCTTCTCCACTTTTTAAAACATTTTTTTACACAAATGTATATTTTAAATGGATTTTCTATGTTATATTTTTATGCTGCAAAGTACTCAGAACACCATTTGCCACTCTAAAAATAAAGTGTATTATTATTATTTATTTAAGCTATGGCCTGTGGTAGAATCCTGCATGGGGCAGAGATCTGAACCCGAGTCCAGTGCAGCCAAGCCAGGGGCCTAGCTAGGTCGGAATGGGCCCTGAGGCAGACAATGGGAACCCACCTGTAAGGAAGGGTGAGGATTTGAACTGGCGACCTCAGTGCCATCTGCATGAGCCTCTACCCTCAAAGCTAAAAGTCCTGGGTCCAGACCCAGCCTTACCACAGGGAGACCTGGGGCCCAGGCCCCACTCTTTCTGAGGTCCCTGCAGTGGCCTCTATTTTTACCAGGACAGGTCGTCGGGGCACCGCTCTCTCTCAGTGGGGTCCAAAACATGATCACCTTCCAGGAAACACAAAGGTTGATCCCAAGGGTGACGGGCTACAAGAGCCTCCATTTTATATTTTCACCCTAGGCCCTGCCTGGGTCTCTTAGCTCTGAGAGTAGCAGACTTATGAACCTGTGGGTGGTTAATCACCACCACACTACTAGAAGGGACCTCCATGCCAACCCTCAGGGGCTACATATCCATGGGACTCCTGGGGGTCAAGGAAGATGAATGAGTGACAGGGCAGGGGGGTACAAACCGATGGCGTGAAATCAAACCACGTTTTTGTGGCCTGGTAGACTTTCACCCTGAGCTTGGGTTCCTGGCTTGAGCTGGATGTCCGCATTTATCTGATGGCTGTCAGATTGAGTTGTTGGCACGTATCTCCCACAGTCCCCGCAGTCAGTTTATATGAGAAGCTGAGTCACACGGAGCCTACTAACGTTATTTCATTCCCACGGCAGGCCGGCAAAACTCTCATCCCTGCAAAGCTCTGATAATGATAAAGACTCCTGTGTTCCCAGGAGAGACCATTAAGGCACAAACGGACCCCACAACCTCTTTTATCTGCTGGAACGACGAAGCCTCCCAGTGCCTCCCTCACTAGTTTTACAGGCACGACTGACTCATTCCTTGTGTCTCAGCCTCCAGATTACTGCAGCAGGTAAACAGAAAAAGAGTCTCCCAGTGCTGCTGCTGCTCTCCACGGCGTCATCCACAGCTGGATGAAGAAGCGTCCATTCTCTTCTCTAACAGGGTTGGGGATGCTGTGGACGGGCCGGCAGGGGACTGCTTTTCCCACCCACTAGGGGTGGGACTTCAGGCGAATTATCGGTTACCGGTTTTATCAGATTAATCCAATATCGAATTTATCGGAATCGGTACATCGGTTTTTTAACATTGACGATTTTTCGGATCTTTAACACTATGGCCAATGTTAAAGATCTGAAAAATCAGCAATGTTAAAGAACCGATATACCGATACCGATATTAAATGTATTATCAGATTAATCCGATATTGACAACTATCAGCATTATCGGATTAATCCGATACTGATAGTCCCACCCCTACCACCCACCAGCTGTTCAGGCAAGAACATTTTGCCACCAAACAGCTGATCAGCAATGGTAGCGCCAGTCCACAATCCCGACCTCCATCAAACTTCATCTGGACTTGAGTATGAGCTATCCCAGTAGTGGGTGGTGGGCAGGGGCTGGTGGAACCATGGGACTTGGTAGAGTAGCTCCGCCTTCCCCCCTGAGTCCCTCACACTTCTGAGACCAAGGGGCACCTGGGACAGGTTTGGATCTTGGACAGGTGCGTAGCTATAGTAGGTGCAACAGATGCAGCCGCACCAGAGCCCATGAGCCTGTGGTGCCTACTGAAGTGGAGGGCTCATTCCATCTTGTGCAGACCAGCCCATTCCCACAAGCACTCTCATTCCTGGGGGATTCAACTCACAGTCCTTTAAGTCTCTCCACATACCCAGCCGATAGACGAAGTCTCCTGAGCCAGTGTCAGCCCCGCTCATCAGCGGGGTAGCTACCCATGCAGCTGCGTATTGTAGCTACCCATGCAGCTGCGTGTTGTTGTAGCTACCCATGTAGCTGTGTGTTGTAGCTACCCATGCAGCTGCGTATTGTAGCTACCCATGTAGCTGCGTGTTGTTGTAGCTACCCATGCAGCTGTGTGTTGTAGCTACCCATGCAGCTGCGGGTTGTAGCTACCCATGCAGCTGCATGTTGTAGCTAGCCATGCAGCTGCGTGTTGTAGCTAACCATGCAGCTGCGTGTTGTAGCTATCCATGCAGCTGCGTGTTGTAGCTACCCATGCAGCTGCGTGTTGTAGCTACCCATGCAGCTGTGTGTTGTAGCTATCCATGCAGCTGTGTGTTGTAGCTACCCATGCAGCTGCGTGTTGTAGCTACCCATGCAGCTGTGTGTTGTAGCTACCCATGCAGCTGTTTCCTGTATGATTTCCCTTGGTGCAATGCACCCAGTGATGAGACAGGGTAGCCGACGCTGGGCTGGCTGAATAGAAACCGTGCGGAATGTGAGGGCAAAGTTTCATTGCAAAGAGAATCCAACTGTGAAAGCCCCCACCTCAGCCCCATCCCACCCTGGTCCCTTCCCTTCCTGGGAAGGTATCACCTCAATCTCTTGCCCCCGGTCCTTTCCCCCACCTATCATGATCTCCAATGCACACTTAGGAGAAAAGCTCTCTCTGCGAAAAACTGACCCTTTTTGTTTGAGACCGGAAAAGATCCCACTGTCATTCTCCTGTCCTCCAGACAGCCCTTGCAGCAAAGCAGGCAGGAAAGAGAAAGAGCTGCTGTTTGTAGGTGAATGGGGGGAAATAAAACCTTCTCTTCAGCTACTCAGTGCCACGTGGCTCTCCTTTCAACGGCCTCCTTTAGGCAAGCATGGAGCGCATTCGACGGCCATTAATTAGAACAGAATGGGAGAATATTGGAGGTACTTGTGCATCCAGAGGCATAAGGATACCAATTTGCTGGACATACGTTACATTCCCTACAGGCCACTGGAGGACTCTTTCAGTTACAGGGTGTAAATCATTGGTCATCAAGATGGAATGAACATTGATTCTAAATGTACTGGAACTAAATGTAGTTTGTTTCTCGGGGAGATCTCTCCCTTTCCCCTTCTCCCCACTCCCCGGCAAGCCATTGCTCAAAATGTTCACCGCCATGCTGTGTCTTTCTTTTTCCAAAGCAAGAGCAAGATCAGCTTCTCGGAGCAGGGTTTTCAGGCGGCATTGTGAAATCACGTTTATATTTTCAGGGAGGCAGAGAGATTACTCAGGACACTTTCAGCCCACAGCTTCCGGAGGGAGCCTTTCATTGTGGATATAGTCTTATGCTGCTCGCTATTTTTCCGGAGAGTGTTGGAATACGTGTTTAGAAATCATCTAAGAATGGAACCACATGGTTAACATTGTTGGAACGGGACTGGGGTGGGGGGGGGGGGAGAAAGGCTCATTGTGTTGTGGGGAAAATAAAAACAGAAGAGTGGTTTTCAGAAATGATGGATAGAAACAGGAAACCTGTCAACAGGGTGTATGTGTGTGGGGGGTGGGGTGGGGGGAGGAAAACAAAAGCGTGTTCCTGAAAAGATGTTCTTCTTTTGTGTTGCCAACAGAAGAATCAGATATTGTGTGTGTGTGTGTGAGAGAGAGAGAGAGAGAGGGGGGGTGAGAGAGAAAGAGAGAGGGAGAGAGAGAGAGAGGAGTGTGTGTGTGTGTGTGTGTGTGTGTGTGAGAGAGAGAGAGAGAGAGAGAGAGAGAGGTGTGTGTGTGAGAGAGTGAATTGTGTGTGAGAAAGAGAGAGGAGTGTGTGTGAATGTGTGCGTGTGCGTGTGTGAGAGAGAGAGGTGTGTGTGTGTGAGAGAGAGAGAAGTGTGTGTATGTGAGAGAGAATTATGTGTGAGAAAGAGAGAGAGGAGTGTGTGTTTGAGAAAGAGTGTGTGTGTGTGTGTGTGTGTGAGAGAGAGAGAGAGAGAGAGAGAGTGTCTCTGTGTGAGAAAGAGACTATGACAGAAGCTCTTTTTCCAACCCATTAATGACTACCCTCTTGGCTCACCTGTGTGGGAGTTTCAAAGCTAAAAACTCATTCAACTGGAATCACCAAGGCATCTCTAAGTGACAGGAGCCACACTTGACCTTTTGGAGACGTTCCTCTGCCTCTGACTCCTCACCGCCCCCCATCTAACTAATAGACTCCGCAATCTTGTCAGCATGGGGTAGGGTGAGCAGTAATTGTAGGAAGGATTACCTTCCACTGAGTCTGCATTTCTAATTTTGCCTCCTTCAGGGAAACCTCGGGGACAATTCTTTCTACTGTTCAATAAGATGCAATTTCCTCTCTCTTCCCCAAGGCTGCATTTAAATCAATTCACGATGGACCAAGGGGCTTAATTGGATCAGCGGGCTAATTTGAGACATTCGTCTTTGAATTTAAGTTTGCTTAAAATGCATTGTAAGAGACCTCCAGGTGAATCTCTCTCACGCTAAGGGTCACAGTTTTAGAAGGCCTCTGACTTCATTAACACACCTGTCAGCCATCGGAGACGTCAATAACCAAAGTCACCAATTACGGGACTGGGAGATCTAGCTGGTTTGTGGGACACGTCAAGGAATTTGGTGCCCAAGAGATGTTTGCTGTGACCGCAGCTGATTGCATGGAACCAACGCTGGAGTTTCTTTTTAAAGGTGAGTCTGTACAGCAGGTGAGTCGTTAAAAATGGGGATGGAAAAAAACCCTACAATCTACAAACCGCTTATTCCAGAGTAAGTGGCTTGTGGATCACGGCCTTCACGAGTAGCTTTCAGGCTTTCCAGCTGCAATTGTGTCATGAGTGCAGATCCCGCAACACTTCCTTTTTGTCCAGTACAGTAACAGGTTTTGTTATCTTGCTCCCAGCAATGTAAGCTTTGTACCGGGGGTCACAGGCACCACCCTGGCCTCAGAGTCAAGCCCACTGTCCCTCCTCGGTGTCCAAAATACCTTCCGGTGAGCTCACTCAGCTCCACGTCTGGCTCTTGTCTGTCCATGCTCTAGCGGGTAAAGCTGCAGCTGCTTCCCTCCCTCGTTCGACTGGCTGCTCGTTCTCCCGGTGTCCCACGTCACCGGAGTCCACCCGGGCCGCTGTCACTGGCTACACTCACTCCACGTCCGGCCGAGTCTCCCGGGGCCATCTCCGCTGCTCCCCGCGGCTTCTTGAAACTGGCTGTGTGGCTTTTCCTCCACTCCGCCACAGCTTTGTCAGTTTCAAGTGCCATGTACATTTCGCAGGCGGTTCATAGCTGCTGCTGCCTCCTTTCCAGCTTCCTAGTGTTCTCTGGCCCTCCGAGGGTCCCGCCTCCCACCCCACAAGTGCCCAGTAGGCGCACCCGTGCCCTCAGTTCTCACCCTCTTTGATCACTCTCAGCCTCCTCACCTTGGGTGGCTCTCTACTTTTAAAGGGCCCACCTGCTGCGCGGCCCACTGCTCTTAAAGGGGCCTCTCTCTAAAGCCCCTTGTGCAGGGCGCATGCCTGTGACCCTGCCACATTGGGATCATCAGAAAAAGGGAAGAATTAACACCTCATTAATCCAGCAGGAGAATGAGCTATGACTCATTGCTGAGGGGAAGAGGTGGGACACTTCCTCCACCCCCCGCTTTAACAAGTTTGAGAGATAAGCACCGCTATCAAAGAACAAAGAAAGGTAACACCCAGTAGGGATGGGCGAACAGATCGCGGTTCGGGTTCATCCGTTCGGTTCGTCTGTGTTCGGTTCATCCGTTCGGTTCGGCTGTTCGGTTAGTTCACCGAGTTCGGGTTCGGCTGTTCGGTTCGGTCGTCCAAATAGGCTGTTCGGTTAGGCCATTCGGCTGTTCGGTTCGGCCGTTCAGGAAATGTTATGGGTGTTTTTTTGTTTTTTATATATTTTTTGGTTTTTTATTGGGTTTTATATGGTTTTCTTTTGTTTTTTATTTGTTTTTTTTGTTTTTATATGGGTTGTTGTTTTTTGTTAAATCTAATATTGTATCTATCTACACTAAATCTAACTGCTATTAACTATTCTAAATGCTATGAACTAAATGAATTATCTAATAAGTACACAGACCTACTCCTACAAACACTAAAACTAAATCACTAACGCTATCTCTATCACTAAGCTAACTCCTACATCTATCTATCTATCTATCTATCTATCTATCTATCTATCTATCTATCTATCTATCCCCCCCATCCCATATCCATATCCAAATATATATATATATGTATATGGATATATATGGATATATATACATCCATATATCCATATATATGGATATATATATGGATATATATGGATATATATACATCCCATATATATGGGATGGGGGGGAATCACAAACAGAAGAGGAGTCTGTAGTGAAATACATACATTACATACTCAATGAGTCTGTACAGTGCATAACACAAGGTTTCAGTTTATGGTTTAAGTTTCATTTCAGTACAAAACTGAAATGAAACTTAAAGCAATCTAAAAATCCTACTCAACGCCTGCTGTTCAGGAACAGTGACTAGCTCAGAAGGTGTTGGGAAGGGGGGAGGCAGATAATTAGTTTCGTTTCTTGCAAGCCTCTCCACCCCTGGTGCCTGGAAGTCTGCTCCTCAGTGACTGACACCTCCCTGTCATGTTTGACCTTCCAGTGAACCTTTTTTTGCCACCCGAACTCACCCGAACGCGATCCAAACTGACCGAACTGTTCGGCCATTTTGCCATTCGGTGTTCGGTTTGTTCGTGTTCGTGTTCAAGTTCGGTCATCTGTACAGGCTGAGTTCGGGCCGAACTCAGAACTACCGAACCGCGTTCGCCCATCCCTAACACCCAGGCAGGAGGGAGCTGTGTGCCTGGGATCGAGAAGAAAACTAAAAAAGGTAGCAGGGGTATGAGTTTGTTTGTGAGAGATGATTTCTTTAGCTGCTGAAAGGGACTCAAGGTTAAAGTCTGAATGACTTTAAAACTAAAACTTTATGAACAAAGTCAATGCACCCATTTGAGAATTTTGACTTTTTAATAGGCTGAGTCATAACTACAACCATCAGTCCTGCACATACAAACATACGTCTACACAGAACATCTCACGCAGACACGCTTTTCCCCCAGCTCAGCCCCAAAGATAGTCAGTGGGCTATTACAAATTTTCATAAGCACATGCAAACTGATGCAAATTAGGGGTCGCATGAAGGGTATCAATCTCTCGCTGTCAAATGTTGGCGGGTATGTGAGTGTATGTCCCAAGGCCGAAAGAGAGGCTGGATGAGTATTTGCAGGGAGCAAGCCCTCAAGAGCCAGACAGGGAGCTTCAAACACTGAGCCCTGTAAGGGAGGGAAGAATAAGAACACCAGTGAGAGAATGGCTGATTGGTCCAAACTGGGCATGGGGGGGCAACTGCAAACCAACTGGGGCCAAGTTCAGGTCTAACAGCTGAGGGTGGGCTCAGTTGGGCCTAAACTACAAGGGTGAAGGCTTTAGACCACAAAGGCTGTAGGTGAGTTGGCAGAGCCTGGGAGAAGCAAAAGCCCAGAAGATGCAGCACTGAGCACCAGGAAGGAAGGTGCTGAGTGCAAGGACCCTGGCCATCCTGGTTCGGTAGTTCGGAGTTCGGCCCGAACTCGGCCTGTTCGGACGACCGAACTCGAACACGAACACGAACGTGAACATACCAAACAAACCGAACACCGAACACCTGGCCATCCTGGAGCAGGGCTGTGGCAGACTGAACAAGTCACAGAAAAGGGATTGGAGGCTGGCGGAGAAGCACGGCCAAGATGGTAAGGCTGAATGACTGTCAGGGTGTCGCTGGGTTGGAATGGGGCCTGTTGCAGAAGTTAGAAAGAGGCTTCCCATTACCCCATCGCCCAGCAGCAGGGGATACAGCCACACCAGGGAGCACTGGCTCCTAGGAGGGTTGCAGCACTAACCTCATTTGTTTTCAAGGTTACAAACTAGGGCTGCAACCCAATTAGAAATGTTAGTCGATGAATCGATTAAGTCTTTTCGTTGATTAATCAATTCATTCAAATTTGCATACATTTCCATAATATATACATTTGCATAGATTCGCCTAGTTTGCGTGCATTGGGTGAACTTGCCCTTGAGCTACGGACTCAGAACTATGGACTGTCAGAAGGTTCTAGCGGCTAACCGATTAATCGGGGGACAAATTTTAATCGGTTTTAGACAGATTAAACAATTAATCGGTTCAATTAAACGAATAATGGTTGCAGCCCTATTACAAACCCATCCATTTTCGGGGGTTTCGTAAAAACCCTGTTTGGTTTTATTTTTTTCATTTTATTTTTTACATTTTAAATTTTTTTTTTACCGTGCCTACGTAAATGGCTTTCAGGACTGTTCTGCATGTGTGCAGTCCTGTTCCAAAATGGCGCCAGCCATGTCGGAGCCATTTTGGAAAAGGGCAGCTGCTCTGTGAATGTGATTTTTATAATTATTTTTGATTAAACTAAAACAAATACCACCCCCCCAAAATAAATGGATGAAAGCAAGCCATGCTGTTGGCATATTTATTTGTTTTCAGAACAGCTGGTCTGTATTTTTGGAATAGCCAGCAGCTGGTCCGTGCAGGTGCAGACCAGCTGCCCTTTTTCAAAATGGTCCCAACGCTGCTGGTGCCATTTTGGAAAAGGGCTGTGCATGCTCAGAACGGCCCTGGCAGTCATTCTGTGCATGCACCGTGATTTTCTATGATTATTTTTTATTAAAATAATAATTAAAAAACAAAATGGATGAAAGTTATGCATTCGTTTTCAGAACATGTTAATAAAACAAATGGGGCTCCATTCATTTTAGTAAGTAATAAAAACAAAAAAGAACTGCACATCCCTATTGGCCCCCCAGTTTTGTGGGTCTGGGTGAAACTCACTGCCTGTTCCTATTCTAGTGACACTCTTAGAACTGAATATTGTACATTTAGCTTGTGCAGTAAATAAAGAATGCTCGTTGCGGGGAATCCAGTGCATTGTGGTGCTCCTTCAGAAGACTGGATCCTGAGAGAACTTATGGGGCAAGAGTGGCATGTTGCAAGGAGTCTGGCAACTTTAGAGATTTCCTAAGGCCCTTCAACAGAGAGAATCTCCATGCATAACTGGCCCTAGTGGCTGATGGGGGAGCTTCAGAGGAAGCACACGATTTTGGCAAAATTATTTCTCTACTCCCATAAATGTCAGTGAGAATGAGATACACAACGGATACCGCAGTGGAACCAAGCCATTGCATAACATGGTTCTGCTGGTACATTGAAGTACTGGGATTTGCGTAGACAGCAAGTCATCAAAAGGATTGGTAACTACACGCCACAACCCCTTGACAAATCAATGAGAAGGGACTTCCTGGTTGAATTTTATGTGTTGGTGATAAAGAATTTCCATTCACAGTTCTAGAGCCCCAAATCCTGGATTCATCATGAAACAGGCACAGAGCATGGGCAACAGCTGGTGGATGTTTCCCCCATACTAGCCATTAAGGCAATCTCTAACAGTGGCTTCCTTGAGGCCTTGAAATGGTAAAGAAGTGCCATTGAAAAGCCGAGGATCAGAGAGAGGTCAGCATTCCTGGGACACAAGGATAATTGACAGGGTAAAATTCTGATGAGGAAATCTGAATTTCAAAACCACATTTGAAATGTCAGCAGGGATGGGCGAACAGAATGGAGTTCGGAAATTTGGTTTGGTTTGGTTTGGTTTGAAATTCGAGTTCGGAAATTCGGTTCGGTTCATTTTAAATTCGAGTTCGGTTCGGAAGTTCGGTTCGGTCAACCGAACAGACCAAGTTCAGTCGAATTCCGAACTTCCGAACCACGTTTGTCCATTCAAAACCAGTTTTTTTGTGTGTGTGTTGCCACTAGGGATAGGCGAACAGAATGGAGTTCGTAAATTTGGTTCGGATTGGTTCGGTTTGAAATTCGAGTTCAGTTCGGAAGTTCGGTTCGGTCGACCGAACAGACCGAGTTCGGTCCGAACTCCGAACTTCCGAACCGCGTTCGCCCGTCCCTAAATGTCAGTAGCTGTCGAAATTTAGGCCCTTTTTACACGAGACCTGCCCACTCATGCAGCAGAACTGTGTGGGCGTGAGTGCGTGCCGCCTGTGTGACTGCCGCGGCGGATGGGTGTGCATGTGCGCACCCGCGAAACATGCATGCACTCCCATCTCCACTCACGGAGCAATTGGCCCAAACAGCGATTGCTCTGTGAGTGTGGATGCATGGGGGATCGGTGTGCGCCTGTGTACGCCGCCCCCACGCTGCCGGGCACACGCCCCTCCCCTGCACCACGCCCCTTTAAAGAGGGCCTTAGTCCTTACGGGATGGTGCCACCTTAAAAGAGACGGGGCTAAAAACCGGACTCAGTCTTTGCTGGTTGCTGCCATGCACAGAAAGGCTTGTGCATTGGATTGCCACCTCTGCACGAGAAGAAAACTGGGGAAGTATCTACATTTGAATCAATTGGTATGCACCGGTTCATGTAAATATATGCAAATTTAAAAGAACATTTCAGTTAGCCTAGGGGGAGGAGGTGTGGAAGGATAGTTGGGGGTGGGAGCTGGGAATGGAGACAAAAGTAGATGGGTCGCCACATAATCCATGCACAGAGGGGCTCCTGGTGCATGGACATTCAGCCTGCTCCTCACACCCACTTAGATGCTAGATCTTCTGCCTCTTGGGATCCTCCTGCTGCAGCTTCCTGCAGCCTCCATGGCTGCTTCCCAGGGAGTCATGCTGGCTCCTGGGCCTCCTCTCTGGCTGCTTCTCCCCTCCCCTCTCCCTTCATGGGACATGGGGTCCCCATCTGGGGCAGCAACAGATTAAAGGAGGAGCAGAGCCGGGCAGAGCTAAGGTGAAGTTGGCTAACCCAGAGAATTATTGGCTTAATTAACCCAAAGTCTGGCGATGATGCTTGAAAACCCTGAAACTCGGGGTCAAACCCTGAGTGGTGGCAACCCCACTTATGTCCATCCCCGTGGATTTCTCTCTCTGTGTCCGCCTGACGTTATCCTGGACTCTAGACCCTGGACTGAAGTAACTGTGTCTGCCTGAAGTAATGGGCTCGCAACAGCGGTTGAGAATGATTTACATGCATCAAGCTCCGTTACATCCTTTCACACAGCACGACATTTCTGTCTGACTGATCTGACAGCGCCAAGTGTGGTGTGAAGAAAAGCAACGTAACCCGAAGGGTCTGAGAAAGGCTTTTTGTCCCATAAATTGGGACGGAAATCCTGCCGCATGATTCTCAGCAGCTGGGGGAAGGCTTTAATAGCAGATCATTTGAATTACACACCGGGTGACATGAAAGTCTCTCCCTCTCGGTCTAATACTGGACATTTTCTGGCCTGCTCTGCTGTGATGAACATTGCTAAGGAAGAGGCAGGAGGGAGTCTGTTCCCACTGTGTACATCCATGGAAATGGATTCACTGGATAAATATTTGCCCATGGCACCGTGTTCACTCTCTGAGGATGACTCAGGCTGTCTCTGGCCCAGAGGGTGAGTTGAGCAATATGAATTTACTCCAGTTCACCTGCCCTTCCTACTGGTCATAGGTGACTTGTAACTGGTGATTGGGCACAGAAGTGGTGGCTGGGCTGGGGTTCTATAGGGCTTCTGAAAATCTGGGGGGCATGTGACCCCCCCATGCCCCTGCCATGAGTCACCTATGCCACTGGTCTTGCCAACAGTGTGGCCAAACTGGAGGAGGAACTGCATGCACGTATCTCTCAGTCTGTCTATGGCAGGGGTGTGAAACTGTCACCCCCACCGTGGGCTCCCAGAAGGATCCATGGGCCGGAGTATCCAGCAGAGGTGGAGAGAGAATAGGCAACATGAGGGGCAGGGGGAAATAGGCAATGTAGGCATAGGGGGAGTGACTGCCTATTTTTGTGGCCCTGGCTCCCCCACCTCTCTCGCCCCCAATCTAGGCCTGAAACGACAAATTGTGGCAAATGTTTAGGACTGGCTGTCTCAGGTTTCCAGCCCAGAATCTGGATGTGAAGGCTGGGTCAACAAAAGCATGGAGAACGTCATGGAAGAAAGCTACATGGGCTTACAGTTTAGGATGGACAAGGGGAAGGGAAACACGGGTAAAAGAGACATGCGGCCGGCATGCAGGCTCCTGGGCCTGGGACAGGAAATAATGGCGGCCGCTCTCCATGTCAGCGGGCAGCGCCGACCAAACATGCCAGCCGCCGGGAGAGCCGTCCCACCATGACTATGACCCGGGTAGAGGTGGGGCTGCAGCAGGCATGTGTCCCAGTGCCCTCTCCTCCGCCATGATCAGCCCATGGAGGTTGGAAAGGTGGGAATGGACATCACGGCTGGAGACTGGAAAGGTGGGGATGGATTCACGGTTCAGCTTGGAATCTCAGGTTGTGGCCGTGACGGGGAGTGCGTTTCGGCAGCTACATCTTGTCCGGCGGCTTCCGCCGTATCTCTCAGACTCCGACCTCGCCACTGTCATCCATGCCTTCATCACCTCGAGGCTGGATTACTGCAACGCGCTATATGTGGAGCTGCCCAAGAAATTGGTCCGGAGGCTGCAGCTGGTGCAAAATGCCACAACTCGTCTCCTTACGGGGGTGGGTCGCAGGGAGCACATGACACCAGTGCTCAGGGCTCTGCACTGGCTGCCTATAAAGCACCGGGCTAAGTTCAAGGTGCTGGTTCTAACCTTTAAAGCCCTTCACGGCCTGGGCCCTGCTTATCTGCGGGATCGCCTCACTTCTCATGTGCCTGTACGCCCTTTGAGATCGTCTGGCGGAGCCTTTTTGGAGGTTCCCCGGGCGAGGCGGGTGGCCACCGATGTTAGATCTTTTTCAGTGGCTGCCCCTGTGCTGTGGAATTCACTCCCGGAGGAGGTTCAGTTGGCCCCCACTCTCCTGTCATTTTGACGTTTATGTAAGACCTGGCTGTTCCGCCAGGCTTTCGGCGAGGGGTAGGAGTAGGGTGGGTGGGGTTGGGGGGGTTGTTTCTTCCTGAATATTAGACATTTTTAACTTTTTAAATTGTTTTATTCTTTTATCTTTGTTATTCGCCACCCCGGGCTGCCCTGTGGGCAGGAGGGGTAGGATACATTTTTTAATATAAATAAATATAAATAAATATAAGCAATGGGCAAGGTGGATCTCCTTGGCAAGCAGAGTGTTGAACGGAAGCGAGAGGGGCGAGGCTACAGCACGGGAGACCGGTAAGAAGGAAGTTGCAGTAGTCAAGGCGAGAGATGACAAAAGCATGGACTAGGGTTTGGGCAGTGAACATGGTTAAGAAGGATCAGATATCTGCAATATTACACAGAGCAAAGTGACAGGAATTAGCAACAGACTAGATCTGAGATATAAAGAAGAGGGAGGTATTGAAGATGAACTCAAGCTACGTACCTGGGTGACAGACTGGATGGTGACACCGTTGATGGAAATTGGGAGGGAAGGGGAATGTTTTGGGGGAAGATGATAATGTTTTAAAATTATTATTATTAGCTTAGATAGCACCACAAATGTACTTAACCTGACCCTGGACAATCATTAAATTAGAAAGAGGTCCCTGCCCTGACGGGTTTACACTCTAGGAGAGACAAGGGGGAAACGGGGGGAGACAGGAACGGACTGGAAGTTGCAGTCGGACGTGCTCAGGGAGGGAGCTCCAGGCAGAGGGGGTGGCATAGAAGGGAAGAAGGTGATTTCTGGAGGAGGAGAGTCTGGGATGGGTGGCGGTGTTGGAGTCAAGTTCTCAGGCGGAACCGTAGCAGGAAACAAGGGCCGAGAGGGGGAGAAGGCAAGGCTAGCAGGATATTCCCTCAGCTTGCCAACTTCTGTGTGTGGGCCTCTCCTAAAAACTGCTACATCAGGCACCAAGACAGCAGCGAGGAAAAGCGGGCGGTTTTCAAGGAGCCTCCAGGATGGTTGCGAGAAGAGCTGAAAGCCCTGGCGCCCATCTGTCCTCTCCTTTGCTATGTCCCCCTGTCTGAGCAGCCCCGTGGTGGCTTCCTGTCCCCTCACAAACAAGGTCTGCGCCCAAGTGAGGAGACAAGCATTCAAAGCTGGCTGCAGCTCCCTCTTTCTCCTCCCCCTTGCAGTCTGTCTGTACTTTTCACCACAGGAACCTACAGACGAGGATGAAGAAGGTTATTTCTGTGAGTGGGGAGAAAGCCAAACAGGGGAGAGAGAGGGAAGGGAGCAGAAGGGGAGGAGGAGGTGGTGAAAAACAGCAACAGAACAGTTCTCTCCAGGGGAGGATAGCAGGGAAAAAAGCTGTTGTCAGTTATTTTTATGCCTTTGTGAAGTTCACCTAGTCCAGCTCCTTGCAATGGCATATTGTTGAGGGGCGGGGAGGGGGGTATAAAGGCACCAGATGGAGAGAGAACTTATTTTTAGCTGGTAAATATGATGTGATTTCACTTCTTTATTTGAATAATGTGGATTCAGTTCTTTATTTGTTATTGGGACAACATAAACTGAAGGTCTGTAAGTATTCAACACTGGTTGGACCTCATCTGGAGGGCTGCATCCAATTTTGTGTCTCATTTAAAAAGAACACGTCCAAACTTCTGTAGGAGGGGATACAGGGGATAGATGAATCCCCCACTGCCTTTGTTATCACAATGCACTGGTGATAACAAAAACAACAACAACAAAACCCCAACCCACATAATAATGGGATACCTATCAGTGGCTACTTTTGCATGTTAACTTTTGCAGAGGGAAGGAATGTGGGAAAAATGAAAATGCAAAAATGCAAACTCGCTCAACACATAGTACAGATGGGAGAAAAGTCTGGTGTGAATGCAGCCTAAGAGACAGACATTCGCCCAAGGAGCTCAGAGCTGAGATGGGATTTGGACCCTAGTATCCTAAGTCAAAGTCAATACCTTATCCACTAGGCCACCTTAGCTCTGTAATTTACCTGTGCTTCTCTGGCTTCTCACTGTCCCTTCTACGCTGAAGCATTTCCTTCAATACCAAGCTCATGGAGGAGTTCCCTTGTGCTATCCCACAATGCAGTGTTCAGGAAGTCGGGCTTCTGCAGGCTTTCAATGCATAAACAAGAAATAGACTGGAGCACAGAGGAAAGGAAGGAGCCCCAGCTCTGGGACTCTCTGGCCACTCATCTATGGTCACTTGGAGGTAGGAAGTGACATAGAGGAAATGAAGTATTGGGGATTGAACCTGGATTCAGATTAATGAAATCACACACTAGTGCTACTTGCTAGCATGGAATACCTTGCAAGCAAACCCTTTGCACTGAGTGGCAGAGAACAACGGATCCTCAAGGAGCACAGGAAGTGATACGGATTTCACACAACCCTCCAAATGTGGGTTTGTATGTGGCGACAGGCTCCACTTTGGTCAACCTAAGTTGTGAGCGAGCCCGCTTAGGGTAAGGAGAAGTATGCCCAGAGACTGTGAAAAGGTCAGAGAATGCAAGGCGACTCAAAGTGTGGAATGGCTCAAGTACTAACAAAGGACTATAGACCATGAAAGCCTCGGACCAGACAAATTGAGTATCTGTTCTTGACAGATCCTCAGATGCTTAAGAAACATCCTGATTTGCCAGATGAACCACCCTGAAACCAGGTAGGCCAATTTGCACCTCTGACAGCTTGTAGGCTGACAAAGAACTTTGATGAGCATCCTGCCCCCCACGAACATTTTGGTCTTGATAGAGGCCAATTCCAGGGTCAGGAAAGAACAGTCTATCTAAGATAAAGATGTTGATGGGCTCCCAGCCCACCCTTCCAGAAGGACCCTTTTGTTGTGCAAAGGACCATCTGATGTCATCATGACTTGACATCTTGCTATTGCTGAAACATCACCTCAGAACTATATATAAAGTCCTGGCCTACCAATATGACTTTGGCTTAGAGCTAGACTCCACTAGTGTTTTGCCCAGTGAGGGTTGTGGTCTTTGTCCCATCCACTCTACAATCTCAAGGAACAGAACTCTGCTGTCCAGCATCACCAAGGGCCCTCTCCGGACTTTCCCTGAACCAGCCTGTGTACTTCTGGCCAGCCTTGGATGCGTAAGATATCTTTATCTGGGAAGTTGGAACGATTGTATGATAGTGTGTGTGTAGCTGTAATACTGCCAAGAATGGAAACCATGGTGTGCCGTTCTAGTAATAAAATCTGTTTTGTATCAGATTAAGTTGTGTTTTATGATGATCATCGATCCCATAGTAATACTTGCAAGTACCCACTCGACTCTAAAAAAAGTGTTGTGTCAACAAGTCTTTAGTGTTCTCATTGCTTGTATCAATAGTTAAAAATCAGCCGACTGTAGGAAACCCTCTACTACATTCTGCTCCATTGCAACCCGCTTAGCGACAACTTGTTTGTGGTGTCTGTTTTTTAAGCAGCCAAACTAGAAACGTACAGATAATCTGTTTACAGGAACAAACTACAGGGACTTCAATGAGGCTTTTGTGCGACTGTCACTCTTAATGAAGCTATTTTAACCACACCGTTTAAAAACAGGAAAGACGATGATGAGAGGATCGGAAGGCTTGTCAGAAGTTGCGTGATGGAACTGGGCTAGTGTTTGTGGCAGATAATGGAAGGGCAGGGTTGAAAGCAGAGGTTCTCTTGAAGAAGCTCACAACTAGGATGTTAATGGAGGTCAAAGTCTTTGTTCAATGCTCCCTATCACCCCACCGGGTGTTACCAAACATAACACTAGCTACTCATTTAGCTTATTACTATGTCTATTAACAACTCGCTGTCTGTTACGATGGATGCAATGATTGTAGGGGAATACACCCCCCAACAAATTTAGGGGTGCAGGGGACACAAAAGGTCCTGTTCTGCACTATATTTTGAGCCAGGCAAACAGGGCTGCTCCCTCCCTGTTCCCCAGGACTGGAGGAAAGGTGTGGGATTTGCCTTCTCACGCACAGCAGAGTGCGGGAGTGTCGGCAGGAGATGCTGCACAGTTAATCCTCACAACTGCACTCCCTGGCCTCAGCCGCCTCCACCTCGCCAATAGAAGGAGAGTCCTCACCCTCCTCCTGCAGGGAATCCGGGGGGCTTGTCCTCCCCCCAGGCATTCCCCAGCTTCTCCCACAAAGTAGAGGCAGCAGCACAAGCAAGACTGGGGCGTTTGGCAGAGTTGGCGGAGCCTGTGGAGCAAGGGTCACCTTTCCCGCCCTCTGACATGGTAGGAGAGTGGAAGCAAGGGGTGTGTGTGTGTGTTGGTGTTCACAGGATGCTGGTAAAGGGCCATGGGACACTGCTCCCTCCCCCCACCCACCCTTGTGGGGGAGGGGTCCGGGGAGGCGGATTACCAGGATCCTCCCTATATCAGTTGGAACAGCTGGAGGCTGTGCCGGAGGTGGGTGCTGGGGGCGCGGGTCAAAGGGGCACGATCAAAGGGGCCTGCCCTTTGGCCGTGCCCTTCGGTTGGGGCAGAGGGGTCATTGGTTTGTTTGAATAATATGGTTTGTTTACTGGTAAAGGTAAAAGAGGGACTCTCCCCCCGGTGAGAGAGGGGTGGAGAGGGAGAACGTCCCCTGGTGGCAGCAGGGGATGGAAGAAAGAATAGTACGGCACCAACTCCCTGGTGTGAGCAGGGAGCGATATGGGGATGGGACCAGTGTGAACCTTTGAGGGGAATGTTATGTTTAATGAATTGTGTGATGAACTGTGATGGGTTTGGGATGGGTATTTATGGGGTTGATTGAGCTGCTATACTGTATTATTGTGCTCTGGGTCCCCTGTGAGGGATATAGCCCAGTAATGTTATTTGTTAATATATTATTGTGTGTGTTCTGGGTCCCCTGTGTGGGATATAACCCAGTAATGTTATTTTGTTATTGTCGTGAGCTGCCTCAAGCTGACCTGACTCAGGTCAGGAGAGTGCGGGATATAAATAAATACATTTAAAAAAAAAAATATGATGAAAGTTTGGGAGAAAGTTGCGCCACTGTCTGTTACACAGTTGTTCCTCATTGAGCAGATTTCAGCTAAACATTAGGAAGAACTTCCTAATGGTAAGAGCTGTTAGACAGTGGAACAGACGGCCTACGGTGGTGTTGAGCTCTCCGTCACTGGAGGTTTTCAAACAGAGGCTGCACGGCCGTCTGTCAGGGATGCTGTAGCTGTGGATTTCCTACATTGACCAGGGGCTTAGACTACATGGCCTTGAGGCCCCTTCCAACTCTAAGACTCTATGATTCTATGCCCACAAATGTCGGACACAGCAGCTAGGTGCAGATCGGAGCCTGCTCCCCTTGCCCCTTCTCTCCCATCGTGGGTTATGTCGGTAAAGCGTACCTGGACGCTTCGGCATGCAAAAGCCCCAGCTGGATTGGGTTTGGGCTCAAGGTAGTTAGGTTCAGGTTGGACATGGGCCCACATTTCCGGCTGGAGCGCAGGACTCTAGTTTCTGTGTTCCATCTCCACCCCAATATTGCTGCAGTAGGGTTGGACCACTGGCTATTCCAGAGTCATCCCAATCTTCCCCACACCTCCATGCTGTCTAAGAACGCAAGTCATCCAGTTTGGGGCGCCACACTTCAAGAAGGATGGCGATGCATTGGAGAAAATTCAGAAGAGACTGACTAAGAGGATAAAGAGAACAAAAGTAGTGCCATACTGAGTCAGACCAATGGTCCATCAAGCCCAGCATCCTGTACTCCGACAGTGGCCAATCTCAATCGCATGGGAGAAGAACCAACAGTCACATTGGGCAATCCATTCCCCGTTGTTCACTCCCAGCTCCTGCCAGTAAGAAGTTCATCCTGTAAACTACTTGGTTAATAGCCATTAATGGATCTACTCTCCAAGAACTTATCCAGTCCTTTTTTAAACACAGCTATATTACTGGCCTTCACATCATCCTCTGACAGCAAATTCCATAAGTTAATTATGAGTTGAGTAATAAAATACTTCCTTTTATTTGTTTTAAATCTGCCGGCAGCTAGTTTTATGGAGTGCCCCCTAGTTCTAGTACTATTTGAGAGGGTAAATAACCATTCCCTATCTACTTGTTCCACACCACTCAGGATTTTATAAACTTCTATCATGTCCCCTCTCAGTCTTCTCTTCTCTAAGCTGAAGAGACCCAGCTTGTCAAGCCTCTCTTTGTACAGAAGCCGTTCCATACCCTTTATCATGCTCGTTGCCATTCTATGTACCTTCTGTAGTTCAGCTATGTCTTTTTTGAGATGGGGTGACCAGAACTGCACACAATATTCCAGGTGCGGTCGTACCATCGGTCTGTATAGAGGCATGATGACAGCCTCAGTTTGCACTTGTCCACATTAAATCTCATCTGCCATTTAGATGCCCAGGCATCCAGTCTCATAAGATCCTGTTGCAGTTCTTATCAGTCTGCTCGTGTTTTAACTACCTTGAATAACTTGGTGTCATCTGCAAATCTGATCACCTCACTCTTAACGCCCTTTTCCAGATCATTAATGAATACATTAAACAGCACC